>CM021103.1:40939103-41347551 GCA_007115665.2 Sequoiadendron giganteum | reverse complement strand
TCATTAGTAGTATCATTGGTGTCAACCTATAGTGTTGCTTTGATAAGCATGTGTATGGTTGAGTTGCTATGTTGTAGTTGGTTTGGTTGTGATGAGGAAGTGTTGCAGGTAATGAGAATGTGTTTGTGGTGCTTGGTTTCTAAGTGCTTTTGAGAAAATTTGAAGAAAAGAGAAAATAGTGAATTGGAGAGGTGTTCAGTGTAGTAGAGTAGTGTTCTGGTTTTGCTCTGCATTTCTTCATGGTTGAAGATCTGTTTGTGTGATTCAAATATGTTGATCAGAGGTGTTATATCTAGAGTTTCAAGTTGTGGATCATTATGCAGAAAAAGTTGTGTTCACCAGTATGTGAATACTGCATTCTAATGGTGTTTGAGAGAAATGGTTTTGCTTTGCATTTCTCTGTAGTATGGTTTTTGGTCTTGCAGATCTAAGGGTGTGCTTACATTGCTCATACCTATCTTTAGTCTGAGTTGTTCAAAGTTTTGTGCTCTACAAGGTTGCATTAATGTGTTACAGTATGAGGAAAGTTAACTAGGTGTACAGGATGAGTATGTTCTTTAGATGAAAGTTGTTGCAAAGGAATTTGTTGAATTTCAGGGTGTTTATGGAATATTCCAGGTTGTGTTCAAGTGATGTATGTTGTCCATGAGTAGTCTTTAGATATAAGGAAGTGTGTACTTTAATGTTTAATGGTGTTCACATAGGTTCTATTGACCTTGGGTGTTCATTAATTGTGGAAATGCTTCGGTGTTTGTGGAAGCATGGCATGGTGTATATGTGTGATTTGGGTCTGAGTTAAGGTGTGGTGTGGTCTGCGTTCATTCCTTTCCACTATGGGAATGCTTAATGCCAACCTAATTTAAATTTGCACGGTTAAGGTGCATACCTGACCTTGTGGATTGTTTTCGAGGTTGAGGATGGCATAAATAAGTGTTGAGTTGATGGAGAATCAAGTAGTGTAGTGTGTGATGTGAAGTGTAGAGTTGTGAAGAGTGAAAGTGTGAGATGCAGTGTGATATTTAATGTGTTAAACTGTTGGAAGCAGTGAGCAGAAGGTGGCTACATTCTTCAGAGAGGATGTGAATGTACTAGTGGTACTGTGGTGGATCTTTATGTTGCTTTGAGATGGATTTCTCATTGTAACATTCTTCTTTCTTCTTCTTTTTTTATTTGGCAGTGAGCCCTTGAATTTCTCATTGTGAGGACTCCTACAAGAATCCAAAAATATCCAAACCATCCAATGACATACAAATTTCTTTATTCCATCAATGCAAACCAAACCATCCCCTCCAAATCACCAATACACTCCCTTGGGAGAATTGATGGTGGTTGTATTTCATAAACTCATTCAAGCAAGCATGGTCACATTTCTCCTCACTAAACCTTTTGATGATACTAAACCTAAGCTTGCATGGTATAAAAAAATAATTATTGTGATTACCATAGAATCAAAGGCTATGTTACCAATAAATGTATGAAGAGTAAAAACATATAAGATATCATTAGTTATGGTGATTTGAGATAAAAGGAGATACACCCACTTTTCCCAACGCATAAATCGATGTATTTCAAAACCTATTTTTAAGAATAATCGAATTCAAACCTCCACATCCAAACACAACCAACATCAATCCTATCATACCCATAATATCCACTCCACTAAAAATCCCCATTCTTATGATTCATTTGTGTCTGCCCAATATGACACATAAGTCAACAACATCAAAATCAAGTCCATTAAGTTCCATCACCACAAGGCATGGTTGTATCACCATCTAAGGGTCCTCCCACTCCACCTTGACCACCCTATATAATATTTTTGAACATCTAGATAAGAATCCAATGCAAAGGTCCATCTTAGAGCTCCTCAAAGCACACAAATATTTATTGGGATATATTGAATGTGACCTATAGGAATTGTAGGTTCTTAACAACATCAACCTACAACACTTACAAGTCCTTGTGGGCCAACTATTTATCCCATATAAAATTACATTCACAAAAAATGACATACTACATCTCTACTCATCCCATAACCATACTTTCCACATCAAATATTTCAACTCCAAACACAAGGTGAAGAGAGTCATATTAGATGATAGGTTTGGTTTAAATATTTGCAATCTAAGATTGGTCAAACAATTGGGTAATTTGTTATAGATCTAGAACCACACATAATCACCATCAAAACTTATTCCAATACAAAAATATAATTAGAAGGAATTATATGTCTCCCCATTCAGGTTAATCCCATTCTACAAATGATGGTGTATCATGTTATTTATCTTGATTTACTCTATAAACATCCTCCTAGGTCACAAATGGATCCATTCCATGCAACCCATCTCATCTTCTTATGATAAATTATTAAAATTATCCCATGAAGGCATAGAAATCATCACTCATGTTGATCCCCATCCCTTCCAATACTATAAAATATTGGAAGTTCCCTATCAAAAAAAAATCATTACCTTGGCACTAATATTGTCACCTCTCTTAACAATCTACCATATTCCTTTGTCAACCCCCAATATCTCGTATGCTCATATATTTCTCCTTCACTCCTTATACATAACAAATAATAGATACATATACAAATACACCAACACACAAGGGACCTATGTGATTATTGTACTCATATCCACCATCTCTATTACCATCTCCACAAAGCCCATCGTAAAGTGGCAACTATTAGTCAACTAGAAACATGTTGCTGACAACCATCATTAGTACCAATGGTACTTAATGTACCTTCTCATTACATGCATCAATCTCTAATGTCATACCTTAGATGACCAACTATGTTCTCCTTGTTAATCACCACATTGCTCCCAAAATATATGTCATGCATATGTACACCAATTGATCATGAATAAGGATTTGTATGTACCATACATCCTCTAATGTCACTTTCATTTTCCCTTCCAAGAGATGGAAAGTCAAAATATTTGAGTGGCAACACCCAACTAAGATTGTCAACAACACTTTATTTTCCCTCATATTGAACATTTATGCGAATAATCACAATCCAACTACTTTCGTCAATCACCAATCATCCTTGTTAAATCTTCACATTGGTCATAATGTCATAAACCACCTCTCTCATGCTACTACCACTAATAACCTCTACACACATGCACACACACCCTGAGAAACTTCTTTCCAAAACCTAACCCATCTCATTCGACCATTTCTAATCCTATTTCTTATCCCATTTAACCTTTTCTAGTCCTATTTCCTATCCTGTTTAACCATTTTCAATCATATTCCCTATCTCATTTAATAATTTACCATTTTATTTCTTATCACACTTGACGATATACTATCATATCTACCATCTTGTTTACTAGTTTCCCATCCCATTTAACCATGTCCAATCCCATTTACCATCTTGTTTAACTATTTCCCATCTTATTTAATCATTTACAATCGCATATACAATCCCTTTTAACCATTTTCCATCCTATTTGGTCATTTCATCTCTCATTTAACCATTTCCAATCATATTTCCTATCATGTTTAACCATTTTTCCATCTTGTTTATCTATCCATCTACCCATTTTCCATTTTATTTTCTTATTTCTTTACTTATTTTTATAGCCTATTTTCTTACCCACCTCAATTAATTTTTATAGTTCTTTAAGCCCTTCTCCCATTTCCATACCTCATTTTCCAACCCAGCTTAACCTTAACTTACCCACCCTGCACACCATATTTTTTGACTAATCATAATTTCCTCAACCCTCCCAAGTGCACTTGCACCACTAGTTGGTGTGCATGCATCTTTAGGTGGTGTGCTTGCACCACTACTTGGCCATGCACCTAACAGTGTGCCTATTCCATGACTTATTTCACTTGTGCCAGAACCCTACACACATTTCATTTAGTATGTGTGCGCCACACCCAATTGTACATGCACCACACATGCACATTTTCTACACGAGCATGCATGATCCACTTTGGCACATGTGCCAACCCACCCTTTTTATCTCTAATTAATGCCCAAAAATATTTCAATAAATATAAAAATGATGTGGACTGAACTGAGACTGACTCCCCAATTATTATTAGTACACATGAACTTGCTCACTCTAATGTTGATTGACAAACATGTGTTCCATTTCTCCTCAACTTCTCCTTTTACACTTTAGAGCTCAAATTCCTCATTTTACCAAAGACCAAATGGAGTTTTACTCACAACTCCTATTGGTATGTTTTCCCTCCAAATTTTTCATTTCCCCATTCTAAAGTTAGTCTCCTAACATCATTTTTCATCCCTTAAACACAAATTTTCCTATCGAGAGCCCATCCAAATCCTATGCCCTTGCCTACCCTCTCAATGGGGTATCTCTAACTCAAACTTGTTTGTTAAACATCTCCTTATTGGCTAGGGCATCCCTTTCCATAAATCACTAATTTTTTCTTTGAAATGACATTGTATAATATTGTCTCAAAGAGAGGCAAAATGTAGACACCTAGAATGCATTCCCACATTTTTGTCATCATCACACTAAGTATATTCCACAATTTTATTTTCAAGGTAAACTAACTAGCAAAATTTATTTAATTAACTCATTTGATCGTTCTTCTAACATTAATTAAATATTTTTTAACTTTATAATTAATAGTATGGCATTTTTTAGTATTAATTAAATTAATTAATTTTATTTACCCAATTAATTTCACTTGGTCTATCTTTTGTCCTAAATTTCCTATCTTAATTAAATAAATTTTATTTATTTAATTAATTCAATCATTTCCCCTACATTTTTTTGATAAATTACCTAAATACACCAATGTTTATTTAATTCCTCTAAAATCCTTCTCATTGCTAGTTGAATAAATAGATCAAGTTTAATCAACTAATTAGTAATTTGCACATTCCTCCATCATATCTTGATTAACCTTATCAAGGTCAACCTTGGACAAGGCTCCAAAGTCTTACACATGGGTCCAAGTGCATAAAGCTTCAAAATAACACTTTTTTATGGAGGATTTCATATCATACATAAGATAATTTTACTACCCCATAAAGGAGTACTCACCTTAGGCTAAAACCTCTTCAATCGAGAGCCAAGGATTGAGGAGTATCCATTTTGCCAATTTCACCATTCATCAAAATTTGATCAAATATCCACCTCCATCTCTCCTCAAAATCCTTGCCCTAATCATGTGTGTGAATCACATGATCCCATTTATTATCTTGTCATTATCTCCTATATGAAAATCAACCTTAGCCCTCCATCTCATGAGATCTCATCTCATCCATCCATTCAATCAATATGAAAATTATAATTTGAACCATTCCCAAGCCATTTTCAATGAATAAGTTTGAATGCAACAAATTTATACTATAGTCTTAGGCACCCACACTCTACTTCAATAATCAAATACCACTTGGAGCAATCATGTATGGTCACCAAAGGTTTCTAATGGCAAAAAATTTCATGTCATTCTTGCATTCCTTTAACTCTAATATGATGTGTATAGTCAATATATGATAAAATTCACATTTTCTATTATTTCTTATTGTTATAATACTATACTTTGGTGTTTATAGATACAAAAGAGAAAAATGCAATTAATGGATATGGGATGGATTGAAGATAGAGAGCTGTAGAAGTTGAGGACATTGGACAAAGAGTTCAACATACAAGCATAGCAACCTTGATAACATGATGGTATAAACATTGTACCCACTATTTGTATTTTTGTATTAATAATATCATCAAATAGGATTGCAATTACACCTATCAACCTAGTTTTTTGTTCCAAATTTTGGGTTTCTTAGATGGAAATATTATGTAGAGCTTTCATGGTGTGTGTTTGATTTTATTTCTAAAATATTAAGATTAGCAACACATGATTTCAATTATACAATGAATTGAGATTAATTAAACTTCACATTTAGTAAATTTGACTTGTTTCATAGCCATAAAACTTGTCTTGTATAGATTATGTATTAGGGAGTGCTCGAGAATATTAGTTTGTATAAGCCATTGCACACACTAGGAAAACCAGGAAAGGAAAAGTCCATACATTTCATCATTGGTTTGTCACACACTTGAGAAGTAATGATTTTATCTTTGTAATTGTGGGCATATTTTCTAAAATAGTACATTTCATTCCTTGTCAAAAGATAAATGATGCATCTAGGATAACTACTTTATTTTCAAGGAGATGGTCAGGTTACATGGGTTGTCACAACCATCAATTCAAGTAGGGATAATATGTTTCTCAATCATTTTTGGGACATAGTATGGAAGAGAAATTAGGTACATAATTTAAATACAATTATGTATACCATCCTCACACAAATGGGAAAATTGAGGTTCTTAATTAGAGTCTTGGAAATCTCTCCAAATAAGCCTATACATTGGGAATCTATGTTGACACAAGTGGAATTCATACATAATAATTCAATAACATGTCTATGAGAAGGACATACTTCCAAGTGGTGTATTAAGCTTCTCCAAAATGTGTTACAAACTTGTTGAGAATTGGCGAGGATAAGTGCATTGATGTACAAGCATAAGATTTCACACAATCCATGTAGGATGTTAATGTACAAGTCAAGAACTAGTTGGAAGAAAGCAACATAAAATATAAGTTGCATACATACACTCATTGAAGAGAGAAGGACTGCTTATAAGGTGGGTTAATTATTACACACGTAAGGAATGAAAGGTTTCCATTTGAAATATATAATACATAGAAATAAGAAGATTGGTCCTTATAAGATTTTGGATAAAAAATCTGAAAAACATAATGAAATAACTTCTATAAGAGAATAATATAATAGGAAATATTGAAAATACTTGATAAGAACAAGCCACTTCAAGATTCCACCTCCAATAGTCTTCAATAAGAATATAATACACAATGTAATCATAATAAGCTAACCCCTACCTCTTATATACACCAGACTTATGCCATAGATGTCACCTAGGCTGACCTAGATACCTATATAAGACTAAATACATGATCATGTAACTTACTTAAGAGTTATTCTAGTCATAAATTGACTATACATGTCACCATACATAGTATAGGTTAAGGGTGTGACATACCCCTCTCCTTAAAACCATTATCTTTAATGTTAATGAAACTTGAATACTTTTGAAGGAGAACTTCATCTTCCCATGCTACATCTTCATTAGATATATTCTCCCACTTGATTGGATAATCTATAACCATCCTCGTTTGCAACCTCTCATTGTGTATCTAAAGGATTCCCTTAGGTTCCAAAATGAATTTTCCCTTGTCAACAAGCTCTTGTAACTCTCTATGTGTTGAAAGTTTTTGTTGGTAAACGTGTTCTTTCATTATGTTACGTGTCTTTGCCTACTCTCCCTAAGACTAGAGAATGCCTCTTGTTGGTATTGCATGTGTTCTTTTGTTTCCTAACTTTTGGGTGTACCCTCAAGGAAGAGGTGATGGATGGTACCAAAAAATAATCCATTTGGAATAGCCAACTCACTAGATACTTGCCATAAAAATTGTACATCTCCATCTTTGGCATGAAGTAGCTAAATTTGGTGATAGAATTTCTTGCATGCTGGTCTTGCTTCAAATCTAAGTCAAACCAAAAATCTTCATGTCCCTTAGAATACCAATTTTTCCTGTCATAATAAAATCTCAAGGGAAGTTATTTCTTTAGAAATCCCTTGCACTTGCTCCATCATTTCTAACCCAATTTCCTCCTTAACTTTGGTGGTTGCATCATTTATAATGGTTATGGTTTCCATCTCCTCTACTACTATGACATCTTTGTTAGGAGTCTTTCCAAGAGTAACCAGATTCCCTCCTTTTCCTCTTGTTGAAGCCCTTTCCATGATGTGACAAAATAGTTTTATAGTAAATCACACAAAACAAATCCAAGTAATCTAAAATATTTACTGTAACTTACTTGAGCTTGGATCTCACTTTTATAAAAAATAATCCAAGAAGTTCATTGATTTGTAGCCTTGGGAGTGAATTTAATGAAAAAATAATTTTTTATTAACTCCTTAAAGTTGGATTGAAACAACCTTAAATTTGGACTATAGTAGCCTCAATATGTCCTTAATTAACCCTTCAAAAACAAGCTTATAATTTTTTTTTGAAAAAGATACATGCTTTAGAATCAAACCTCCAAAATTAAAAAACTACCTTGTTTATTGCCTTTTGGATGCTAAGATCATGCTTTGATATCACTTGTAATGGAATAACTTAGGTAAGAGAATAATATAATAGAAAACATACTGCAAATATGATAAAAATAAACTACTTCAAGTGTTCAACCTCCAAAAGTAAGTCACTTCAAGGGGGGCACTTCCAATAGTCTTCACTAAGAACACAATACACAATATGATGATAATAAGGTAACCTCCACCTCATATATATGCTATACTTATGTCATAAATGCCACCCGAGCTAACCTAGCTACCAATATATCATATAAATAATCATATAACTTAATTAAGGGTTATGTTGGCCATAAGTCAACTATACATATCCCATGCATACTATAGGTTGAGGGTGTAACAAAAAATATAAAATTGAGTTTGTTGAAGGAATGGATATCTCCTCAATATTCAATGTTTTTAATCTATATTCATATCTTGTGCATGGTCTTGAAGATGGCGAATAGGAGCATGAAGACATGGATTGGACGGTGTACATTCCAAAAAATAGTGAGCTGAAATTGTCTATATTTTGGAAAAATACATAACACAATGAATACAAAATTATCTCATGTAATGGAGGATTAAGGGACCAGAAGAGGACTCATAGATTTCAAAATCTGAATTAGTCAACTTGGGTAGCCTTATAGTCTTTCATGTACTCTTAAATTTGAGCATGCAACTCAATTTTGTGTTACTTGGGGTGTCTAATGCAATAACATCTCAGGGTTTGTGAAATATTACATCACCTAAAAATACATTTGGCATGTTCCTTTATTTTATTTGTTGTCTTTATGTGTAGGTTTTGTTCCACACATTTGTGATCCATTTTCAAATACTTCAATGCAATTTATCTATGCATATTGAGTTTAAAAGTTACACAAACAAGTTTTGTAGCTCACACAAACAGTTTTTCTAGACACACACTCTTTTGAATTGGCATGCTCCTTTATTTTATTTGTTTTCTTTGTGTGTAGGTTTTGTTCCATACATTTGTGATCCATTTTCAAATACTTCAATGCAATTTATGTATGCACATTGAGTTTAAAAGTTGCACAAATAGTTTTTCTAGACACCCATTCTTTTGAAGGTGTAACTTGAGTTAAAGCCTATGCCCATTGGTTAGTTTTGTATCAAATTTGTAATGTGTCACAAAGATGACATCCATTGATTATTTTATTTAAATAATGCAATGAAAGTTTAATTAGTTACCTTGAAAGGTGAATTGTTTGGGCACGATAATGAGTTTTCTAATTTGAAAACCATACGAGGTGAAGAGGTCATATTTTCCTAAGTGTCACACCCCATTGTGTGTTTACCTATTTACTATTACTATGTTAGGGTAAATTATTGCATATGTGAATGTATTTAGAATTCTGATTGGAAATATATGTCGTTATACTTTGTTTATCAAAAGATTCTAAATGAATGTTTCATTAATGTTATTTGATGAAATGCATGTAAGGAATGAATGGTTATTGAATTTGATATTCTAACTATGAGAAGTATTATGTAAATGATTGTTTTGATGAATAACTGACTACTATGAAATATGTTAAGTTGGATGCAGGATCATTATCAATCCTCTAGGAGTGAGGGGAAGTATCACTTAGGATAAGAACTTGGTGGAGTAACTCATAACGAAACCTAACTGAGCTTACACACACACTCACAATAGAATGGTTGAGCCAATTCATAGTTCTGGGAATTGGTAAGCCATCCTTTGGTATGATGTGTTTGCATTAGGAAAGATCTTGATTTCTGTTAAGTGTGTTCTTGGATGGTATTTATGAGTTCTTCTTTATATTACTATAATTTATTGAGGAGATATACATACAAAGGATGCACATATATGTATGCATATGCATGTCGACGATATCCATACACATAAGAGAACACGTATATAAGAGTACATAGGTAGACATACCTATGCATGTTTATGGATGGGTTTCTTATGGGCATGGTGACATCGTAGACACAATAAGACATGTATATATATACATCATATGCATATATACCTATCAAAAAAGATAGCAATTGTTTATGTGTTTGATTATGTAATCAAATGTGTATATATATACATATGTATACATGTATCGATATATACGTATCTGTTGACAAATGGAAATGTCCATACAAATATATCAATATATGTATACGTACATAAACATGTACATAGATGTGTATATATATATATGTATATATATAAATGATATTATATATGAAACATTAACTTGGACTTATTCATTTGAATATTGAGTGGAATATTTAGACAAACTTATTTGTCAATGATTATAGATAAATATATGTATTATATATAATTATATATGTATTATGATAAGGTCGATCTATGATAAAAGTTGATTTAAAGTTTATGAGCCATGGTTGATTTTATATAAATGCATCACTATTTTAAGAAGCGCATTGCCAAAGCAATGAAATGCATTATCCAAAAGGATAATATGTGATGGAAACATTAAACATTGAATCTATTGCTTAAAGTGTTTAAAGCGTATGAGTAAAAGATATGAACCATAATAAATAGACGTGCTTGGTCAAAGCACTTCAAAGCACTATTACTATGGGAGTCAATTTATCCATAATATGTTGATTAACCAATCTATGACCAAGTCAATTGTAATATGTGTTGCCAAATGAATATTGACTGATTCCTTTGGTAAATCACGGGCTAGAGAATAGGGAGGGTGCTGAAACTTGGTGCCATATTATGAATTCTCTTATTCTTGTAGAAGTCTTTCTTGCCTGGAAATCGATTCACTATATTAATCATGTGCATAATTGAATTAGTCAAGTATAGTTGGCATGCAAGAAGGTTGATCTGTTGTTTACTAGGATGAATGTAAACTTAGAAGGCTGCTACCTTTTTTGTATGTGTTGAGTTGACTTGCATGGTTGAAGTGGTGTCGACTAGCTTACCACTTATATAGGCATCGATATCTCGTTATTTAGTATATATAGATGAGCCTACTCTCTCATTTGGATGGTCATTCGAAAGTTACATTCTACTGCTTTTTATTTTGGAGCTATATTTTTTTTGAGTTAGAGTTTTTTTGTGAGAACATAGAGGAGGTTATTGTGAGATATTGCATTGAGTGAATATAGTAATTGGAGGTGAAGCCTAGCAAGCTGAAATTGGAAGGTTGAGAACTAGATTAGTCTATTGGATTAAGCGATCAATAGGCATGAGAATCTATGCACCTTTTATTTGTCTTTTGTTATGAAAGAATGAATGTCTTGATTGATTTGTTTGGAATTGCATGAGAATACTTGCATTAGTGAATCATACTATTTGCTTATGGAAAGGAAAATAATCTATTTATGATCCCTATGAAGTGTTTGTATATATTACATAATAGGAGTGTTTGTTTATCATTAGTATTATATACTAGGAAATGATGAAACACGAATAACTTAAGGGTTATATATTGCAAAGTTATTTGTAATACTAGAAAGCTTATATGTTATACCTGGGATTATATTATCCAATTATGGGGGCAACATATGTTTATCCTTTATGGGTAGGAATATCATTGTGTTTTGGGAGAGGGAATAGGCTATTTCTAAGGTTAATGACTACCTATTGAAGGAAATTACCTATGCATGGATTATATGGCCTAAAGTCAAATAGAGCTTGAGTAGTGTATGTGAGTAGGATGATTGTCACTCAAAGTACTAAGTGAGAATACTTTGGCCAAAGTAGTGTGATCACCTTTGGCTCCACTATCAGTTCACCATGTTTCATTTATGCATACTAGTTTAGGGTTGTAGAGTCTGCAAGTTCTAGTTATGTAGGACACAACACTAAGCTCATAATGGTCATCGTTACGAGGTTACTCCACCAATCTCTTTGTTGAAGGGAAGGGCCATCTATCAAATGACAATTGTGCGGGGGACCGCATTTGAGTCCGTGGTTGAAAGAAAAGTGCTTGAGTGATGCTTCTCCTCCTTAATAGGCGACCAAAATTTGAAAGGAGATTCCTGGACCATCTATATCTATTGCTTTGAAGCTTGATTGAGCTATGTATGTACTTTGTACACAATCTTTGGAAATATTGTAATATGTGGAATATTATTTTGGAAATGGAAACAAAATTGGAATTTTTTATGTCATCTATGTTCATTTGTTCTCTATTAAGAAAAGAAAAAATTTATGGAAATTGTTAAGTAGCATAGTTTATTTACTTGAAAGTGAAAACTTAGGAAATTTACTTGTGTGAAAAATTGGCATGTTACATGTGATATCAAATCCAGGTTTAGCTCTAGAACCTATTTTCTCATCATAATTTCCATCCAACATTCAACAAGACTAATGTTTGGAAATTATTGTGCCAGGATGGTGCATCTTAGGTTAACTGCAAGAAAGTCAGTAATCGAGAATGAGCGCTACCTGAAAGCCAAGAAGGAAAAAAATGCCATTGTTCATATGATAGAGGGTACCAACTATGATAATGTCGTATGGTTAAGTGATACTGAAACTTTTAGTCACACTCTTTCTCGGATTAGTGAAGTAAAGAGAAGGATGAAGGAGGAGGCCAAATACAATTATCTAACTCCAGTCTCACCAACAAAGTTTGATTCCTTGTCACTTTCTAGGGATATACCCTCGGAAGGGAGTGTCAGTCCAACATTCATATTTAGAGACCCTAGAGTCCTTCCTATGTTGGAAGTGATTGTAATTTCCTCAAGTAATGAATCAGAGGGTTGTGTCCCCCACAACTATGTATCGAAAGACAAATCCAAAGGATACTATCCATTATGGGATAGATATGAGAAAATGAGAGATGAACAAAAATCTAAGGGGTATACCTCGTCGAGTTATGTGTCAGAGAGTGAATCTAAGGGATACTCTCCACTTGACCATCTGAATAGTCACTCTATGTAATTGAAAGGATATTGAGATCCTTACGAATAATAAAAACCATGTGTTTATCAAAGGCTTGAGCTTTGATCTTATGTGAATTTTTTTATGTGCGAATGAATGCTCATTTAAATGTATTCCATAAGATAATAAGAACATGATTGAATCTAATATAGATGAACCTTTAGGTATAACCCTTTTCTTGCAAGGATGGTGAGAACAAGGACCAATCTTGGAGGGAGTCAAGAAGTTAGACAAGGTTCGATGGGTGATGAAGCTAAATTGGATCAAATTTTGGCTATCTTTCACGAAAATAATGAAAGGTTGGTAAATCTTGAGCAAAAAGGGAAAGGGAGAGAGTATAACAAGAAGATTCAGTTAATGAAGAAGTCCTTGACAATGAGGAATATGGAGAGAATTCTCATGATCGTGAATAGACCCATGAACACAAGGATGAGAAATCTCATTCTCAATCTGAAGGAACTTGTAGGAAGCATTTGGCTAATGAATTTTATAAGGACATGAGGAAAATAATCCCACCCAAATTTGAAGGTAGCACTAGTTGAGAAGAAGCTAAGGCATGGTTGATCTAGATGGAGAAATATTTTTAGATCATAAACTATTATGAGGTCACGAAAGCAGTATGGGGAGCCTATCAATTAGCAGGTGAAGCCTCTAATTGGTGGATGAATAAGAAAATGGAACTCGAGCTTAGTTCTCTAAAACTTACATGGAATGAGTTTGTGGAAATATTCCAGAAAAGATGGTTACCTGAACTCTTTTTCGACCAGAAATTCACTGATTTCTAAAATATGAGACAAGGAGAGATGTTAGCAAATGAGTATTGGGAAAATTTTACCCATCTGTTATGTTATGTATCAATGTATCAAAAGGATGAACATTTCCACACAAGGAAATTCATTATGGGGCTTAATAGCTAGATTGGTGGTGAGGTAGATGTTCATGGTCCAACCACTATGGATCTAGTGTATGAAAAGGTTGTTAAGCAAGAGCAGAAGTTCAAAGCCATATCTATACGCCAAGAGAATAAGAATCATAATAAGTTCAAAAGAGTTCAAGTTAAACCAACTCCAAGGAAGTTTGAATGTGTGCAAGATTTTCAAAAACAAGGGGAAAAGGGACCCCAAAACAATGGAAGAGAATCAAGAAGAGAATGCAAGAGAAATAATTTCAATGGTGGAAATGCTAACAATACTGGAGCTAATGCTGGTAGATTTGGTGAACTCGCAAGGAAAAAAGGACTAGCAACGGGGTGCTTCACACATGGTGGAGGCCACTATGCTATACATTGTCCCAATAAGCCTTTTGGGTCACGATCTTGTGGAAACCCATTTCCTTCCTAGCAAGCGGCATTCCAACAAAATATTCATGCTACCTTGGACAATCATCAAGCGGAATATCAAGTTACTCTAGTAGAGACTCTAAGTATTTTATTTGGTTTACCCATTTCCATACTTATAGATACTGGAGCTACTAAATTTTTTATTTCACCTAGAATATCAAAGCAAATATCTAAGAAATCTGGTTATGTGGCAAAGTCATGGGTTGTAGGATATGCAAACAAAACAAGAGCAACATTGGAACAATGTTTGTTTGAAGCTAGGATTGAGATACCTTATTTTTCTACAGAGGTAAACCTATATGTAGCACCCTTAGGATCCTATGATGTTATCTTAGGAATGAACTAGCTTTAGAGACATAGAGCCAAGGTAGTTTGTCATGCCAAAATAGTAGAAGTCTTGGATGATTTTGGTAACCAAGTGATGTTTCAAGGGATACCCAGGGAGGTCAAGTTGTGTCAAATATTCACTATGCAATTGCTTAGGGATAAGAAGAAAGGGTGCAAGCTCTTTGCAGTTAAGATGGAAAATCTTGAAGATTATAAGGAATTTAACTCTCAGGAGGGTCTTGACAACTATGGACCACAAAGTTACTTAGAGATGGAAGAAGGTAAAATGATGGAAACTTGAGACACATATATGGAAAGATATCCTATCTTGCGAAAGTTTTTGGATGTGTTTCTAGAAGAACTACCTGGATTATCATCGAAAAGGATATTCAATTTATCCATCGACATAGTGTTAGGATCTGAACTTATTTCCAAAGTGCCTTACAAAATGACAACAACTGAGTTAATGGACATTAAGGCACAACTAGATGAATTATTGTCTAAGGGATTGATAAGACCCAATGTATCACCTTGGGGAACACCAATAATCTTTGTGAAAAAGAAGGATAGTACTTTGCGATTGTGCATAGACTATTAGATGCTTAACGAAGCTATGTTAAAGAACAAGTATCCATTACCACGCATTGATGATCTTTTTGATCAAATGTGGGGAGCTGCTGTATTTTCTAAGATTGATCTACGATCTGGATACCACCAGTTAAGAATCAAAGATGAGGACATCTTCAAGACAACTTTTAGAACCAGATATGGGCATTATGAGTTTACAGTTCTACCATTTATGAACCTAATGAACAACGTATTTAGGGATTGCCTAGGTAAGCTTGTATTAGTTTTCTTGGATGATATCCCGATTTATTCAAAGAATGAGGAGGATGATTGTAAGAATTTGTAGATAGTTCTGCAACGACTGAGAGAACATAATTTGTATGGGAAACTCTCTAAGTGTACCTTATTTCAAAAGAAAGTGCAATATCTTGGACATGTGATCTCAATAGATGGTATCTTAGTTGATCCAACCAAGATCAAGGTAGTGCTAGAATGGTTAGTGCCCAAAAATGTCTTTGAGGTAAGAATCTTTATGGGTTTGGCAGGATATTATAGAAATTTTGTTGCAAACTTCTCCAAGATAGCCTTTCCAATTACTTCTTTGCAGAGGAAAGGGAAGAATTTTGAGTGGACAGAAAAATGCCAAGCAACATTTGATCTACTCAAAGAGAAGTTAACTACTATCCTGATTTTGTAATGGTGACTTCACTATCATCACAGATGCATCAAGATGTAATAACCTCTATAAATTAAGCTTAATTAAAAACAATTTACACATCATCACGCATACAAGGATGACACGTGTCCAATGCACAATAAAAAGATAGAGAATTATATTGAAATATCAATTTAAAGTATATGTGTCGTTTATAAGGAAAATTCACATGGGAATATTTCCCTTACAATAAACCCCTTGGTCATTAACAAAACTATACATTATATTGAACACTTGTTCCTTCCTGACAAGATCCCTTTGGCGTTGAACTTCTTCGACTAACTTGAGGACGAGAACATTGTGGGAGCGCGTTTCCACCCTACCATGAAGTGAAACACTTTCCCATAATTCTTCAGTCCATCGAAGAATACCCGAACCCAACACGAGGAAAACTAGCAATGTAATATTGAATAGGAGTCATGGAATATGTGAAGTAAGTCATATCATCTAATCATAACATGACCATCACATAACTCACACCAACGTACAAAAAGAGCAGTCTCGAAGAATTCATGTTAGATTATCGTCAACATTGCTAAGTCCATCATTTCTTTAAACAACAAGTAATCTTTGCAAGTACTAATTTTCAATCAAGATAACATGACTAATTGCATGCAAAACATCCAATGATTCTTTCATAAGTGCATATCAAGTAATGAAGTGGTTCAAATGTAAGAACGTGCAAATACTAGTATGGAAGTGAATAAAGTATGCAATGTTAATTAAAGAAGGT
Source organism: Sequoiadendron giganteum (assembly GCA_007115665.2). Taxonomy (NCBI): domain Eukaryota; kingdom Viridiplantae; phylum Streptophyta; class Pinopsida; order Cupressales; family Cupressaceae; genus Sequoiadendron; species Sequoiadendron giganteum. The sequence continues at coordinate 41,330,802 of CM021103.1, read as the reverse complement.
ATAGCTCATGTATGTATGTATATACATATATATGGATATATATATGAGTATACATTCTTAAGAATAAATTCCATTACCACATTACCTCCTATCTGATTATCATGACGAAACATGTTCAATGAAGTTTATGAGTAAGTATTACCTTTCTTACATGGAGAATCATAATCAATATTTCATCCAACATTCATTCCATTTCTAGAACAAATCTTCAAGACATCAAAGCATGCATCCAACAACATTTCATTTTCATATATATATATATATATATATATATAAAGGTTCATAAGCATTCTCTCGATTCAACCTTTAATATTCATCTCATTTTCTAATAGTCTTAAGAGAATATTAACAATTATAGTAGGAGTTGAGGTTCATTACCCTAATGACCATTGCTATCCAATCCAAATATACCTTATCTGGATTGAGTGAAATAATATTTTGTTAGGTAGACACCTTTGAAACACATAGCTGTTCATATTAATACATTTGAATGTAATATCTACTCAATTACTATCCACCATTTTGGAGCTTAACTCTCATAAGCGGGCTTTCATCAACAAGGAAGCTAGATCCCCTTTCGTCTGACATGATTGGTGTTACACAAGTTCATGTAAAGTGGCTACAACATCAAAAAATTGGTTTTTGGATGGAACAACTATCTACCCTCTAGCGACATCTACCCTGAGGTGCTCTAGTCTACTTAGGTTTCGTTGTTCTATTCAAACAAGGAAATATTCCTTACACACATATCTACAGAAAACTAATTAAGTATACTTATTTCCATAGCTTAATAAATTTAGTAGAATGAGTCAAATGGAACTGATCAATACATAATCCATTAATATGTCACATGATTACATTCAACATAATTCAATATTCACTTAAGAATAAGTTAAATAAGTGACAAAAGAAGGTATGTCATGAGTATGTGTATGTACATAGACGAAGGTCTATGTGCATACACATATATGTGCCAACTTATGTTATTGATTTGTGCATACATTCTGAAATACAAACCATTAAATTAGATTGCTATCATTTAAATGATAATCCATTTTGACGTTTCGTTTGTCAGAGATTCAAGAAATATATGAACTAGAACAAGTTTGTTGTAACAATTTCTCACATACTATTGTGTTGTTTGTATCAAAACCAAGCTATGATATTCAAATGATGTTGTTTATAGATAAACACTCAATGTTTATAACAGAATTGCGTTGTTTACAACCAAACGATTACAAAATGATGTTGTTTACAAATAAACACATACTATTTATAACAAAATGATTGTTGTTTACAAATTATAATCTTAGTTTATAACAAAACAATGTCGTTCACATAGGGTTACAAGTTTCAGTGCCCTTTTAAGTTTGCTATTCAGATTCAAGCTAATCAGTAAAAAATTTCAAGAATAGAATAACCATCATTCAGGTATTCAACATATAATTGGTACTAATAACCTCAGTGCAAAATTAAGTGTAGAATGGCATGCCTGTCATTGTGAAAAACCAAAATAATTATACAAGTCAAGAAAACAATTTTCAGTTTTTCCAAGGTTTTTAGAAAAGAACCCATATTCCTAATATTATCATCAAGATAGAAGAAATAATCAAACCACGCTCCAAATAACGACTTTTAGAAAAATAAAGTTTTAGTTTTACCTTAAGCAACATTGATTCCATTCAATGGCATATACAAACTAGACATGCAAGGCTTAACCTGTGTTAAATCACTTATGGCTAGTTGATTTTGAAGATCGATTCAGACAAAATGCAAAGATAGAAATAATAGATTCATTCCTCCCTCATTAGAGGTGAACGATGCCAACTCAAGAACATTGGCAATGGTTTTGTTATGGCTCAAATATTCTAAGCAAACTAGACATGCAAAGGGCATAGCCTCCTCCATTCGACCTAGCCGAATGTAGCATCAAATATCATATTAAAAGGGAGAGACAACCATAAGGATGGTGATAACCAGTCGTTTCCCTAAAGGGAACGATCAACATATATATCAATTTACATTTGATTGAAAATGATGCAAATTACTGCTAATCAGATTAAATCCAATAGCCATATAATGGCTCTTACATGCATGGAAAATAGATAAAGGCGATAATATATGTCGATTCTTGACTTAACCAAGATCGGCCAGCATGCCCAAGGGTTCAAAATATGCATAATGAGTAGCTTCAAGGTTGGTCGATAAGCCCTGGTTACTTAGACCCATAGTCGATCGATTTTAATTTGATCGACATCAACTATAAGCCGATTTCTATTACAATTGTTTAATGATTGGAAATACTAATTCTATCAAACTTGACAAACATAAAGAATATTGCAAGATTTTTTGAATAAAACACAAAGAAATCATGCGTATTTCCAAAGCAAAAATATCAATTACCTCAAGTCGAGATTTTTCCAAGCTTTTGTCTGATTTTTCCCTCATAGCCGAGTTCTTTCCCCTTGCCTTTTTCTTGCTTTTTCTCCTCTTCTTTGGCCACCACCATTCATTCCCCTTTCATTGCCAAAGTAATTCGCCCCTTGCCTTTTTTCTTTTCATCCTCCCAAAGGTTCCCATTATTGGGAGATTATCGCTAGCTCCCAAGAAGATAACGACCCAACTCAAATTGTTATTCTTAATCATTTTTTTAACTTAGCTATTAAAGCAATGTCAGCATTGCTTCCCAATTAAATAACACACACTGACCACTTTCTTTTTTTTTGCCAATAAAATGCATTCACGCTAATATACTATGTTCACATGCAAATTAATGCATTCAAGCACCCATCCACTTTACTATGCAAACATAAATTCATTGCATGCAAATATTATGAATGCATTTAAATCTATATTTTATTCTGCTTTAGTAGATTTTAAAAGTATATATATATTTTTCTTTTAGATTGTAGGAATTGGTCGAGTATGCATCCCCCTTATAAACTGCAGTGCGCCTGGTAAAAAAAATCATGTGACTGGTGACGCTGGCGTGACATGCCCTCTAGTACCACGAGGACGGTGGGGAGACTAGACCTCGTGACCTCTTGCCTACAATAGGATGCTTTAGCCAATCGAGCTAGGTAAAAGTATACATTTTTAAATAATTCATTTTATTTTTAATTCAAAGCTAAAATTTATTTTTATGTCCAATCCTTTATATCCGAATATATTCAAATTAACGAGCTAGACTAGAAGCTCTTGCAATAAATAAACTTGGTTATTTATTTATCATTATTTCCTTTTGTTAATATTCTTGCAATTTAAATCATATAATACTAACATTTGAGTTTGTTTACATAATAATTAAAATTATCGAGAAAACAGGATATGACACAAAAGAAGGCTTGCGTGGAGTTTTAATGCAAGAAGGACAAGTAATTGCTTATGAATCAAGGAGGTTGAAACCCTATGAGAAAAATTATGCATTGCATGATTTAGAGTTAGCAACGGTGGTTCATGCACTACAGATGTGGAGGCATTACTTGTTGGGAAAGCCCTTTGAGATGAAAATCAATTATCACGGGTTCAAATATCTATTCACTCAACCTAATTTGAATGCATGATAGAGAAGATGGTTGGAGTTGATATTTGACTACGACTTCAATATCAGCTACATGAAGGGAAAATAAAATTGGGTTGTTGATGCCTTAAGTCGTAGATGACATATTGCCTCAATAGTGACAATCCAAACTGACTTTAAAGTCTAAGTATTGCAAAAATGCAAAGAGGACGAGTACTACATACAAGTTAAGCAATCACGAGCAATCCACAAGATGCAAGGTATGAAGGATTTCATTTTGAACCCAATGAATTGCTTAGGTATAAGGGGAGAATGTATGTACCTGACTCAGAAGAGTTAAGAAATCTGGTATGGAAAGAAGTTCATGAAGCACCATACTTTGGACATCCTGGTGTGACAAAAACATTGGCCGATGTAAAGCCATTATATTTTTGGAAAGGGATGAAAGTGGATGTTGCTAGATTTGTGGCTCAGTGCCTAGAATGTCAAAAGGTGAAAGCCAAACATAATCATCCTGTAGGCTTGTTATACCCACATGATATTCCAGAGAGTAAGTGGCAAGTCATAAGTATATATGGACTTTGTGCAAGGATTGCCTATGTCAAGGAATAAGCACAATGTCATTCTTGTGGTTGTGGATAAGCTTACTAAGGTAACACATTTCATACCTAGGAATCTAACTGGTGGAGCGCATGTCATAGCTCAAAAATTCATTCAAGAGGTATTTAGACTGCATGGAATTCCTAAGAAGATTATCTCAGATAGGGATGCATGCATCACCTCAAGGTTTTGGCAAACCTTATTTTTTGCACTTGGGACTCAACTAAATATAAGTTTAGCATATCATCTAGAAACAGATGGAAAAATAGAAGGGGTGAATCAATTACTCGAATACCTACTAAGAATGTATTGCATGGATCAACAATACAAGTGGGAAGATAACTTGCCTTTAGTGGAATTTTCTTATAACAATTCCTACCTTCAACAATAAAGATGGCTCCTTTCGAAGCATTATATGTTCGAAAGTGTCGAACCCCTATGAGTTGGAATAAACTTGAGAATAGAGTGAGTCTTGGGTCAGATATGTTGGATGGAATGGAAGAATAGGTTAGGATTGTTAAGCAAAGGCTAGCTGAAGCCAATGATAGACATAAAGGCTATGCAGATGCAAAGCGAGTACCCCAAAATCTTGCAGTAGGTGACAAGGTGTTGTTAAGGGTAAAACCTCATAAGAGTTCCATTAAGTTTGGAAAGTCATCCAAACTAGCTCTGCGTTATGTAGGACCTTTTGAGATTCTCAAGGAAGTGAATCTTGTAGCTTACCGAATTGTGTTGCCACCAGCTCTTACCCGGATGCATAATGTCTTTCACGTTTCTTTCCTAAAGAAGTATAGACCAGGGGATAATCATATAATTGATTGGAATGCTTTATAGGTACAAGACCCCATAGTGGTAATAATCGAGCCTATTAAGGTACTCGAAATGCGTAAGCTTCGCTTACATAACAAAGAAGTTCTATAGTGCAAAGTCCAATGGGACCAATATGCAGAAGATTCTGCCACTTGGGAAGACTATGCTAAGATACAACAAAAGTTTCCACATGTTTTACATGCTTTTGAAAGTGCTTGAAAAACAATGTTGTTTGTTTGTTTAGTTTATGTTTGCTACATAAAATCATCGGGGATGATGATTCACAAGGGGGGTAGTATGTCACACCCCATTGTGTGTTTACCTATACTATGTTAGGGTAAATTATTGCATATGTGAATGTATTTGGAATTATGATTGGGAATATATGTGGTTATACTTTGTTTATCAAAAGATTATGAATAAATGTTTGTTTCATTAAAGTTATGTGATGAAATGAATGTAAGGAATGAATGATTATTGAATTTGATATTTTAACTATGAGAAGTATTATGTAAATGCTTGTTTTGATGAATGATTGACTACCATGAAATATGTTAAGTTGGATGCCGGATCATTATCAATCCTCCAGGAGCGAGGGGAAGTATCATTCAGGAGAAGAACTTGGTTGGGTAACCTACAATGAAACCGAACTAAGATTACACACACACTCACAATAGAATGGTTGAGTCAAGTCATAGTGTTGGGAATTGGTAAGTCGTCCTTTGGTATGATGTGTTTGCATTAGGAAAGATCTTGATTTATGTTAAGTGCGTTTTTGGATGGTGTTTATGACTTTGGTGTTTTTGAGTTCTTCTTTATATTACTATAATTGATTGAGGAGATATATATAGAGGATGTATATACATGTATACATATGCATGTCGACGATATCCATACACATAAGAGAACACGTACATAAGAGTACATAGGTAGATGCACCTATGCATGTTTATGGATGGGTTGCTTATGGGAATGGTGACATCGTAGGGACAATAAGACATGTATGTATATATATATGTACATCATATGTATATATACCCGTTGAAAAGATAAAAATTGTTTATGTGCTTGATTATGTAATCGAACGTATATATATGTATACATGTATTGATATATACATATGTGTTGAAAAATGAAAATGTCCATACAGATATATCAATATATGTATATGTACATAAACATGTACATAGATGTATATATATATGTATATATACAAACAATATTTTATATGAAACGTTAACTTGGACTTATTCATTCGAATATCAAGTGGAATATTTAGACAAACTTATTTGTCAATGATTATAGATAAATATATATATGTATATTTGAATATATATATATATATATACACACATATATATACATATACATATATATACATATACATATATACATATATATACATACATATATACATATATACATACATATATATATATATATATATATATATATATATATATATATATATATATATATATATACTATGATAAAGGAAAATTTAAAGTTTATGAGCCATGTGATGAGAGCCAATTGTGTCTCATTTTATGCCACATTTTATCCTATTTTATATACCTTCATATCCATTCCCACATTCCATTTTCGTTCCATGTCATACTATTTTGCCATTTTATGTTCATATGATTAAATATATATAAGTGGTATTTAATAGAGTTTTGGATAAAATATGGAAATTAATGATTGAATGTCTTTACTAATAAGCATTGTGATTTTCAGACTTGAGAAATAAAGCTTGCAGCATGCAGATCAAAAGAACTTCCTGTCACCTTTTATGCATAATATCTTCCTGTCATTTTCTGGACAGGAACTTCTATGGTGGATTTTACTTGTCTTTGTTCTACTACATTTCACGGTTTTCCATTCTTATTTTCTGTGGGTGATATCAACCTTTGTGGTGGTGTCGACTACCTCTTTGATGTTGATTGTGCATCCAACGATGGTCTTCCTTCAACCATTTCAATACACATACTCACACATGGCTATCAAATTCGCCACATGCTTTCTACTGTCATGCTGTTGGAGAAATATTATCGTTGGTGCTTTTACCTACATTTTTCACTCGTGTGGATTCATTCCCAGAAATAGACTTTATGATAACTATATTTTCCAGTTGTATGAGGGAGATGTGTTTTTCAAATCGTAAGAAGACTAAATATTATACGTTGCCAATTTATAGTTTATTTTTATCAAATAGATCTATGGTTACCAAACCATATTATTTGTTTCTTTTAGCTTGTTGGCTACATGCCAAAACAAACTTAATATTTTTCTGTACTTAGTAAGTTACAAGTTGCGTATATATAAGTAGCATAGACAAACTATTAGGGGGCGATTTTCTGTATTATCTTTGTGAAATAAAATATTATTCTGCTGATCCGTGCAACGTAGAAAGGCATTTTATTTCCAGTCGCCTTGTGAACCAGAGGAAGGGCCCACTCTTGGAATGCTCGGTGAGGTTGCTACATGTTTGAAATAGTTAGAATTTATATTTTGTGTGATTTAATTTTTTGCAGCATTTTATTTTTGTGTGATTTAATTTCTTGTGTTTTATTTACAATTTGGTTTAAGACTAATTTTCATTGGATAATCATTTCAACTACTGATATTCTATCGATGTTGGTGTGTTTATTTAAAGCATAAAGTGCAAGTTATATTTTGATTTATAAAAGAGTTTTCTGTTGTCTATGATAGTTCCTGTCACTGCTGCTCCCGTCACAGTTGCTAGCACAATTCCTGTTATGCTTTTGATAGAAAGACATAATAGGAAAGTTGAACCAGATTTTCACTTAGGGAATTTATGCCTGTTCTAGCTGCATTTCATCCCCACTTGATTCACTGCTTTCCTCCCTTTAGGTATACTGCTGCAACACTTCTCGCAAGCTACGATCCCCAGGTTGACACTCTTAGACCAAGCTGAAATCCTTCTTTATTCTTTACCCCAAGTTTTTCTATCACCATGGTCGATTTAATATAAATGCATCACTATTTTAAGTAGTGCATTACTAAAGCAATGAAATGTATTATCCAAAAGGATAATACGTGATGTAAACATTAAACATTGAATCTACTGCTTAAAGTGTTTAAAGTGCATGAGTAAAATATATGAACCACAGTAAATAGGTGTTCTTTGTCAAAGCACTTCAAAACGCTATTACTATGGGAGTTGATTCATCCATAATATGTCGATTAACTAGTCTATGACCAAGTCGACTATAATATGTGTTGCCAAATGAATATTGACTAATTCTTTTGGTAAACCGCGAGCTACAAAACAGGGAGGGTGTTGAAACTTGGCGTCATATTATGAATTCTCTTATTCCTGTAGAATTCTTTCTTGCTTGGAAATTAATTCACTATTTTAATCATGTGCATAATTGAATTAGTCAAGTATAATTGGCATGCAAGAAGGTTGATCTATTGTTTACTAGGTTGAGTGTAAACTTAGAAGGTTGCCACCTTTTTCTGTATGTGTTGAGTTGACTTGTATGGCTGAAGTGGTGTCAAATAGCTTACCACTTCTATAGGTATCGATGTCTCATTATTTAGTATAAATAGATGAGCCTACTCTCTCGTTTGGATGCTCATCCATAAGTTACATTCAATTGCTTTTATTTTGGAGCTATATTTTTTTTGAGTTAGAGTTATTTTGTGAGAACATAGAGAAGGAGGTTATTGTGAGATATTACATTGAGTGAATATAGTAATTGGAGGTGAAGCCTAGCAAGTTGACATTGGAAGGTTGAGAACCAAATTAGTCTATTGGATTAAGCAATCAACGGGCATGAGAATCTATGCACCTTTTATTTGTCTTTTGTTATGAAAAAATGAATGTCTTGATCGATTTGTTTGGAATTGCATGAAAATGCTTGCATTAGTGAATCGTACTATTTGCTTATGGAAAGGAAAAGAATATCATGTTTATGATCCCTATGAAGTGTTTGTATATACTCCATAATAGGAGTGTTTGTTTATCATTAGTATTATATACTAGGAATGATGAAACAAGAATAGCTTAAGGGTTATTTATTGCAAAGTTATTTATAATTCTAGAAAGCTTATATGTTATACCTGGGATTATATTATCCAATGATGGGGGAAATATATGTTTATGCTTTATGGGTAGAAATATCATTATGTTTTGGGAGAGGGAATAGGCTATTTCCGAAGTTAATGACTACCTATTGAAGGAAATTACCTATGCATAGATTATAATGGCCTAAAGTCAAATTGAGCTTGAGTAGAGTATGCGAGTAGGATGATTGTCACTCGAAGTAATGAGTGAGAATACTTTGGCCAAAGTAGTGTGATTGCCTTTGGCTCCACTGCCAATTCATCATGTTCCATTGATGCATGCTAGTTCAAGATTTTATAGTCTACACGTTCTAATTATGTAGGACACAAGACTAAGCTCAAAATGGTTGTCATTACGAGGTTACTACACCAATCTCTTCATCGAAGGGAAGGGCCATCTATCAAATGATAAATGTGCGAGGGACCACATTTGAGTCCATGGTTGGCGGAAAAGGGCTTGAGTGATGCTTCTCCTCCTCAACAGGCGACCGATATTTGAAAGGAGATTCTTGGACCATCTATATCTATTGCTTTGAAGCTTGATTGAGCTATGTATGTACTTTGTACACAATCTTTGGAAATATTTTAATATATGGAATATTATTTTGGAAATGGAATCAAAATTAGAATTTGTTGTCATCTACGTTCATTTGTTCTCTATTAAGAAAATATTTTTTTTATGACAATGGTTAAGTAGCATATTTTATTTACTTGAAAGTGAAAACTTAGGAAATTTACTTGCGTGAATAATTGACATGTTACACTAAGTCTAGGTATACGAAACATATTGAGAGATAAGGGGTTGACACTGGATACTAAGATGAAATTAGTAATAAATATTGTCATCAATTGCTTATATTTGTATACAGGTTATTCATACATACATTGGCAATGAGGAGACTGCTACTTGTGGAATAATAAGTTGAAGTTGATGGTTATCACTCAATTGGATTAAGGTTTTAAGAATTCTCAAGTACATCTATGTTATCATCCACTACGAGTTAATAAATTTTTGTCATAATTCTCTAAATTCTCTAATATAACCTTTCTATTGGATACCATACATGCCTATCAACTAACCATTCATTTAGCATGTTATTTATACCACATCAAAATATTTACTTTGATAAAAAGAATAAGCAATTTCATTAAATTACAATTTCATTAAATTAAATAGCCTATTCCACTAAATAGAGAAGTTGGTGAAGGTTAGGCCATATTGAAGAGGCAATATCTCTTGTCATGTGCTCCACATTATATTGAGTGAAGGATAAATCAATAGTTTGGAACATATATAGTCTTTGAAGATCTTTATGCATGCATCATCGAAATTTTATGGGCATAACTAATGAATTGTGGAGCTTATTTTTTAGTCAATTTTTTATATTATTATTAAGGGTTGTAGTTTATTTGGTTGAATATAATTGGTGAGGGTGATGATATGTTTCTTATGCAAATTTGAGAAGCAACCTATTGGTATCAAGAGTATGGGCCTAAGCTACATGAACAATTGACTTCTTTCAAATTAGAGTGAAGAATCAAAAAGTATTGAATAAGTTGAATTTACTTCGAGTATGATTTTGACCTCATCCTTTATTTATTGCACCTCTAGAGAATTCAAATCTTCGTGGATGACGTAATAGAGGAACATACCATCACCTTCACCAATTACAGTCAACCAATTAAACTACAAACCTTTAAGAAAATAAAATATTTAACTAAAAAGTAATCTATCATTTATGTTAAAAAGTTCCACATTCCACTGGCTATGCCAATAGAAGTTCAATGATGCATGCACAAAGATCTTGAAAAGACACATTGTCACTATTTCTACATAGAACTTCTTTGCACAAATCAAATAAATCACTATTTTTTAAGGTAAACAAATAGAGACACATAATATTAATTAGTTGAGTGGCTTGTTTGCATGAGCTTTGAAGCTCTCAAAGTCTGTCTTGGAAAACTATAGGTGATAGTAAATTGTTCTTGAATATTAAAATATTTCCATTTATATAAGGGTGTGGTCCCATGGATGGGCTCCACGAATTATTTTTGAGGAGTAGAGGGCTTCATGAAGCAAAAAAAATGCTACAGGATTAAGGATGTGGTTCCATGGGGGGCTTCAAGATCTATTTTGAAGGAGTAGGGGTCTCGTGAAGTGGAAAACAAATATGTTATAAGATTAATTAGAATCTTTCCTTGAATAATAACAACTACTTTTTAGTTTGAAGATTTGAGTGGTTGCATTTGGGGTGGGGCAAAAAATTGCCCCATCAACATAAGATTTTTTTCTCTCACTTTTGTTAATCATTTGGGATTTTTAACTTCCCACACATTCGTTTTTTAATTTCAATTTTATGTTTGTTTAGTCGGTTGAATTGAATATTGAAAATAATAAAATTCATGGGAATGTTAGCTTCCATAAATTTTGGAGCTTAAACTACACTACAAAATTCATGGGATCACTAGCTTTAAAATATTTTTAAAAAAAATCTCAACAAAACCCATTGAAATTTTGTAGGAATCCTTGTGCATGGAATCCACCCTAATTAAAATCTTTACTTGATAAATAGGAGCCCCTATTTTTTAATTTTTAATTTTAAGGGGGTGCATTTGGGGTGGGGCTAGAAATTTCTCCATTTTTGCCACTTGTCAATCATCTAAATTTTTCAAATCTCATCAATAATTTTTTAATTTTATTTTATATTTATATACTATTTTGAATTGAATACTACAAAATAATAAAATTTATGTCATCAATAGCTTTTGTAAATTTTGAAAGTTAAACTTTTAAACTTAAAATACACTACAAAATTCATAAAACCACTCAATTTAAAATAATCAAAAATCTTAACAGCACCTGCTGACATTTTTGTAGGAAGCCCCTTCCATGGGACCGCAGCCTAATTGTTTAAATAAACAGCCCCGTTACGCACACGATTTCCCCACCGCCTTACACATTCTCTACCACCAAATTCCGTTTTCCCTCTTTTTCCTTTACAAGCCCTAAACCCATATTTTCTTCTCTACCCGAACTTGTACTCCTTGTCCACTGGCCTTCGGGAGAACAAAGACATATATTACAATATAGATTGTTGTTTAAACAAAGCAGTCCGCGAGGGTTTTAGTATTTCTTTTCCAGGAAAACTCGATTTCCAGTCGTTGCGGTTCATCCATGTCGACCATGCTGGTAAGCATTTTTAGTTTCTACTAGTTTATGTGACAAACAAAAAACAGGGCATTCAAATGTGTGTATCTGGATGCGCAGCAACCGCAAATAATTTTGCTCAAGGAAGGAACGGATACATCTCAGGGGAAAGCCCAGCTGATCAGCAACATAAATGCGTGCACGGCGGTTGTGGATACGGTGCGGACGACGCTGGGGCCTCGCGGCATGGACAAACTTATTCATGATGATAGGGGCTCCATCACCATTTCTAATGACGGGGCAACTATTATGAAGCTTCTTGACATTGTTCACCCTGCTGCCAAAATCCTTGTAGACATTGCAAAATCTCAGGATTCAGAGGTAACTCAATTCCAAAACATTTTTGTTTAGAATTTTTAATATTCATGGGATTTTATACCTGTTTTTTAGAGACGACTTCCATCAGTAGGCATTTAGTTTGATGTCATTCTTCCTTTTTGTGTTTTGGTCATGATTCAAGGTAAGAGGACCACTTAGCACATAGCACACAACCACCTCCAAGAGGGGAAGGAACTTTCCCCTTTGATCTGTAATTTTCTTTTTGGCAACCATGAATAGAGTATCTATTTTCCTTCTCTCTTTAATTTTGGTAATTTTCTGTTTTTGCAATCATGAGCAGAGTATCTATTCTGTCACTTGCACCTTCGACAGTCTGCACCGGATGCCCCATTTTAACGCTCTATCATGTCTTCTAGTAGGGGTTGAACTTGGGCCTCCCCTGCTAAGACCTTTTTCCTCTTATCACTTTAGCTCATTTCATTGGCGTATATTCCTCATCCTTTTTTAATTTTCTCTTGGACAATTTCTTTCATTGTTTCTGAAATATCAGGAGACTGGCATCTCAATTTCTGGTCTGCGACTTATAGCCTGAAATACCTTTTGCTATATGTATGCCTTGCCCTCATGGAACACAGAATAACGGGCTGATTGAACACAAAGAGCTGGCCCAGTTGTTTTTGAATTTGTTTAGCTATGGATCAAGCTCTCTTGACTTTTCTTGGACCATGTTTTGTACCTTGAAGACTTATTTTTTTTCCTGTCCATTTTTGTTTCTTGTCTTGTGAGTTTTTGACAGTTGACTAGCAGGGCTCAAATTTGCCATTAAATGTGTAAACTAACATATAAGAGAAAAAAATGGCATTGGGTGCTGCCACAATAATGTGTCCTATTTCTGGGACGTCCTGATTTTTGCCTGAAATCACATATTTTTTTATAAAATTTAATGATTAAAGCCTTGAGGGTTCCATCTAAAGGAATTTAATTGAAGAGGGTTAGATAAGACCCCTTTAGCTAGAACCCCCTTAATCTTAAATCGTTCCCTCAATGAAGTCTCCTTTGCACCTATCAAAATGTTGATAAAAACTCACTTTTTCTTTACTTTTTGATGAATCAAATAAATTCATTTAAAAATAATGTTTTGTAAGTATGCAGTCTTTATGATAATCTTTTCAAAAAGTATAATTTTGAATATATTTAATTTTATTATTATATATATATATTTTTTTGTGAATGTAAGTTTTTCACCAAACATCGAGGTATTTGTTTCACACATGCGGAAAAATAGAGATAAAATTTTAAAAAATATTTGTGCTTTAAGTATTGATTACCTTGTTTCAACAAAAAAAATTGAATTTCGATACATACAAAACAAATTATGCATTACGACATACACCTGTGTCTAAATTATAATTACTTTGACTTCAAAAATTAATTAAAAAAAATGCAACAAAAAATTATGAAAGAACACCCATGCACTATATATTGATGTTGCAAATCTATATTTTAAAATATAATTTTATTTTTTCTATAAATTTTTTTATGCGCTATGACATAAACGTCACTTTTTTAAAATTTTGTTTGCTATAATAAACAAATTATTAAAAATTATGTAAAAATATTCACAATTTATTTTTAATTTTTAAAAAAAAAATTTTAGAATCTACACACAAGTCCTCACAAATCACTAGTTCACACCATCTCCAAATTATTAATGGTTTAATTGCTATAGGTTTCATAAAGTTAAAATTTGGTTGAAAATGTTGATTTCAATGCCCTACTTTGGCCAAAAAGTGGGGCATAGTATTGTGGGCTGACCCCATTGGTTGCTGTCGGAGACACCATTGTATGTGAACACACACTGGTTTTACAGTTATCTTTGAGTTACCTTCAAAAAATTAGAATCTGTGAAGGTGGTGGTTGAATGCTGTAAACTGATCAATGTCATCTTCTTCATCTCTAAGCAATTTTATGGCTTGCAATTAGCTCAAGGGAGTTGTTGCTTTCTTATTGTTGTTAAAGTAATAAGGTTATGTGAGACTTAGCTTTGAAGAATCTTAAGAATCTTTTGACAAGAATGCAGAGTTTTTATGATGCGGCAGGCATAGCAGGCTTCCAACTTTCAAGCCTTCTGCCTTGATCCTGTAAACTTTTATCGTATATGTCAATCTTGTTTGATATATATGTTATGAAATTGTGTCTTCATTGATAAGTGAGAAGTTTGTAATGGTTTTATTTCTAGGCAAGAAAAATATTGTCTTTGTTCTCTTGGAATATAAGCTATTTAGACATTTGATAGCGTTTAAGTTCATACCTTTTTATATAGAATTCTTTCCCTGAAGGCTGAATGTCACTTGTATAGCTTTAATTTAGTGCTATTTGGTAAAAGCAACAAACTATATGGCAGTGCATGTGCTATCGCAAGTCTTTATTTAAAATTCTTAAAGCAAAAATTGAAACAGTTGCATTCTGAATAGAAAGATTTGCGTAGGTGGAAATGAAAAGCACAGGAGTTTTATTTGCCTGGTACTATATGTATGCATTTTTAACTGCACAAGAGGCAGATTCTTGTTTGCAGAAACCTAACCCTTAAGATTAAGTTAGGTCTGAACAATCAATGCAACATACAAGAAATCCATATCCGACAAGAAGGCCATATCCATAGTTTAAACAAAACTTAAATGTCATAATAACTAACAAAAGTGCAAAGGACCATTTAGTTATTGCAAGAGGCAAAGGGATCGGTAGTTATTATCAGAAAAGGGCTCAGGGGCCAATAGAATGGAATTGAGATAATCTTCAATTAAGCCATAACCAAGAGAATATAGAACTGCAATGTAACCACAATGCCATTGTGCAGAGCAACCAAATTGTGAATATCTTCTTTAATGCCTGTGGACCAAGGCTGCACTCTATTGTACTTGCCAGCTACTGGGTTTGCCACTGGTATGATTGGATCACTGTAAATGCTGCTGGAATGACTGTGAAAACCTTCAAACATGGAAGAAATCCTGCATGCACAAGGGCTTGAAAGTGCTCAAACAAAAAATCTACAAAAATAGAAATGGATCAGTGAAGTAAAAATTAACCTGAATCTATCTCTGAACAGCCATTAATGCTTTATTTGTCTCTAAGAACGCAAAGCTAAACAGGATTGAACTAACCACAACCTTAAACCTGTAAAGCAAAGACACACTGGAGAAGGTGAAGTTGGATACTGTATAGGAATTAAAGCCATTTCCATGTATTCCTTTCCAGCAACATCCTTACATTGGTGGAAGAAGAGAGTCTAGAAAAGCCAGAGCTTCTGGCAGTTGGGCAGTTATAATTGTCTTCTCTTAAATGCCATTGCAAAGTTGATGTGCAATCTTTGAGTTGAATCATGAATGTTAATATTGAATTTTTGAAGGAATGATTATTGGACATAACACTCCCATCCCAAAAATATGGCTTTGTCAAGGAATGATTATTGGGCATAACACCCCCATCCCAAAAATATGACTGTGTATCCACGGTCCAGTATTAATGCAGGTAGCATATGTCTAGACTCCGGAGTATGGCCTTGATTTGGCTGAAAAATGTGTTTGGACCTTTATACCATCTTGCCTATAGTTGAGAAATAAAAGACAGAAGAAACTTATCAGTAGAGAAAGCACCTACCTGTTGTAGGTAGACTCTGAACACCTAACATTTCTTGTACCTAAATATTTTATGTTTTAGCAAAAACATTTATGCTGTGAATTTTTATGAGATATGTTTTTGCATATGCACACTCTTTATATTTTTCTGTATAAGTTGTATCCTGGCCATGCTGTATTGGATATTTTACCTCTATTGCTACTTTTATATATATCCATACAAATTTGCATTTACATGGCCTTTACTTTATAAAATTAATATACTATCCCCTTACCCTGTTCCATTTTTTA
Source organism: Sequoiadendron giganteum (assembly GCA_007115665.2). Lineage (NCBI taxonomy): Eukaryota > Viridiplantae > Streptophyta > Pinopsida > Cupressales > Cupressaceae > Sequoiadendron > Sequoiadendron giganteum. Next base: position 41,314,367 of record CM021103.1, on the reverse strand, counting down.
AAGGTGTTTTTGGGTATAAAAATTATACAAATTATTGTCATACACAGATAAATATGTTATATTTCTTGAAGGTTAGTTGCTTGAATAGTTGCAGCTTCAGTTAAGTAGTAGCAGTTTCATGTTTGATATGTAGAATGTGAGATTTTACATGACAGTTGTACTTGTTTCAGCTATCTATCTCCTCATAATGACAGAAGAAACTTTGGAACCAGTAGTTTTTGGCTGTTCAACAGTGCTAGTTGTAGGAGCTGGGAAGTTGTGCAATATAAAATAAATGCAAAATTCTCTCTCTTCGAGACTATATATTTATTATATATGTATACTTGATATTAGAAGATAATACGGATTGGTACACTGTATGTTAGAGATGTTTTCCTTTTTGTTTTTGAGGGCCTTGTTTGTGTAATTCTTCACATATGTGACCATGTATTTGTACTTAACTATCTTGTTTACATCCCGTCCTGGACTCCCATCCACATACCTGGCTTATATGTCCCCTTTTAATTTATGAATTTCATCATCGATCTGTCCTCTCTATATATCATTTGGCTTTGGTCATTTGGTAAATTTGCAAACTAGTATACAAATTCCTTTGGGTCTGCTAAGTTGTATTCACAAGGTGCTCCCCTCTTGTTGGGTTTGTTTTCTCATCCTGTAGGTTGTGGGTTTCATGGCCTGTCTGCAGGTCTGCATTATTATCTAATTCTATATAACTGTTGGGATCAATTTACTAAATTCTAAATTTAATATATATACAGCACAATACCTGTGATTATGTCTTTTTTCTACCAAATATGATTTCTCTGTCTTGTCTAATACAGGTCTTAAATATATCATTAATATCAAGTATTTGGTTGAGTTAATTAGAGGCTAGGACAAACATTATAGTTTTTTGTTGAGTATACTCTAGACACGATAATTTAAGTTTGAATTAAGAGACCTCTAAATGTACAGTTTAAAGGCACCTGGTTTGAGTCTGACCTCAAATTCATCTATTGAATCTGGACAAAGCTGACAGTGCAAAAGAACATGATAAAGGGCATTGATTAATTTTACAAAGAAATTCATATTGGTTTATATTTATAAGATTAAATTTATCATTAATTAATAAAATAGTGGGAAAAATTAAAAGGCCTACCTAGCAGCATTCGATTTCAAATTTTCAAGTTTTTTCATACAACATATAGGTCCTACCATTCCTTTTTCAGAGAAATTGATGGGGGCTGGCAAAAAACATGATAGCCTCTCTTTTTATCTTTACTGAATTGTTAAACTTGGGTTGGTAGTGGCACTGGCAAATTCTCTTCTCCACAATCAACTGTGTTTCTGTTAACCCTTTTCAGACAGACTGTAATGCCAGTGCCCTTTTTCCACAAAATTGGCAAATATTTTGTAAATACAATGTTGTTCATCAAAGACTCTTTGGCTTTCAAGGATAAGATAAGAGATCTTAAACTGGATGATCAGAACATACTCATTGCTTTTGATGTGGTTTCACTGCTCACTAAGATTCCTTTAGATGAGGGTATAAGGTACATTAAAACCAAGGAGCTGTTCAATGTTTTTTTAGCATCAAATATTTTAGATTGTTAGGGGAAACTTATGAATGGAAAGGAGTCACCATGAAAAAATAAATGTTGGCAAGAATTTTCAATGAATTGTTTCAAGCCTTCTCATATACTGTGGAATCGTCACACATGGCACTGCAACTCACTACTCAGGTATGACTGGCAGATAGTGCATAGTTATGGCATTGCCCAGCCTGTTTGGCATCATATTGTGACTTGTGGCATGATTGAGGACCATGGATGGAGAAATGGCATGAGTAGCAGCCATTTCCTTAAGTCTAGTAACATTTTGAGGTAAATAGCATATGGATGGATTGAAACATATTTATATATTGAATAAAGAGAAATTAGAGTAGGAAATCATTTATGTACTTATGTTTGAAATGAATTATAGAAATGTAGGTCCTTTCTTTGCCAAATGCATGCTTTGTAAGTTAACAACTTTACACCATAATTGTGATTACTCTTCCTTTGTGATGTATTAGCCTTAACCACGGTCAAGATGCTGTGAATTGATGTAAACACTTTGGACTTATGTCGATAGTGACCAATTTGACCATGGAGAAGTTTGAAGAAATGTTATTGGTTGTTCCCTGCTTACTCCTAAATGGTAGTCTTGATATGTTGACGACACAATTGGTAACCGGCCTTATGGTAACAGACAACTAAATGAATTCCTTACACACCTCAATTTGTAGTTGGACACATGCAATTCATAACAGAGGTTGAGAACGACCAAAAGCTTGATTTTTTGGAGGTTTTAATCATTAGGAAAAGTGATGGCTTAGCCTAGCAACATGTATATGGAAATGAAACATGCATGGATGTGTGTATAAGAGCAGACTTGCAGCATTATACATTCCAAAAGCTGGGGTTCTAAACGCACCATCCACTAGAGCCATAAGGATCATGGGCACAAATCACCCAAGGACAGAAGAGAAGCACATTTCTAGATTTATGAAAGGGAATGGTTATGAAGAGTGGAAAATAAGGAAAGGTGCAAGAAATGTGAAGAAAGGTCTGTATGTGAAGAACAATTCAATCGAAGAGGAGACTAAAGCATTCTTACCTTACATTAAGGTCATCACTGACAAAATTGATAGATTTCCTAAAACTAAAAAGAATTAAAACATGCTATAGACCTTTTAATACTTTCAGGTTTAGATTTAGCAACCCCATAGACCCCCTTGATTGAAGACTTGAAAAATTGATTTTTTTCATTCCTTGTTCCTACTGGGTTCCCTATAGAGTATATTGGTGAAACTGTCTGATTACTTCCAACTAGAATTAAGGAACATTGCGCTGATTCAAAATGCTGTAGATTTGACAAATTAGCCTTTGCTGAACATGAAGATCGAATCTAGTGTCCTCTCCACATTGAAGATACAAAATTTTGTAATCCAAATGAGCATATTGGGAGTTACATAACAGGAAATGTGAGCAAACTAGAACACTTCGAAGCCACCCAAAATATATACCATAACAAAGACCAACAACCATCGCAAGGAACACAATAAATAATTTTCTGATAAACTCCAGTGCATTACACCGAAACCAATTGGAGCCATCCACCATCCATCATAGACCCTGTAATGAACACCAGACCTGGAAATTGCCACAACCTTGATCTGAATTGGCCCATTTGAGTCTTTCAGTCTATTCAATTATATACCTTTGATGATTTCTGGTCATTGCATGGGGTGCTGTAGGAGGTCATGTCTCAGATGTTGGAGTGTGTCCACTTACCACCTCGAATAAACCTTTGTTATGGGAAATCTCTAGGTACTTAGTTACCAGACATAAATACTAAGAGAATTTGGTTGAATTGCCAACCACCATCATGATTTAGGGCAAGGATTTCGTCCCTCATTGCCTTGAGCTCATGATCAACTGAAGCACCTGGGGCCTGCAACATACCATGTACCTCTAAACCTGGAGGCTGGACCCTCCACAATATCATTTTCTGTCCATACTAGAAGTCCTTCTAGGCTAAGGTGTACCTTCGCATTTTGCACCACTGCTCCTAGCTTACTTTGAAATCCACTAATATTGCTGCTTGAAAATGCAACTTTCCATTATTTGCAATATCTTTTTTTGCTAGAATGGATTTCACTACTTTGAGCAGAGCCACATTAGGGGGTAGTGAAATATCCGCTTCAATTTGTGGTCTGAGACTCCTCCCTTGTGGAGAGGATTGTGGGAAGATCCAATGCCACGTCCTGCAGTAAAAGATGCCCCAACAGACAGCCACACACACCATAGTAATATGGACTTTGATCCCACGCATAAAATGCAAGCACACTATGCAGTCAGAAGCACCCAACTAAGAGCCACACAGATACCAAAATTCGCCTAGCTCTTCAACAAAAATATACCATTATTGCATGGTATGCCACGTGTTAGCTAGGATGAAACACGTGTGAGACCATCACATCCAACAGGGCACATACCCTTCATTTACTATGTGAATATACAATTGTCTATGATTTATAATGGGATCAGCTTCAAATCATGGGAGACAATCCTCTGCAACAAGCTTAGCAATCCCTTCCCAGTTTGATATTTCATGACTTTACAAAGAAGAACATTAGTCAGTTCCATCCCATGCTTAAGGCAATAGGTTTGCAACTTGTTTTGGTCTCTATAGCAATGGCGAATCTCAACTGAATCAAATTTCCAGATCCAAATTAGGATATCCTCCGAAATCAAGAAAAGTTTCCAGTTTGGGTAGTGAGCCTTCTTTGAGGCATATTAATAATAATCAGTGAGTCACCCTCCACAGTAATATTATGTTATCCCCTACAGTACACTGTCATTAGCCCAGCTAGAAGTGCCTCCCTCTCCGCCTTGTTATTAGTTTTGATGCCAAGATAGCAGGAGCCCCCACTTGAGAAAGTACCCGAAGCATCTCTAGACACATAAACAACAGTTGCTGGACCGGGGTTACTGGGGAAGCACTGTCAAAATAAAGTTTGCCCCCGTGCACTAGGGCCCTCCTTTTTTTTCTTCACAAATGTTTGTATCGATATAGAAAGCTGCTTATCCTTCTAGATGGATACTACTGAATTCCCACTTTTGTAAGTGACAATAAGATAAATCTTGCTACCAACATGTTACATCTGCAGTGGTGAACTAAAATCATAAATGTTTGTGCTGTAGCTGTCTTTTTTATGTAGCTCTGATATTTCACAAATCCATACTCTAGTACCAAGAGCCCCGACTCTTTCTGGTCTTTTGGTGTCATTTTGCCTTATTGCCATATTTGGCCACATTTATTTTGCATGGATGAAAAGAAAACCATTGTGTTTTATAGACTAATATCTTTTTGAAATTACAATCATATTGAAGAAGGTGTTTCTGCAAAATGTTGGGGATTTATCTAAATTGTCCTTCATGCTATTTCACTCAAATTCAAGAAGTGCTTCAATCTTCTCCTTTTCTGGTTCCGAGTTGAATATGTTGCTGATTGCTTATGAGAATTCTGGATAGAGTTGGTTCTTGATATTTGTATATTGTTGATTATATGATTTCCCCATGAACAGGTTGGTGATGGAACTACAACCGTCGTCCTGTTCGCAGGAGAGTTCCTTAAAGAGGCAAAACCTTTTATAGAAGAGGGAGTCCATCCTCAAAACCTTATTCGGAGTTATCGGACAGCAGCTTATTTGGTTTGTATCGTTCTATGCTTTCTTGTTTCTATTCCTTCACAAATGTGCTGCTCAAATAAATATATTGTCATGGGTTTCTATTTCTAATGAAAAGAGGTATATTATGCAGGCTATTAACAAAGTTAGAGAGTTTTCTATCAGTATCGAAGGAAAAAGTATTGAGGAAAAGAAAGGCCTTCTTGAGAAATGTGCTGCTACTACACTTTCATCTAAACTCATTGGAGGAGAAAAGGAATTCTTTGCCAAGATGGTTGTTGATGCCGTAATTTCAATTGGCCAGGAAGATCGATTAAATATGATAGGCATTAAGAAGGTATGTAGATAATGCTTTTTTTTTCAAAAAATAATGAGACTAGCATTACATGAATAAGGGTACGTATATCAAGAGTTGGGAGATTGTTGCCACTTTAGGCCCAAGCAAGAAGAGCTAGCATATTTGATTGTACCTCAGAATTAATGTTCACTACATGTTTTTAACTATTAAAGCTTGTACCTCGACATGTAGGAAACCACTATTTGTAGGGAAGCATCTTGTGAATGATGTTCCCATGTATGATATGTAGTGCACATAATTAAGATGGATATCTTTCTTGAAATGGAACAGCTTAGAGTGAAATCCTTAGTTCTGTAGGAAGTAATTTTGGTAGAGTGTCAAATTATGGTTTTAACAGTATTGAATTGTGTAGTTCTTGAGTCAAACTCATTGACACATATTTCATGAGCAGTGGTTCACATGAATCGAGCTCTCATGATCATCAACGGTCCACTTAGCACTCTCATTGAATCTGGGTGATGCTCACAGGAGTGAACCATCAGGACTTCCTAGGTAGTCATCACGCATCGTAGCACTAGTCTGACTCAAGCATGCTTAACCATTGAGTTTCTAATGGGGTAGCTCACTAAGTGGGCTTAGTCTTGGTGAAATCTCCATGATTAAGCATGCTTTGAGTCAGAGTAGTACTGGGATGGGTGACCTCCCAAGAAGTCCTCGTGCTTCATTGTTGTGAGCATCACCTAGATGCAATGAATGCTAAGTGGATCATTCATGCTCAAGAGAGATGGGTTCATGTTTAATTGGAAACTCATGAAATATGGGTCAATGTGTGACTCAAAAACTACACAATTGAATACTGATAAAACAACACAATTTTTATTTCTGGTTTAATTGATCATTATTACCAAGAGACTGCAAGATTATGTGGCCAGTAGTAGAAACTTAGGTATGTTGAAGAATTGAAAGTACTAACATGTGGATTGGCATATTGAAAATCCAGTACAAAGAGAATCTAGCGAAAACAAATGGGCAAGATAATATTTAGTCATCAAAATTCTCCCATTTTCTAATGAGTTTTAGACGTAGTTACCAGATTCAAAATTTTTGATTCCATTGGAAGTCAAAAATTTAGAAACCCTTAATTTTCTAAAAGTTTTGGCAACATTTTTGTAACATACTAACTAATCTACAGTTTAAGAACGGTAACCAACTACTAGATTCAGCTGAAGAGTAACTAATTAGTTTACCTTACGAAAAGTTTTCTTTTCAAAATCGAACAGGAAAGATAACAATCTGCACATTAACTACTCTAACATTCATTAACTAACTTCTAGTTTCTTTTCATTTCAGCTGGAATGGAACAATTAATAGTTTATATAATTGAATCCACAGTTCGTTATGTTCTAACTTTTCCATTAAATACGAAATGAATAGAGCATCTAATACCTATTGGTCTCCCGTGTTTCTTCAACTGAAGAAACCCGATCCTTCACGAGGGCAGTCAACAAAGGATCTCACAAAATACCATCATGCCATCCGAGTCTGGTGTCAAGAATCTATACTACCCTAGTTGATCTCTGACTATAGGTTCTCCTAACTAGAAAGACCATTCTGACCAGGGGTATATCCAATTCTTGATGGCTAACAAATGCTTAATCTTAGCATCATAACCATGGCCAAGGATTTTTTAATAATGATCACGTTACTTGTGCTGCCAACACTCTCACCCTTAGTTGGCATTAAATTCTGAACCCATAGAGTATATTTTAATAGAGACTCAACTCTTAATTCTTTTCTTTTACAAATAGGAGTAAAACTATATTTCTGACTTACAGAGAAGAGAATGAGGTCTTATGACTTAGCACAATATTTCATGCCTTTACAATCAGAGGTAATAAATTCAATTCATTCTTATAGGAGAAGAGAGACAATATTTCGACAGTAATGGAAAGATTTCAATAGTTTGTTAAAGTTCCAATTAATTGAAACGGAAAAGAGTTCAAGGATCTAACCAGGTTTGGCAGAAGAACAAAGCAATGAGGAAGACTACAACTTAAGCATTGACGGAATGATTCACAGGGCACCTCGAGTGCAGGATTGTATAACAAGTTAGGTACAAAACTAATAAAGGAAGATTAATTTGAGAGCAAGGCTGTATAACATAACAGATTCATAACTATTAAAGCATTTCGATGGACATGGCTCAGAAATTTTGCATGGTTTCGATAACATAAAACTTCAATCAGAACATCGAATTCAAAGAATTTGCTAAACATTTCATGATGTATTCTAGAACGATGTAAAGGACTTGCAATGCAAAAGACAACAAATTTAGAGACACTCATTACGTGCCTGGAAAAGCGAGTCTAAGCTCGAGGATCCTTGTGGTGTCTTCACCCTGTAAGTAGGACGTAGCTATGGATATTCGATTCTTCACCAACTTGTGATGAGTGGTAGAGACGGTTTCCACAAGAGCTTAGAATGTTTCTATGGCTCGTATCTGAGTAACAATGGTGGAAGCAAGAAAATGGCGCACGGCTAGGAAAACCAAAATAGGGAAAGCAACAATAGAAGTCCATTGAAAGAGAGGGAGGAAGAGTGCGAATGAGGTGAAAAATGAGAGAATGAAGAATGCCCCCCAAAGATTTTCCCTAGAAGCAGACAAGACTCGCAATATGCGTCTGCATGCCTTCTCTTCTTGGACGTTTCAAAGAAAGGAGACAAGGGTGGGAGAGGTTACCACCTCAATACATAAACAGATCTTTCATCCTCTCAAAATCACGACTTAAAAGATATTCAAATGTTTGAATAATTATTTAATTCCATTTTACACTACAAAATGCATTAAAGAGCTAGATATATTCGACTTCAAGAGGAGAATGATGATACACAATTTAAGTTGACTTGTTTTTCTTTTAATTAATTATTTAAGTGAGATATAACCCAAGGTTATGACTTCCTTGTAGCCACCTTCCACCAACTCGTTATTTGATGGTAGTTTGATCCTTTATAGACTACGACCTCTCCTTGATGTTATTTCCCTTTCACTCGAGGTGTTGGCAATCCTGCAACTACTTGACAAAGAAATAGGGTTAGACCGTTCTCGATATCATTTAAAATAAAAACTTGTCAACACATTCACTATTTACATATATAAGGAAATCATTCATAATGGCAGTTATAACAACTAAATTAAAATTTCTTTTCCCAATTTCACATTCTCGTGAAAGGTAGTTAATCACAACTAACATAACAACCATAATTTAATTGCCATAATCTTGTTTAAGACAAAAGGGATGTAACAATTTTTATAGGAATCTAAAAGTTCGTACTAAGTCGGACAAATCCAGTTGTTCCCAAAAATCCAGATCCATTCAAATTTGAACCAAATCTGTTTGGAATCAGTAAATATGCTTTAGGCCTTTAAACGATCTGTTGTTAAAATTAAGGCCTTTGTGTTGAGGTTTTGTTCTCCAATAAGTCATCACTTTACTTGGTTAAGCCTAATTTACATTGCTAAGAGGTTTGACCATATGCTATTGTTGGCCTTGTTTTTGACCTTGCCAATTTTTGAACTTTTCGCAATTGTTGAATTGGCATGTGTCATCATGCATCAAATTCCTTTGTCGTGTCAACTTCCTACTCAGAAATGTTAAAATTTACACATTGTTCAGTCTTAGTTACAAATATTCCCAATCGTCATCAAATATGAAATCACTTGTAATTGTGGTCATCAGTTTGCATTTATAGTCACAAGCTATTAGTATTCAAATTGGTTCTCCTCGAGTGTCGCATGTTTTCTGCACCAAGTTGTCATATTTTGTTCATCTTGTTATTTGTGTAATAATAATGTTGTGCTTGATCAAGTTTTTGTGGGAGATGATATAAATTTCAACAGAGTATAATGCTGGAGTTGCAAGTGTAAGTCACTCTTAGGATTTTGACATATGTTCGTGGACTAGTTTGCAGTGGTTATGCTTCTGGGGAGATTTAGTTTGACTCGTAGCTCATGTTCAAAAGTTGCTGTTGAAATGACTCCATTTAAAAATGCTAAAATGGTGCGATTTATTAAATCACTTAATTTGCAGAAATTTTAAGCATGGTGAAGGTATATTATTTTTGCATTCTTTAATGAGAAAGGCCTATGCAAAGTTGTTTGTGAAAATGTAAAAAGGTTTTAAAATTAAGAAGTTGTTTGCAGTTCCATGGTTGATAAAACCTTTGAAATGTCGACTCTCCTTTGTCGAGCATTTTCTATTCAAAAGGCTGAAATGCATTCATTGTCAATGAGTTGGAAAGTTAGCTAACTCCAAAATACCATTGTTCCACGGAGTTTCTTGACAGGGGGACAGGGTAATGCAGGGATTGGTTTCGAGGACGGGGGGGCCAAGGGCCTAAGTTTGGGGACGGTTGGGGTACAACAGCGCTGAAATACATATATTACTTAAAAAGATAGTTATAAAAAGATGTAGAAGTATAAGAATTACAAATTTACAAATGAAACCTTGGCAAACTAGTAAAAGTTAGAACTTAGAAACTACTAAACTAACAACTTTGAAGTTTGAAGTTTGAAATGAACATTAATAATTTAACCTTGAACAACGAAAATGTCGAATTCAAAATTTATATTATATTGAAGATGTCATAATGATGATTACATTGAGTACAATGATGATAACATAAATAAATCAAAATGTTCAAAATAACAAAATGGAGTGAAGTGAGGTCTCTAATCATCCCCAAACTCCTCATCACTAGAATTGTTGGATTTGGACTCCACATGGTCAAGCTCTTCCATACTAATACCCAACCAGCCCTATCTATGTAGCATCCTCATCAATCTGTGTTGGCTCCTCTGGCTCTACATATCGTCGTGCTGCTAGACTCTCCTTGTACAAAAGTGCCTTATGGTCAATGAGATGCAAGGCAATATGTACAACCACAAGCTTCTCTGCTCTCCTAGAGGTAAGCTTGTTCCTCTTAAGGGAGTGGATGAAGCTATAAGTAGACTAGTTCCTCTTAGTAGCAGAAGAACTAGAAACCTGAGATAGCAAATGAATGGCTAGAGATGTAGTCATACAATTGGGTCCATGCATAGTCCACCACAAAATTGGGTCCTTTTGTACCATAGTTCCCCTATCCATCTTGGCCTCCTTAGAATAACCCCCAAGAGTGGCAAATTTTGTCCACTCGATACGAATGATGCTAGCCTATTCAGGATCATACATCTTTTGGATGGCCTTCTTGAACCCTTCACCTCAACATCCTATATGGGTGTAGCTCTACCAGGCCTTTGCACGTACCACTTGGGGTTCAATGCATAGGCAACCATGTGCAAGGGAGTGTTGAGCTTCTCCCATCTTTGATGAATGATTGGCTGAATGTGCTCATTGTAGAATGCTAATGTGGGGTCCTTCTCTCATACAACAACCTTCATTTGGCCTAGCATAGAATAAATGCACTCATACACCACTCCAAGGCTAGGTGCATCGACATCCCCATATCTAATGACTTGGAAAATTGGAGTAATGATGGAGACTATGTATTTTGCATCACCCCAAAACACATCACTCTTCACTACATCGATCACCCTTTTCCCCTGCTCTATCTTGGACCCAAGCCACTGATTCCATTTTGCTGTCATGACTCAACCATTAGTTGCAATGCCTCTTGTAACTCAAGCATTCTCTCCAAGAGAATGACATAGGATGCATATCCAGTTGATACGTTTCAAGAATTCCTTCTTAGAGGTCCTGAACAGTGCATGTGAAGTGTGGTGGTTGCAGATAAACATCTACACATCTCTAGCATCATTGACCATTGATTTGATCCAATCAATCTTTCCCATGTCCTTGGGTGCATTATTCATGGCATGCACACAATAAGGAGTCCACCAAATATGTTTATAAGCTGCCTCAATTAATCTACCTACAACTTTGCACACATGGGCCGCATCTGTCACTACTTGGACCACATTTTGTGACCCAACCTCCTCAATAGCATCCTTGAGGATCTAAAGTTGAAAATCGACATCCTTATGATGCCCTGAGCAATAAATTGCCTTAAGAAAATATGGGCCCTATGAACATGTAACCATGATATTGATGAGTGGACGATGCCTAATGTTCGCCCACCCATCCATGACAATATTGCGTCCATTTGCCACCCAACATTCCTTCATTTTCTCCATTAACACATTTATCTTGGAATAGTTCTTATCTAAGATTGTGGTCCTCAATTTTGTTTCCCTTGGTGGCACATATGATGGTCTTGCCCTTGCTACCATCACCATTGCCTCCTTATAATAAGGAGATTGAGCCACATGGAATGGGATGCCATTGGCAAAGAAGAATTTGCCAATGTCATCATTTGCATCATCCTTCATTTGCACATTGAATAATTCAGCTATTGGGTTAGGAGCATCAATTGTCAACTTGCGTTTCCCCCTAGCCTCTGTTGCATGGGCCCTTGAAGTAGAAAATGACATACGTGTAAATTGCCTTTGCAAAGTAGAAGTAGAATTGTGTGGTTGGCTCTAATGACCCCTTGGCCTATGAGACAAAGTAGATATAAGTGCAATTGCATTGTCTTCACCACCAACACCCCATAGCCTATATATCTCAACCCTGAATTTCAGGTTAGTTGGTGATGCCAAAAACTCACATATATCCACACCTTTTCCTCAAATATGGAGGAGGTGGGCATTAACTCTGGTGATGCTGCCCTGAAATTCAAGGCCACAAAAGTGGCACTTCCACAACTTTGTGCCCCTAGATGTCCCAAGCTTGTTTGTAATTTTGTTGCAAATTGTTTCAAAGAAGACTTAGGATGAAAGGGACCCTTAGTGTGACATACCCAAAGTTTACCTAACAATTTCAGCTAAGTTTTAACTCAGAAAGTGAATAACACAAGTTTCCAAAAGACAGGAAATGAAAATTTTCCTTTTCAATAATATAATTGCACATTGCATAAATAATTTCCACATGTCATTGCATAAATTAAATAACATTACATAATTCCAAGTAGATGAAATTCATCTTTTCAAATACATATTACAATTGATCCTTGATCATGTTCATATACAAATTCATAACTTACAAGAGTTCAAGATCAAGGTGTCCTCAGCTGAATCACGTTCCTTTTGTTCCATGAGTGTTAGCTATCGATTACAAGAAGGAGAGCATCACCCAAGTGCTTTTTCTCCAACCACAGACTTAAGTGGTCCCTTGCACATCTCCTAACTAGTAGATGGCCCTACCTTTCAACGAAGAGTTTGGTATGGAAACCCTCTAGAAATGTCTACTCGAGCATGGTGTTGTGTCCTACATAACTAGTATTGTCATACAACATATGGATGCCCACCAACTATGCATGACACTCTTGACTAGCTATGCAATTTTGGCCCAAAATGAACCGACAAAGTGTATGCAGTGACTTCTACACTTATTTCAGCCAAAGTTTTCATATATATATATTATATATATAATAATTCAACTTTCTATGAAGTGGTGTCGTATGTTCACCCACCCCCTTGCTTGACTTGGAAACTCTATTGACCTATGAATAACTCTTCCTTTGGTTTGATCCCAAGGTTCAAATATTGTAAACAAGATTTCATTTGAAAGTGATAACACACTTACGTTGATCTAATTGACCAATTAGGTTTGACCCAACCTCTTGAATAATACCCTGTTACTTACCCGTAACGATCTGGGATTGGCAATTGCCTCTTATTCAAGTTTTTTTCTTTTAATCATTGGAGAAACAACTCTCCTAGTTCATGCATAATTAGTTATTACTGATGACACCATGTCACAAACTGGACACATCTAGTCTCAATCTTAAGCACTGTTGATATGTCGATATGTATAATAATTCAGAATTAAACTTGATTTGAAGATTTTACTTCTCGTATTGAATTTCAGACTCTTTGTTGTCATATCTAGTATGGCTCCATCTTTCTAAGATGCCATAACCAATTTGGTTATCCTTGACATTAATTGTCATTTGATTTGATTCAATATAAAATCTTATGTTCATAGCAATATCCCATAATAAGTCAACATAATAAGCTATTTAACTTTCAATAATTCAACTAAGGACCTTTTGACTAATCTCCAATTTCCTCATGGTTCTTTCCAAGTTATCCTCTGCATCATTTATATGAGGCACCTACATTTGTATGTTCATAAAAAATCATATATCCTTTCCCTCATATGACACATATATTGACATGTTTAAAATGCATGTTAAGTTTATATCTAATCTAGAGGACATTTTCAGTTTGAGAGGAGTCTGTGCTTCTGCACCTTAAAATTTCTCGCATTATGGCTTTGGTTTGCCATGTCGTAAAATCCTCTCCTTTAAGATTATAATACCGTGAATAGGTATAGACTCTTGGTCAAATATAAGATAATATCATTTAAAAAGGTAATTACAACGTATATATCTCTAATACGTTTTTCAACCTTATTGTTGAATATCAATATAATCACATTCAAGTGTATACCCCAATCGAATAAACTAATCTCCTACTTTCAAAGGTTATAAACAATCAAGAACGTAAGTTCTCCACGCATGGTTAAACTACCAAATAAAGGTATTCATAAAATAACATCATACTCTAAATAGTAATGGCATAGTACTTCTATGAGGATTTCATCCCTTTCATTGCCAAGCAACATAACTTTTTTCAAACAACTCAAATACCATACTGTATTTTGGATATTATCATAATATCCTATTCTAGCTTATCTTTGCTATAATAATCAAGCAATATAATTATGATAACAGAAAAGCAGATCCCTTCCAACCTATAATTAGTCTAGCTAACTGCATAAATAGTCTAGTTGATTGAACTTGCACACACATTTTCCAATAGCAACAGTATGCACACAAATAATAGCTCAAAACACTTTCAGATATTAATAATACCTAGTTTTAAAATTAATAAGAGATATAGAGATATCTATCTTAAGCATGCCTGGTATAAATTAGCTCCCAATGAATATCTTGAGACTCCTTGCTCAATGCAAATGGCTCAGCTTGCTGCCTCCTCTAATTTCAACTCTTCTTGTTGCTGCTGCTTATTATAATAATTATATAATTATTTCTTGCTATTTTTAGTTAATGGTCAACTGATTGTAAATATACTGGCAAGATCATGTTTACGATCTTCTGCAGTTTCTATTTTAGAAACTTGCCTTCCTTGTACATTTTGTAAACTATTTATTGAGCACATTGCTCGTTGTTAATACATAAAATTTTACCAATTACTTCTCGTAATATGGTATCAAAGCCTTTGTTTTAAAATTCGATTTTTTTTTTCCAAATAATTTTTTCCTTAGAAAATATTCTTTTGTTTTTTGGAAAAATCTTAGAATTCTTTTTCAAATTCTGTTTTTAGACAGGTTTTGAAGGTCGCGTGATCTCTACAACTTGAGGTCGAATTTGTGCTTATGTACTGGCGTCGTGGTTCTCTAAGCGCGTGGTCGTGTATTCTGTTTGCGTTGCCATTCTCTGCCTGCGTTTGTTCTTTTCCTAGGCCGTGTTCTTTCTCCCGTTTTTGGACACGTTTTTTATAGATCTTTGTGGCCATGTTTTTCTTGCTGTTGGGCGTGATTTTTCTAAATTTTGGTCGCCGTTTCTTGGTTTTTTTCTAGACTCAATTTGTGCCTGCAGTTTAGACGCGATTTTTGAAGGATATCAACCCTTTCTGGATGCGATTTTCTCTTTTGCCAAGGTGTGATTTGTTTCTTCTGATAGACGTGATTTTTAGAGCTCTCTTTTGCCCATGTTTTGCTGCATTTCTCCAAAAATTGTCAGTTTTCAGAAACTGACTAGGGTTTTGTAGATATCTCCTCCATTTGAAGTCAAATTTTTTTTTTTTCAATTGCAGAAATTTTGGGGGTTTTTCGAGAGCTTTTTTGGGTTGCTTTCAGATTTTTTTGGGTCTTTCGAAAATTTTACCTCGAGATTTGTGCCAGTCGTACTTTGTACTTTTTGAAGTTTGTACTTGAATTTGCCTTTGTTTTTGCATTGGAATTTGTGCATTGGGTTTCGTGCATGCACCCTCTTCTTAGTACCTTGTTTTTTGTGCCTCGAAAAGTGTGAAGATGGCTTCTTTGACCAACATTATGTTATTAGAAGGCAGTCACTGTTTCAATGACAAATTATAATACCTGGAAGCAGCAAATGATGACAATCTTTGATGAATATGACTACCTTGATCAGATGATTCTAGGCAACACTACTCGTCCCACAACGACAGATAAAATCCAGGAAAAGTTTGACGTGCAGAATCATGAAGCGGTGATGCTCATTAAATTTCAGTTATAGATGATCAATTGCCTTAGATTCTGATTGGTAAATTAGCAAAGGAGATCTGGGATCATCTTAAGGGGCTTTAGGAGACTTCTGACAAGAGCCGTGCGTTCTTCTTGAAAAATATGCTGTTTTCTATCATGATGGATGAGAAAACAACTTTGCAGGCACACCTGAACAAAATCCAGGAAATTAGAGATCAGTTGGAGGCTATTGGTCGGAAAATGGAGGAGGAAGACATGGTTGTGATCACTCTGAAAAGTCTACCTAAGTCTTATGAACATTTCATAGAGACTCTCAACATTACGTCTGCTAATGTTGATCTGAAGTTTTCAAAGCTTTGTACTATCCTCCTGCAGTAGGATCATTGGAAACAACAGTTTGGTAGTATTGCTTCATCTTCCTCTACAGAGCAAGCTTTTGCAGCCAAGACTCAGTTTAAGAACAAAGGGAAAGGTCAGCCTTCGCAGCAAAAAGGCTCAGGACAACTCTAAGAAAAAGAACATTCAGTGTAATTATTGCCACAAATTTGGTCACATGAAGAAGGATTGTCATCAGTGTTTGGCTTCTGAACGAAAGAAGTAGGGAGGGTCTTAGCAGAATGCACATGTTGTTGAGCACATTGAGCAGAAGGAATCTGCCTTTTACGTTTTTATGGCTAAAAGGCTTGCAGATCATGTAAAGTCCTCTGCTTGGTACGTACATTCAGGTGCTTCGCGACATTTCACTCATCGGTGTGATTGGTTCACAAACTTCTCATTCACTGACTCAATTATTTTTTGAGGGGGTGAAGAGTACACAGTTGTTGGTAAGGGCACTGTTCAGATCAGTCTGGTGGGAGGAATCTCATATTCCTCAATGTCTACTATGTTCCTGGCATGGAACTTAATCTTCTCTCAGTTAGTCAGATCATGTGGCATTCTCCTTAGTTGGATGTCGTATTCAGTACTCACAGATGTTCCATTGTTGATCGCGAGACTCGCACTATTGTGGTTGTTGGTATTGAGGATCATGGTCTTTACAAACTTGTGGATATAGGTGATTCTTTGGAGTTAGCCATGGTAGCTCGAAACTTTGCTATTACCAGTCTTTGGCATCAGCGGTATGGGCACTTAAATGTGAACTATCTCTCTCAGTTAGCTCGGGAGGGACTTGTAGCTGGTTTACCTGACATTTCGACTCGACATCATGGTGTTTGTGGAGCTTGTCAGGCTGGGAAGCAGCACAGGACACCGTTTGCGAATGGTGACTCATGGCGAGCCTCTAAGGTACTATAGTTGGTTCACGTTGATGTATGTGGACCAATGTCTACACCTTTTGTTACTGGTTGCAGGTATTTCTGGCTTTTTGTCGATGATTTTAGACGTAAAATGTGGGTGTATTTTCTTAGACAAAAATCAGATGTGTTTACTGTATTTCAGAAGTTTAAGGCCTTAGTGGAAAAAGAGTTTGGTTGTTGTATAATCACTCTTAGGTTAGATAATGGGGGGGAATTTTGTTCTACTGCTTTCTCCAACTTCATGTGATACACATGGAATCAAACGTTAGTTAACCACACCCTACACTCCTCAGCAAAACGGTGTTGTAGAGCGGCACAATCGTACAATCGTTGAGATGGCCTGCTCCATATTACAACATAGGAGTGTACCTAATAAATTTTGGGTAGAAGCAGTCTTCACTATAGTCTATCTCCTTAATCGGTCTCCTACTCACGTTGTTAAGGGGAAGACTCTTGAGGAAGCTTGGACTTGTAGAAAACCTAGGATAAGTCATTTGAAAATCTTGGGCTCTCTAGCATATGTATGGATTCCAGATGCCAAGTGCTCAAAGTTGGATTCCAAGAGTCAAAAACTTATGTTCACAGGGTATAGTGACAATCATAAGGCTTATCGGCTGATTGACGTAGACACTGATCGTCTTCTCTTTAGTCGAGTTGTTGTCTTTGATGAAGAACGAGGGCCTTTTCACATTTCCTCGTCTATGCAACATTCTGAGGATCAGCCTTTGAAGGCTTATGATTTGGGTGTTCTTCTTCCATTAGGTCTACCAAATGGGAGGGATAATGACGATTCTATCTTTGATGATGCTCAACCTGATTTTCCTCTGGATGATATTGATTTTCTACCTGCTGAACCAGTTCTAGATCCACAACCAGTTCTAGCTCCTCCTGTTGCATCTGATGTTGGCACTTCTCCTCACAGGCCTAAATGGTGGGCTAAGACTATTGGTGATCTTCATGATGATGAGCTCATTGAGGGTAGATCATCCAGAAACAAGAGCAAACAACAACATATAGTTAATTTTGCTCTCATGGCCAACATTCACAGTGCCTATGAGCCTTAGACATATTCAGAGGCTAAAAGAATTCCTGAGTGGGAAAAGGCTATGGAGGTTGAATACCAGAGTCTTCAGAAAAATCACACTTGGGTCTTTTCTGATCTTCCTCCAGGGAAGAAACCCATTAGTTGCAAATGGGTGTATAAGGTGAAATACAACGCTGATGGAACCCTTGACAAGTACAAAGCTCGTCTAGTTGCTTGAGGGTTCTCACAGAAGGAAGGCATTGACTATGAGGAGACCTTTGCTCCTACAACCAAGATGAGTACCATTAGGCTTGTCCTTGCCTTAGCAGCCCAGTTTGGTTGGAAAGTCCATCAGATGGATGTTAAGAGTGCTTTACTAAACGGTGAGTTGAAGGAAGAAGTTTACATGATGTAGCCTCCAGGGTTCAAGGTTGTTGGTAAATAACACAAGGTATGCAGATTGATAAAAGCACTCTATGGCTTGAAACTGGCTCCTCGAGCTTGGTACATCAAGATTGACAAGTACCTCACAGATCATGGCTTTCAGAGGAGTCCATCTGACTCTAATCTGTATGTCAAACATATTGGTAGTGATATTCTTATTCTTGTTGTCTATGTGGATGACTTGATCATTACTAGCAGCTCGACACATTTGATCGCTGAGATCAAACAAGATTTGTGCAACAAATTTGACATGACAGATCTGGTACTTTTGCATTATTGTTTAGGTGTTGAGGCTTGGCAGACTGAGAGCAGTATCTTCCTCTCCTAGTCCAAATATGCTCGAAGTCTATTGGATGAGTTTCAAATGCAGGATTGCAAACCTGCCTCCACACCCATGGAAAAAGGGCTAAAGTTGTTAGCTAAGTCAGACTCACCGGTAGTAGATGAATCATTGTTCGGGCAACTAGTGGGCAGTCTCATTTATCTCACTGCCACTAGATCTGACCTCAATTTTGTAGTGAGCTACATTTCACGCTTCATGACAGCCCCCAAGGCTGATCATTGGGTAGCAGTGAAGCGTGTGTTGCGTTACGTGAAGGGCACTTCTAATCATGGACTTCTTTACACTAGGAGTCAAGATTCTAGACTCAGATTGCGTAGGTTTGGTTGATGACAAGAAATCAACATCTGGGTATGTGTTCAGTTTGGGATCTGATGCAGTCACATGGACTAGTAAGAAGCAACAAGTAGTGGCTCTCTCCTTGACAGAAGCAGAGTATTGGGGAGCAGTTAAGGCAGTTTGGCTTCGCCAGATGCTTGCGGATATGCAATTATCTCAAGCAGGTCCGACTCCCTTGTTCTGTGATAATTAGGGAGTTCTCAAACTTGCCAAGAATCTAGTCTTCCATGAAAGAACCAAGCATGTGGAAACGCATTGTCACTTCATTCGGAAGCTTGTTGAAGACGAATTAGTTCAATTGCTGTATGTTTTGATAGAGGAGCAGACAATAGATATCCTGAACAAGTCGCTCAGTCTAGATAAGTTTGTAAAATTCAAGGGGCATCTTGGTGTAGTTGATAGATTGACCATTAAGGGAGGGTATTATAATAATTATTTAATTATTTCTTGCTATTTTTAGTTAATGGTCAACTGGTTGTAAATATATTGGCAAGATCGTGTTTACGATCTTCTGCAATTTCTATTTTAGAAACTTGCCTCCTTGTACATTTTGTAAACTATTTATTGAGCACATTGCTCATTGTTAATACATAAATTTTTTACCAATTACTTCTCGTAATACTACTCAGTTAATAACTTCAGCTACACAACTCAGCCTATCTTCACTCTCAAACAAGTATTCTATGCTTTCAAAATTTCTCAAATACGTTGCTCTCAACTCACAAAATAATCTGCTCTCAAACTCACAAAATAATATAGAATGAACAATACGAATGCACTCAAGAATGAACACAGCAAAAAAAAAATCCCCGAACACTATGTTGCTGCTCCCTATTTATAATGAAATGGAGAGAAAACAATTGCTACAGAATGCTCTCTATTTATAATGAAATGGAGAGAAATCAATTGCTACAGAATGCTCTCTATTTATAATGAAATGAAGAGAAAACAATTGCTACAGAAAAGCTAACTGCATTGCCACCTCTCTCATTCTACCACCTCTTAGAGCTTTTTTCCAGCCGAGCAGCTAGCTGGGCAAGTTTTCAGTTGCAAATAAGAACTAAAGACTAACTCTACGACCTTCCGGGTCCATTTGGCAAGCTGGGTGCTACTTTTTTGCTTGCTGGTAGTCCCAAGTTTGCAGAAAAAATCTTATGTTTGGCATGTACAAAGTCAAAACAAAACTAGTTTGAAACTCTTTGCTAAGTTGTCCAAATCGTGGGT
The DNA here is from genome assembly GCA_007115665.2 of Sequoiadendron giganteum. NCBI lineage: Eukaryota > Viridiplantae > Streptophyta > Pinopsida > Cupressales > Cupressaceae > Sequoiadendron > Sequoiadendron giganteum. Next base: position 41,293,884 of record CM021103.1, on the reverse strand, counting down.
AAAACATTTGGATGCATGCTCTTTTTACCAGGTCAAAGTTCCTCTTTAAAATGCTGTGCAATATTGCTTTAGAATTCCAATTATACTTTGCCTTATTTCGTGGCAATTTTGGCCCTTTATACATTGCAAGTTTCACGCCTATGGCTGGGCAACATCACGGTTATATAACAGCCACTTAATAATATTGTTACTTATGCCATGCATGGCATATCTACTTTCCACAATGCGTGACTTTACTTGCCATTACTTGGCTTCTATCGCAATCTCCGTAATATGCATTCAATATGCTATATTGTATATGCTTTCATCGCATTATTTATTTTAACAATAATATGCGTTTAGCATCATTCGCACATATATATATATATATTATATATATAATATAATATATTATGATATAAATCCTTTTATTATATATATACATTTGGCATTTAATATATATATATATATATATAATGTGTGTGTGTGTATATATATATGCATTACCATTATTTAAACATAATAACATATCTATATATATCGGTGCGTATATATGTACAATACATATATATTTATATATATGAATGTTCGCATATGTATTATGTATCTACGTATGGGTAGATGTAGACATTTTTATCTATGCATGCTCATACATACATACGCTCATATGTACGCGCTATCACATATATATAATTCATGCTGATCAAAAGGATTTCAACACAATTACTCAAATCAACTAAGCAATCAAAGAGAATCAAAGACAATCACCTTGACCTTCTTATCAACCCAAAAAGGCTATCAACTTGGTTTAACACTTACTGACTCAGAACTTGAACTGACTCAACAAGGTTACCCTACCCAGTGTAGTGTGTGTGTGCATCTATTCAGACAAGCATACTAATGGTTCCCATACCAAACTCCTCTCCTAGGTGATACTCTCCCTCCCCCTCTGGAGGATTTGAACCCATCCTGCATCCAACTTAGTGCAACATGAACAAAGTTAGCTGATAACATGAAAATCTTATTCATCATTAAAGCATTTAAAAATCAATCTCATCATATTGGATATTCATACATCTTATTCATTCATTGAAATTCATAAAACATAATCATATATTTAAACATATCTACTCATAAAAGGTAATAGTAATTGGTGAATACACAATGGGGTGTAATACTTAGCAAAATCTGCCAGTATTGTGGAGGGGCAATTCACATTTGCAGTTGCACTGGCCATGGAACTTGTGGTTTGGGTCTCACGATCACCCCTGTATGCTTCTACATTTTCATCAGCCTGAGATGCATAATCAGATCCTGTTTCACCGTGAGAGTGAACCTCAATCTCATCCTCACTCATGCCATGCGAACTCTTTGTGACACTACAATTAGCAATACAAAATTTGTAAGTTTATAATTTTAAAATTAAAATTTAAAATTCAAACTATGCATGCAGCTGTGTAGCATAATGCAAAGGATTAAAAGCACAAAAGCAGATGATACACAAATAAAAATCTTTGTTCTCAATCTTTGTAAACCAAGGATTTCACTTTTGTTTTTCTTACTTCAAGTCGTATGAAGCACAAAAGCAGAGGATACACAAAAGTTGCATTCTAGTTTGACAAATGTAATTTTTTATTTATTTATAAATTTGAGCATATATATTATAAATATAAATATAAAGTAATTTACTAATTTCAAATTTGTAAAACATTAAACTTAAAAAAAATAGAAAATATGATACCTTGCAGCCATGTCTATGAATATGATTTTTATTTTTAATTTTTAAAATCTTGATGACAATATGAAAAATTAAAATTTAATATGCTATTTGCTAATGCACTTGCAGTCATGAAATTATGAACAAAATTAAAATATGAATACAAAACTAAATAAAAAAAACAGTCATGGAATCCTACCTTGTGCTTGAAAAATCACCCCGACTTGGTGTAGAATTCCTTAGCTTCTTCCTCTTCTTCTTACTCCTCAACTTTCTTGCACTTGCAACACTTCAGTCTCACTCTTTTGCTCCTCTTCAACCTTGCTGTTGGAATGAATTTGTGAGTAATAATGAGGATTTTAGGGTGTCTTATGGGGTTTGGAAGGCTTTGGTGGGGCTCATTGGCCATTAGGGTTTGGCCTTGGGCGTTGGTTCCCAAAAAAATTATATGTTTTTTCTTTATTTTCTGACTTTTAAAGCCTGTCGGCCGTGGGAGATGCCTGGGCATCCCCACCGTCCCTTAGACATCCCAGCGGTGGTGGCAGTGCGGCGGGGGGACATCTCCCCCACATTCCAAAGACGTCCCCATCTTGGAAACGTGGGGATTGTGGGGGGGGGGATGGGTGCGTCCCGGTGGAACAATGCAAAATACCAAAATGCTTCCTTTGTTGGCGTTTTTTTATGGTTTGTCGAAACTCTTAACACATTGAAATTCTCTTTATTGGCATTTTAAAGGTTGTGAAACTTTTTGGTTTGTAGCCAACATGATAAAATGATAAATTCTTCTGGTTTTGCCCTAAATATGGCAGCGGAAATTGGTTAATGGTCTACATTTTCCACACCCCAAATACAATCATGAAAATATCTGCATGCCTGTGCAAAGATGGAAGCTTTGGAGTTGGTTATGAACATCTATCAAACTGTAAAAGATGGAGGGATTCCATCAGATGTAGTTACAGCTGCTCTGGTACACATGTACACAGAAAGAGAAAAGACCTTATGCAACATCATGATTGTGGGATATCCACAAAATGGATTTGTTGGAAATGTTTCAGAGGCACGGCCTTTGTGAAGATGGAAGTTGCAGCCTCTTTTATTTGCCAAGATGCCTTAGCGAAATGTCATCTCAAGAATGCAACAAAATGCTTGGGTTAGCATCTTATCTTAAGTTACCTGTGATGATAGAATACTTTCTCTTACCATTGATATATGCTTTGATTATCATTTGTCAAAATCTATCAGGCTTTAAGATATTTCAAAAGTGAAGCACTTGGGAAACTTTGCAAGAGGAAAATTAGTTTTTTCAGATAATATTAGTGTCTGCCATTCAAGAAACTCAAATAAATATAACTATTATCAGGTATTGGAGCAATGAAAAGGGCAGAAGAACATTGCAATTGCTATTGAAGTGTCCCAGTTGGAGGCAACAATTACATGCCTTAAAGAGAATCTTGAGAGTGGGTATATGGAGGCAAAAGTTGCAGAAGGTTGTATTTCAGAATTGGAAAATCTTGGCGAGGAAAGGAAAGACATTCGCAAATGAAATAAAAGATAAATTGAAGAATCTAGAACTAAAAATAGAATCTTAGAAACCTATCATCTCTAATCAATTGGTTTGCATATCTCAAGCTCAGGGAACATGTTCTAATTATGTTATCAAGCTGGAAGCCTTGTGCATTGGAGTACCTGGCAAAGATGAAATAGGTGGTGTTGAGACACAGCACACTAGTTTACCAAGGGGACAAATGGACTTGCAGGGGCTTTTGTCCAGTGCCTTGTTAAAGTCCACATTTGTGCCAAGAATAAAAAAGGAAATCATAACATAGTTTAAACTTTAAATGTGTCCATTATAGTTTCCATTAGTAGATCTTGTATCATACAATGCAGAAGCTGTGGTCGGAGTCATTTGCCTTGATTGGCTGCCGCAGAGACGTTTCAACATTTCTTGAGCAGATGAAAAAGGTAGATGAAGCTTTGGTGACCAGGAAGCTGTGATTGTTCAACACCATTGTCCCGGAATCTTAAGTTAATTGCACCCACAGTCAAGCAATTCAAAGATTTTGAAGGTAGATTATCATCCAATCAATCAGTCTTGAGTTTTTAAAACTCAAATCAGTAAGCTGAAGACTATGCTCTTATTTTTCTTGTTTTTTCAAAGGTTATTGTTTATAACTTAAAGTTATAAAAATAATGACCTTTTAAAATGTCCTAAAGTTATAAACTAATTTCAAGAATTAGTTACAGATGAAAAGCCTATATATACAAGGCTAGATTGTAAAGGGGAAACAGGGTGGATTTTTTTCTGGAGACTTTCATTCTTAGACGTTTTTACAGGAGCAAAACGAGATTTTGATCTCTTCCTTTTTGATTTTCAATAAAGAAGAATATTATTGGACTGTCTTCTGTATTGTTTCTTTATGTTGTAGATTGTTTTTATGCTAAGTTGGCAGCCGTTCCCTAAAATACTTTCATGTGGTGGATGAAAGAAGTCTTAATGCAACAATGGCTGTAATATTGGGTGTTTTTTTGATGTATGAATCTGGAAAACTTCGGTGCATGTCTCTTTTCTTATGTTAAGTAGCATTTTCTTATTTAAACCTTTGTTGCAGTCTTTATTCAAATCTATTCATTATCTTTTGGGAAAATTGGGTTATTGGTCCCATGTTAGCCATACCTAGGGTTTTTCTTTCCTTTATTTCAGTTTTAGTTTGTGTGCCTTTCTTGCTTTCTGGTTAAGAGCATACTTTTGAATAACCTAAATTCTTATCTTACAAGGGAGCTGTCCTTCTGAAATGCAGATGAATATCATTATTCAACAGCAATCTCTCCAACTGTTATAAGCTTTGTCGCTGCCCGTTGGGCTGGTCAGGGTGTTTACAGTGAAATATCATAGCAACAAACTGTTTACCAACAACTATCCTATTTGTTGATTTGTACATTGTTTTTGAGAAATCAATTTAAAATTTCTTGAAGTTGGAAGGCCTTGGAAAAAGTTATTTCATAGAATGGGGAAGGGAATTTGTTTTTGGATATAAATTTTATAATTCCAAGTGAACATTCCAAACTTTTTAACCACTATAGAAAACCTTATAGAACAGTAGAAAGATGTTGAAGGATTCAACCTGCAATTTGTGTTAGCCAGGGAAATCATTAGCTGCATTTGACAACAATACCCAGGCACATGGTGAACTTTGCATAGTTCAAAAACTCGGAGTTAGGTAAAAGCTTGGTAGACCCAATCTTGAGAAAAGAGGGTAAAATTTATTAATCAGAAAAGCACAACAGTACAATCAGTAGCAAAGACAAGAAGCCTCAGGGGCTGAAAAGGCTATCAAAACGGAAGCTAAAAATACCATATAGCTGAACCACACTCAACCAGAGGCCAAGCCACCAACCCCCTTAACCTTGCATATCTGCATGAATCAGCCTTTGCAAATTAACCAAATAATCCTCGGGGAGCTGCTCACATTCACTAACCTGCCAATCTCTTTGACCCTTCGAAGCCCATTTAGCAAGGCAATCCGCTATATTGTTCCACTCCCTCGGGATGTGGACAAAGGATACCACATCCAGGTAAATGCACAACCATAGAATTTGTCTGGCCACCAAAGCTAATTGCCAATTCACTCCTTCAAAACTCTGCTTATTCAGCATATTAACTAGAATCATAGAATCAGATTCACAAACTATCTTGCACCACCCCAGGGCATAGGCCTTCTCCAAAGCAGTAAGAATAGCAAGATCCTCCATCAGATTATTAGTTTGATGCCCCTTATAAATGGAGAAGAAGAATATAACCGAGTTAGACTTATCCCTTACAACTCCTCCCACCCCAGCCTATTTAGGATTTCCCATGGACGATCCATCCGTATTAACCTTCAAGACACCCTTAGAAATAGGAGACCACCTGCTGTCCCACAGAATGTTCCTTTTGGGATTCCTCCCCTTCGAAGAGATAGAATCCTTCATCCCATTCCCCATTAAACTCAATCTCGTCATCACCTCCGCCTCCGTAAGATCAGTAGGAATAGTCACCTCACACTTAGCCTGAATAGTTTCCTGAATCATACCCATGACCTATTGCCAGATCTGTTGAACAGCCAAAGCCTGAGCTTGGAAAATCCTTCGATTCCTCTCAAGCCAATTCTGGTAAAGGATACAAGAGGGCCCTAAATTCCAGGTCTCCTGGAGACACAAATCTTTAGTAGACGGTCTCCCCAAACTTCTCCAAAACTCCACTAGAGACGAGAAGTGCACTCACGGTGGATTCTAGGCCTCCCACCAATGGTGCCACATGAACGTAACAAAGGGACATTGAAAAAAAAGATGAGAGGACTCCTCACTATAGCTATATAGGACACAGATCGAAGGACCTTGAAATCCATGCTTCCTCAAGTTCTCCCAAGTGAGACACCGATCCCAAGCCACAAGCCACATAAAGAAATTGTACTTGGGCCAAACAAACTTATTCCAAGCATTCTTCCACCAAGGGACTTCCCCTCTACCATATTTTTGCTTGCCAAGTACTTGATAACCAACAACCATTGAGTACACCCCCCTCGGTTCAAGACTCCATGCAAGGGTATCATTCAAAGATAGGGAGTTGCATTCCCTTCCTGCCAGTATCCGATAAAGCTCCTCACGATCCTCCACCGAACCTCCTGGTGGCTACTCATGAGAGAATTTCCATCTAAACACCTCCACATGGCCCATTCTCTCTGGCTTTGAAATCTTCAAACTTAGCCCAACCAACCTCCAAGAAGATGCTGCCTAAGTTCCATAGATGCCGGTACAAGGACAAGATCGAGGGGTGACCATCCCAAGAATCAAACAAGAATAGGGCCCTAAATCCTCTATTGCAAATCCAGAACAAGTGCTGCTTGATTAGATTGGCCCCTCATTTAAGGGTATCCCAAATCATGGAGCCTCTTCCAGCCACACCATACCTAGGCACATCAATACTCGCCGCACCTCTCATGTACTTACTTAACAAAATTCTAGCCCAAGCTTGGTCTTGGTTAGTGCACTATCTCCAATAGAGCTTAGTAGCATGGGCTTGGCCAATGAGAACAACTTGTTGCAGTCCAAGGCCCCCCTCCTGCTCAGGTCTACAAATATTCTCCCACTTAACCAATGGCCACTTTGAAGAATCCAAGTTCCCTGACCATAAGAATTGTTTGGAAAGAGAATCCAAGTCCTTGATAAAACTCAACGGAGTCACTTGCACCATACATCTATATATAGGGAGAGCTTGGACCATCGATTTGAGTAATAACACTTTGCGTGCAAAGGAGAGCCACTTGATAGTCCAATGACTAACTTTACCCCAAAACTTATCAATTATCTTTTGCCAAGTCACCCAAGTCAAAGGGCCCATAGAGATAGGAATTCCTAGGCACTCCATGGGGAGGAAACCGATCTGAAATTTGAGAATATGAGCAATTCTCGACTGAATCAAAGGAGGGGTGTTGAAAAAATAAATGGACGATTTGCCTTCATTTATCTTTTGACCCGATGCAACCAGATAAATATCCAACACCCGTCTAAATTTGGTAGCTTTCTTGATCTTGGCTACTCCCACCAAAGCAATATCATCAGCAAACTATAGGCGAGACTGAGTTGGAAGACCAAATCCCCAACTCCACCCTTGAATGAGCTTCAGCCTCACATAGTCCTTTGTAAATCTTCCTAAACCCTCAGCCAAAATGATGAAGAGATAAGATGACAGGGGGTCCCCCTGTCGAAGACCATGATAGGCCCCAAACAAATCAGAAGGCTCTCCATTAATAAGAACAGAGTAAGAGGTTGAGGTAACACAACTCATTACCCAATCGATCCATTCATTCCCAAACCCAAAAGTATTGAGCACTTTTTGCATAAAGGACCATCTTACCCGATCATAGGCTTTAGCCATGTCCAATTTCATGAACATAGCCTTATCCTTGGAGTTAGCCATTGAATGGATAGCCTCAGTCGCTATAACAACCCCATCCAAGATTTGTTTGCTAGGCACAAAACCACCCTGCCCTTTTGAAATAATTTTGTTAAGCCACGGTTTGAGTCTCCGCCATAAGCTTGGAGATGATCTTGTAGATCACATTGCAAAGAGCAATTGGTCTAAACAGATCTAGAGAATTAGCTCCTGCCCTCTTGGGAATAAGCACAAGAAAGGTAGAATTCAAAGCTCTCAGTGTCTGTTTGTTTGCATGAGATTTGTGCACAACTGCCAGTAAATCATATTTGGCAATATCCCAGAACTCTTGAAAGAATTAATAGGAAATCCATCCGGTCCAAGAGCCTTCCCATTCTTCATCTGAAAAACTATTCCTTCCACCTCTTAAAGAGTGATAGGGTTGCAAAGACTCTGATTCATCTCAATAGAGACCACAGGAGGAATGCAATTGAGAATAAGATTCTCCTTCGCCAGAGCTTGTGGGGAGTCTTCCTTGAAAAGAGAAGAGAAGTACTGTGTACCCTCCTTTGAAATATCTGGAAAGGAGGAAAGCTAGCTTCCCTGAGATGACACTAAAGAAGATAACAGATTCCCATGTCTTCTATCTTTAACAGAGTTAAAAAAGAAAGCAGTATCCTATCTCCCTCTTGAAGCCAATCGATCTTGGACTTCTGTTTCTAGTAGATCTCCTCACACAACACCCATTACTCCAATTCCTTCAAAGCCTCGCCTTCTTCTTGAAGGGAGCTCTCTGAAAGACCATGATCTTGGATCTGTCTGGTGATTACATTGAGGCGATTCTGAGCAGTTGCTTTAGCCTGGAAAATGTTCCCAGAATACTGCCTATTCCACTTCTTAAGCTGGAGCTTCACAAATTGAAGACATTTCGCAAAGTACATGGCTGTCCCATGCATAGGCATACCTCTCCACCATCAATCCCTCACCAACTCTTGCAAATATGGCTCTCGCAGCCACATTAATTGAAACTTAAAGGAAGGGTTCTTATTGACTCCCAAACTGGATGCTGAAAATTTGATGGGCCAATGGTCAGAGCCCCTCCAGTCCAAAATCTCCGAGCTACTCATCCATCTATTGCCAATACAAAAACTAGAAACTAAGAATCTGTCCAGCCTCTCAAAAATGGACTCCACCCCACACTTCTTGCTCCAAGTGAACAAACCATTACCAGTCTTAATATCAACCAGATTTAGCAGACGAATGTTATCCCTTAAAAGAATAGAAGAGGCTTCCAACCTAGCCACACCCCCCCTCATTTCCTCCAGACTAATAATGGCATTGAAATCTCCTGCCATGATCCAAGGCAAAAGAGGGGCTAGGGTTCTCACCTACCGAATGTGTGTTGACAGATTGGATTTGCTAGGTAAGTCCGTAGGAGCATAAACATTAGTAGGGAGGAACACTTCCTCCAAAGCAAAACTAGAAGCAACCATTGTCAAAGAATATCTACTAGACACCCACGAGAGAGGAGCTACCTTCCGTGGATCCCAGAGGCTCACAACCCCTCTAACCCTGTCTTGTGCCCCGGTACATTGACATTTCATCAATCCACACCTTAGATTCCTAAATAAACAAAACATCAGGAGAATGCACTTTGATTAACTCACGAACAATCTACTCTTCTAGGGATGTTGTTCAAACCCCTTGCATTCCAAGATAGAACTATCATTTCTGAGAATCAGCAAAATGGGAGTCAATAGCTTTAATTAAGCTCGATTCCACCAAATTTTCATCCATTAACTTCATTTTATCCTAGTCCTTTTTCCTCCCTACTTTGGAAGGCTTCTTTGAGGCCCCTTTTTTGAATTTATTTTGCTGCAAGCCTAACAAAGGCAAAACCTTATTGCCTTTCCTGGGGGGAGAGACCTCCTCTTTTGGCCTCAAATCAGCATTATGCACCAGATGAAACCACAACCAAATCTAAACCCTCAGATGGCCCAACACACAAGAGACCGCTTGTGCATGATCTGTAGCCATTTGAAACTCTGGCTGCTTAGATACCTGCCTGTCCAGGTTGGCATCCGGCATTGCAGTCAACTGCTCTTCGACTAAAGGAGGAGCCCACAGGAGCATACTACCTAGGTTCCCCTCCAGCAAATCAAATTCCTCCAAGGTCTCGAAGTGGTTATAGGACTCATCCACTTGCCTGCCTTTGAGCGAGCACTTCAAGCCCCCTCCTTTGTTATGGGATTTTACAAGAATAAACCCCTCTGCATCTGCTGCCCCTTCTGGCATCGGAGCCTTCCCTTTATCATTTGTCCGCACTGCATGAGACAGAGCTTTGGTTGAAGCACTACTGTTATCCTTCCCCGACGAGTTAACTTTAGGACACTTCCTTTGTAGGTGTCCGTACTCATGGCAGATCTGACACCGGAAAGGAAGAGCTTCATAATCCAGCTATTGTATCCACACAGTGTCTCCAACACAAATTTCTAGAGAATATGGCAAAGGGTTATTCAAGTCAATTTCAATACAAATGCGAGTTAGGAAATTACCTTTTTATCCAAAGTTTCTGCGACAGGCCAAACATAGTGCGGCAAGGAAAAAATGGCAGAGACAGTCTCAGCCAGCAGCAGAGGCCGACGGGACGTAACCTGTGCGGCCTGAACTCACCCCTGTGATGCCTTCCATACGCTCCGGTTCCCCAAGCACGAAATCCTGGTAGACCCAATCTTGACTCTGGCTTGGCAACTTGGCAATTTAAAAAAAATTACATAATATCATTAACTTGGGATTACTTGGCAAGCTTGGTAAGACTTGCCAAAAACTCAACTAGGTGAGTTTTTGATCTATGGATCTATGATGGATATAATTCCTTGGGCAACAATTATTTTGTTCTTTGAAAAAACCGATTAAAGGAGCTTTATATTTTAAAATAGAAAGTCAGTCAATTCCATGGAAGATTTGGAGATTCACTAAGAAATTTTTGTGTCTTTTATTGTCATATTGCATCTCTTTTATGTCTGCAAGTTTATCTCCATTCTTGTAGATATACTGTCATTTTTGAATGTATTTCTTCCTTTTTGAGTTCTTTTAGATTCAGTATTATTCTTGCAACAAATAACTAAAAGTAGACACTAGTGATCAGTGTAGACAGCTGAATCGTTTTTATTTAATTGATTCCATGGAGGATTTTGGGGAACTTGTGAGATAATTTTCTCAACATTGCTCTCCCTACTCACTGTCCTTCCGCATGCTTCTCTCCCCCTCTTTTCAGCTAACCTCCTTGTGCAATGAGAATGTAAAGGGATTAAGCATTTAGAGAAATGCTTCTCAAAAGCCTGTGACACAAGGATTTTCAACTTTTTGATTTAAAAATCATTTTTTGCGGGCTTTCTAGAAGCATTAGAAAAATCAATTATTGTAGGCTTTCCATATAGAAAAATGCTTCTGGAAAGTAATGAGACAAGTTTGTAAAAACTATTTATTGAAAAATCCTTCTGGAAAGCCTGTGATAATTTTATTTTGATGTAAATTTTTTGTATTGCAGGCTTTTCAGAAGCATTTTTCTATTTGTAATCGATCACGGAAAGCTTGAGAACTCTAATGACTTTTACCATATTTACAATTATTGCTCCTTCAGATCAAAATTCATTCATGTTATCCTTTAACAGGGATTTCAGCTTCATTGTCAATCACTCTTCTTAGAGATTGAGTTTTGTATTATTTTTCCCTTAAATAAAATCCATCCCTAGCCAGAGTGGAACAAAGCACTGCACTAAGGCCAGCGGACCATTAATCTTAACTTTTGACAGTGGGATTCGACTTGCCTTGTCAAGAAGGAATTAATGCACAGCCCATATCAATTTCTTTTATTGTCAGTTGTTATTCAATCATTTAATTGTTGGTTTTTCTTACTAGCTATATATCGATGCTTAATCTCTAAGTGGCTTTCATGTGTTTACAAATCTTGAACTGTACTATATTTTGCAGGTACAGGGAGGAAATATGCGTGACTCATTTTTAGTTAAAGGTGTTGCTTTTAAAAAGACATTTTCGTATGCTGGTTTTGAACAACAACCAAAGAAATTTTTGCATCCTAAACTTCTTCTATTGAATGTTGAGTTGGAGCTTAAATCAGAAAAAGAAAACGCAGAAGTTAGGTGAGTCTGCAGCGGAGCAATTTGGCCTTTGTATTTGAAAATAACATATGGCTATTTATATGGATCATGCATAAATTCTATTATAGTTAAATATATATGTTTTGAAAGCTTGTTTGTAACTGGTAGCTCCTCTGTTTCCCAGGTTGTCAGATCCAACAAAATATCAATCAATCGTAGATGCAGAATGGAATATTATATATGATAAACTGGATAAATGTGTGAAAAGTGGGGCAAAAATTATTTTGTCTCGATTGGCAATTGGTGATTTGGCAACTCAAGTATGGCTACGAGTGAATTCACTTATTGTTGGCTCAGAATATTTTTAGTTCATTTTTTCAATATTTAAGTATTTTGGCAGAATATAAAAGAAAGTTATGTTTATTTGTGCAGTACTTTGCCGATCGAGATGTTTTCTGTGCTGGTCGTGTAACAGAGGAGGATCTACAACGTGTTGCTGCTGCCACAGGGGGATCAGTGCAAACTTCTGTGAACAATATTGTTCCTGAGGTCTGATGCTGTTGTAAAAATGCAATGATTAGTTAGAGTGTTAGAAGGTGGACTTTGTCTACTAATCTGTCGTTTTCTGTAGGTGCTTGGAACCTGTGAAATTTTTGAAGAGAAGCAAGTGGGAAATGAGAGATTCAATGTATTCAGTGGTTGCCCATCTGGCCTGACTGCAACTATAGTTTTACGTGGTGGAGCAGATCAGGTATTTGCCCATTAGACCTTTTTCATATGGGAAAAGTATTGTAGGATCTCCTATTTAGCATTGAAATATCATTTTAATCATTCAATACATAAGGTGAAGGCAAACAATGAATTTAATGTTAATATGTCTGTCAGTTCATTGAAGAAGCAGAAAGAAGCTTGCATGATGCCATCATGATAGTTCGAAGAGCATTGAAGAACTCAACTGTTGTGGCTGGTGGTGGTGCTATTGATGTATGCCCTATACAAAAATAAATAAAATAGTTTCAACTATTACTTTAAATTGTCTACTATGCTCCGGTCAATGGATGAAAGTAAATCATGCAAGCATCATATTATTTAAACAGCCGCAGATTATCCCATTGAATTTTGCTGATATATTTTTGAGTGCTTGCAGATGGAAATTAGTAGATATTTGAGACAGCATGCACGAACCATAGCAGGGAAGTCTCAGCTATTTATCAACTCCTATGCAAAAGCCCTCGAGGTAAGTGCTGTTACTATTGTGGTATGTACATTAGGGATGTAAATTTAGATTTCAAGATGTTCCGTTCATTCAATTTATCTCTAGTTATTGCATATTGTCATTTCCAGGTTATTCCACGTCAACTTTGTGACAATGCTGGGTTTGATGCGACAGACGTTCTAAATAAGCTCAGACAGAAGCATGCACTCCCATCTGGTATACTTGTTTACACAGATTTCCCATCTGGTATATCTGTTTACAAAGATTAGGTTATGATATCAGTGATGTTTAAAATGAGAGTTCTTGTCCCGTGCATTTATTTGTTATCAGGTGAGGGTGCACCTTATGGCGTGGATATAAATACAGGGGGTATAGCTGATTCACTTGCAAACTTTGTATGGGAACCTGCAGTTGTAAAGGTATTTATTATTTAATTATTGATTTGTTACTGATCAGAGTCCATGAACCTGGTTCTATGTTCTAGACAACTAAAAATTTGATGATAGTTTCCTTGATTTTCAAATTTAAATGTGGACTCTGGAATATTGCAGATAAATGCAATCAATGCTGCCACAGAAGCTGCTTGTCTTATTCTCAGTGTGGATGAAACAATTAAAAATCCAAAGGTGAGAATACGAGTTTTCTGTTTCAAACTTATTTTATGTATTATCTTCTGATATCTTGATAGAGGAATTCATGGAAGCAACGTGTGCATACAGTCTGAAAGTGCACAAGGAGAAGGAGCTGCAAATGCAATGGCTGGTCGAGGGCGTGGTGGCGGCTTCCCAGGCCGAGGTCGTGGCATGCGCAGGCGATGAGAGTTACATTAGATGAATACCATCCAATTTGTGATACATTCCTTTCTAGTGAAGTAAAGTTGCTCGGAGTCATCAGTTTGGTACCATGCTGAATGGATGAATGATTTGCATCTCATTTGTCAGATGCACTCGACGACAAAATGGAACAGTAGTTATCATGAAATTTTGTATTGGGGTGGGTATCATGTTTTCCAGGATGGCTTGTGTTGTTGAGATTATTTGCTTATGCCTCTGTCGTGGTTACCAGATTTAGATGGATTCTGTTTGTAGTTGTGATGCCATATGCTTCCTTTTGGGATCATTCTCTTTTTTATGTGCTATCCTCTGCACAGAACGATTATTGATTGCATGTGATAGCGCCTCTCAAACTGAAAATGTTTGTCAATTATAGTTTGCATAACATCTGCTACCTCAATTTTATATTCAATAGTATATTTTGATGGCATATAAACTTCATCTTGAATCATATGTTGAACTGTATTTGCATGACGTAAGCATTCTTGCTTTGCAGGAGTTTACATAGTTAGATTCTTACGTAGCAGGCTCTGTTTTGTGCAAAAATTTAGCTCTGTGCTACAGAATTATGACGGAAAATAAAACTGAATTCTTTTGTAGTATAATTTAAATATTTAAATATAAATATATGTTAAAATGATCTAGCAAATCTAGGGAAGCAAATGTATCTGAAGCTTTTATTCAGTAAGTCTGGTTATGACTTGTTGCTAATTATGTGGCATAGGGTGTGTAATTCCCTAGTTTTGAGAGCCATGAAATTTGTGTTAATATGCCACACGTTTGTCTTTATGTGTACATTAGAAATACAATTTGCTGCTCCTAAAAGACTTTTAGCTTTTGTAAAATATAAATATATTTGATGACACTGTTAATAACTTCATTAGCATTATGAAAAAATAATGACATCTACTCAAAGTACTGGGAAAAATAACATTATTAAAAAATATATTGAACTCAACATAGATGTCGTTGTTTCAATGAAGAAATAATTTTTTAATCTTGATATATATGACAAGAGAAAAGTGTTACAAAATAATATAAGTCTAAATTTTTTGTTAGTATGAATTCAAAAGTTAATAATTATTATTTTTTTAGTAAAAATTACATTAAAATATCCATGCATTGGGCATTGACATTGGATTTAACAATCTAATTATAATAAATCATGGAAATTTTTATTTGTAGTGGAAGTTATGCATTATGGAGAAATACTACTCAATTAAATAATAATAATAAATGATTGAAAAAATCATAGAGAAATAATTTTTTTATTTAAAAAAAAAAGTAGTTTGAATCTAGATAAAAAAATGCCACAACTCATTAGTTTGTATCATCCTTAAATTCTTGACTATTTCTTCCATATAATTAATGTACATTAAAAAATGCTTTATTTTTTTTGATTATGAGCATTTGGCTTCGGCCAAAAGTGGGACACAATATTGTGTTGTCAACTCCATTTCTTCTATTACAAGATCGTGAAATTCTTACTTTACAATTGCAATCTTACGTTTATACATCCATATTAATGGCCATCTTAATTGTTTGTTCTAGATACATTTATTAATTTTGACCATTCATATGATCACAAAAGATATTGCAAGTGCACCACATCCTTAGGAACCTATACCTTGACACACCTTAAAACATAGGAACATCAACATGGAAAGACTCATGTGTCCCTAAGACAAGTGTCTAGGTCACTTTAGCCCTCAACATTTTTGCAAGTTTGAAAAGGAAAAAATAGTGTCTCCTACCTTTTCATTCCCTAACTATGTTAATAACAACTAAAAACTTAGTATAGGTTCATTTATAATCCCATTTCCCCCTAAATTTCCAAATTAAATATAATTGTGAATACTTAGTATCCTCTTTCCTCAGGGGTACATGGAGAAAAACTTTTTGAAGAAAAAACTCACTTCAAAATTTAACTCAATGTATTAGTTAGTAAACTAAACATAGTTACAACTTGTAGATAAAGCCTTTACTAAGGTCCCACTAATCAAAGACCTAGAGTGATTCTAATAGCATAACAATGCCAACAAACTCATAATTCAATATCCCCGCCTCAAGCACTCTATATATAGTAGTATATGAAACCATCAAATGGTAATTACAAAATCATGAACTAAAAAAAAAAAAAAAAGTGTCATATATAAACCTACTTAGATAACCAATATCTACATCCTAATATAAGTTCATAGGTAAAAATAGTACATTTCTTCCACCTATCATAGGCACGTCATAAACCACTCACCAAGTTAGACATTCCATTTTAGATTCATTATCTCCACTCAAAGATGACTTGCCAAACTTCCATAGGCCATAACTTTTATTTTGGGAGGTTGTTGGGGCCCTTTTTAAAATTATATAGCTCAAAAATACCTATACAATAGGTGAATCTAGAAGTGGTGTTGAACAACCTAGAATTTTTTTTTTTTTTTTTCCAAAAATAAAGTCCATAGCCCAAAACTTGTGTTTCTATTTCATACTTTAAAGATTGCATTATTCATATACTCAACATTAGGAGCAAGGTTGAGACACTTTCCTAACATTATCTTCACACACCCTTATACATTTACCCTGTCTAATTTTTTATTACTTCTTTACTGACACTTATTTCCATACACACACTATCCACTATGAATTAGCCCCTTTGACATTTGAGGACTATCAATTTTAAGGGGTTGACTAATGCATGGTGTCCTCGTGGCTTGATCGTATAAGATTTCTACCCAGTTATTCAACAATATTTTTAACACACATCAAGGATCACATTATAAATTAAGACATCTTGAGCAAAGTGAAGAAAAATATTTCACAAGTCAAGTTCATAGGTGTAGGCCAAATTCACGGTCATGGATCTATCCTTAATAGAAGGATTTATCTTTGTACATACTCAACAAAAAATTGATTCCTAGGTGATCCTCAGTCTAAAGACATATTGGATCTAGATCTTCACTTTTTTTGCTATATTCAGTCACCAAATGAAAGCACATTTATTTTCTTTTTATATTTCATACATTTTGAATTACTAGCTCAATATTTTTTATGGAGGATTTTGTATCAAGATCATTTTGTTATCCAATATAGGAGCATGAGACTTAGGTTGAAACCTCTTTGGCTGAGAGCCAAAGATTGAGGGGTATCCATTCTGCCAGTCACCCAAGATACAATCTTAGCCTCATCCTTTATTGTGTTAGTGACCTTGCACTCATTAAGACTTGATCCCTAGTAGGTTCATTTAGAACCATTCAACTTCACCAGTAGACCAAAGGCCCATTGACACTAGTTCAATGTTCAAGTCAGCTCAACTCACATTTATTTACTTAGACTAATTTGTACTTATGTATATATTTTTTATTAAATAATCTAAATTACACATAAATAAAATTATTTTCCTTCACAACATCATAATTGTTATATTACAAAATTGAAAGACTAAATAAACATAACATCCTTGCTCATTTATAACTTACACCTAACCTTTTAAAATATTTATAAAGTTGAAAACATAAAGAATGCCAACATCTTTTTGTATTTAAAATTTGTTTAAACCTTTGTTAACCGTTTACTACTTTAACCAAATATTTATATTTACCATGTATTACAAGTTTTTAATTATCATTTAAAAAAAATTTCAAGTATTGTCAATGGGCCCTTGGTCTATTGGTGAAGTTGAAAGGTTTAAAATGAGCCCACTAGGGATCAAGTCTTGCCGAGTGCAAAGCTCTGACACCTAAAAAAGAGATGAGGCCGAGATCGTGCCCCAGAAAGATTTTAGTGGAATGGATACCCCTCAGACCTTGACTGCTAAGCTAAAGGAAACCCCCTCGAAAATATCTCCAACCAAAAAATTAAAAAAAAAATCCAGTATCATTATATCCTATCCAATTTACATATAAATAAATAAGCATAAATATAAGGAGAATAACTCCTTCCCTACCTACAACCTCTCAATATATTCATTATCGTACAAGCTGTCACCAAATTCATTTGTTTTGTAGAAAAAAGTAGACATGTTTTAAGCAAAACCCTAACTTTTTTAGACATGTTTTAAATATGTAGAGGAAGTCAATTATGATTATTTTAATAAAGCTTAGACATAAGAAATGGTTGTAAAAATAAAAGCATATGCATTATGTGCCCATTGATGGCAGGGAATGAGAATAAAGGCTTTTAAAAAATGCCCATTTGCAGAGATTTTATTGTCCTTGCAAACGTATTACACGACGTTTTTAATGTCCTCTCTTTTCTTTTGTTCAGACCTATAATTCAATCTTCCATTCTTTAAAATTAGTACGATGATGTATACTTTATCTTTTTGTATAAAATGTCTCTAGCTGCTTTATCTTTTTCTTTAACTTTGACTCTAAAGATAGTTGTGGGTAAGGAAATACATTGTTTTGGGTTAATATTAGTTGAGTTAGATGTAAAGACATTTATTGGTCACATGGGTGTTCTACAAATCATTGATATTTGTTAGTCAAATAGATAAAGTTTAAAGTTTTCTTTGATTTATAGGTTGTTTTGGTTCGTTAGCTTTTGTAATATTGAGAATTGGATTCATAGATTCTATGGGCATGCTTATAATTGTATGGTGACACGAAACCCTTTTTACATATGGGTATTTTAGTTAGTGAAATCTTCAATGACAAAAGACATTATATATATGTTTCGAAATTACAAAAAGGGCAATATACATGTTTGTAAGGTTGTCTATGGGTTCTATCGACTTATCTCTGAAAATTTTAAAGTATTATTATTTGCGAGAGATTGTATTTGGGCACGCTCATAGTTGTGTGATGACACGCAACCTTTTCTATTTATAGGTAATTTAGTTAGTGAAATCTTCAAAGACAAACGACATTATATACATGTTTCGAAATGACAAAAAAGGTGATATACATGTTCGTAAGATTGTCTATGGGTTCTATTGACTTATCTCTGAAAATTTTAAAATATCATTATTTGTGAGAGATTGTATACAAACAATAATCAAATTCTCTATTCTATATTAAAATTATAGAGTTAAAATGAAGAAAGATAGGTTATGGTATATTTATTTTAGGGTTGTTAGTGCTACTATTGTACTTTTTTATTCCTATAGCAATTGACTAAAACATTGATATATGAGCATGTCCTCTCACCTATACACATAAAGTAACTCATGGGATCATAAGAGGGAGTCAATGTTCAAATTATATTTTATGCTTTTTTAAATGATTTGGAATCTATTTTATTTATTCAACATAGTTACAATATGAAAGCTATATATATTTTTGTACATTTTTAAATGATTTGGAATCTATTCAATTTATTCAATATAAAGTTACAAAACTTTGAATAGAGCATTAGGAGCTCAAATTTCAATTTAAAAAAAAAATCTATTTAGATTCATTCATCATTTTTATCATGCACTTAAATTCCATAAAATTAACTCTACCATCAAATTTTTTTATCAAAAAATGTTATAATTGTTTTCCAGTTCTCAAAGGCTTGGCCTTATTATTTTCTTAGATTTAGCAAGACTTCTTGAAGTTCAACTAGTCTAATAAAACCATCACCATTTTAATCAAAATATAGAATGCTTCTCTCAAATCTCATTTGTTAGACACTTCTTACATGTATTCTTCAAATTCAAGGACAAATCTGTGTTGGGAATTTTTCATTATACAAGTTCTTTGGCATGGGAAAGGCCTTTCATAAAGATCAAATGGTGTGGTAATATCATCACCATATTTGCTGGAAATAGAGAATGATTGCATGGAACACTTCTTGCATGCATTCCTTAAATTCAAATTCCTCTCATAGCCTCAAACAAAGTTTACGAAAGTTATTTCAAAGAAATTGTTAGAACTTAATTATAAATATATGTTAGAAAATCTCATTATAAAAATTCTTTGGTATGGGAAAGGCCTTTCAAACAAACTATTAAGAATCCATGCTAGGTATAATAGAAGAATGGATTTGGGAGAATGATAAATAAGTATGTGTATGTAGTTATTGAATGATACATATGAACTTGCTTAAGGATTATGGTTCAAGAGTAAACCTTTGGGAGTTTAATATAGTTGAGATAGGTTCAAGTCACATATTAACTTCCCCACGATGACACCTTATCCCAAATACAATAAAAAAATAAGTAAATACATAGATGAACTTGTTTAGATTCTAATCATCTACATCAAATATTGTCTCATTTTCATGTTTTTAGCAAATAATGTTCTATTCTTGATTTACTTATAAAGGAAAAATCTTACTTGAAGAAAAAATAATATGCCTAAAAGATCGAACAAAATAAAAGTAGTAAAATTCCATTAGTTGATTATAAAAACAAAATAGACCTCATAGCATAATTAATAGTCTGAATGCATTAACATAAAAATAATATACTATAATGAGAATAATTAATCATATTTCTTGTTTGGAAAGTAAAAAAAAATTAAATAACATAAGTAAAAATATCTTGTAATAATTATTTTATTAGTAATAGGATTCCCCTCTACTTACATCTCATATAGAACTATTTTTTATCTTTAGTGCAAGAAAGATTATGTGATCTATAATTTTTATAAAAAAATCCTAGCTATACTCTTACAAGGTTTGACCATCTTTTAAAAAATCATACCCAAATGAGATGCAAGATCGTGGTTGATTCCATAAAAAAAGAGAAAGTAGGGAAATGAAGCTTAATCAATTTTAAAAGATCTTAATTTATTAAATATTCATGAACATTATAAAATTCAATAGGACATTAACAAATTTTGAAGTTTTTAATTCAAAATAAAGATAAGAGTATTAAAAAATTTACATATGCATTCCTTTTTATTCGTGTATTGTGAATATAATGACATTTATTTGATATGCTTTGAATTCCTTGCTAACAAAACTATAAAATATTTTTTAAGTGTTATTTCAACCAAAAATTCATGTTGCTCACAATATTACCAATTCATCTTAGGGGTTTTTGGCCTAGCCTCCATCAATTGCATTCTTGAATCTTTGGTAAAGTCCATATTTTCCCTATGGCTAAGGGGTTTTTTGTTGCCAGATTTGACAATGCTCAGGATAAAAATATAATCTTATGTGACAATTCTTTTAGCTAGGAGAACAAACATTTGTTGATGATTAAGCCTTGGCATTTAGATTTCAACCCTTCTTCGGAAACCTTCAATAAGATCCCGATTTGGGTTCGGCTGCCTAATCTTCCCCTACATTTATGGATCGGCCCTCTTCTGGAGGAAGTGGGTAATGCCCTTGGGTGATTTTTTATTGGTGGATGGTGAATCCTCTGACATTTTTCATTCCACCTTTGCCCGCATACACGTTGAAATGGATGTTTCAAAAGGGCTGCCTGCTAAGATTTTACTTAAATCTCCTAAGGGGTCTTGTGTCCAATCTTTGGACTATGAGG
Organism: Sequoiadendron giganteum; assembly: GCA_007115665.2. Lineage (NCBI taxonomy): Eukaryota > Viridiplantae > Streptophyta > Pinopsida > Cupressales > Cupressaceae > Sequoiadendron > Sequoiadendron giganteum. The sequence goes on along the minus strand of CM021103.1, from coordinate 41,272,693 downwards.
GGATTCCCTTCCGTTGCAGAAGATGTTTTAAAATAGGTCATGCTGTTGCACAATGTGAATTTGGGGAAAAAGCTAGGACGACTACATGGTGGAATGGTGCCTCTCAACAACATTATATGGTTAAGAATAAATTTGAACAACACAAGAGTTTTTCAAAGGTAGTTGCGTTAGAATCACAAGGTATTGAGGTATCCCCTCAGGATGTCTCGAATGTTGAGGCTGCTGATGCTGTACAAGATTATTAGGTTGTAACCCCTAAAAAGCGAGAGATTGGGTCTTAGGCGACCACTTCTGGTGATAGCGCTCCGACTATCACTTCTGGTGGCTTTTCGATAAGTCTTTGCCTGCACGAAGGAATAATGATGAAATCTTTGAGACAGTGACTACAGGCATACTTCAAGAAAATTGTGAGTTGACTTGGCATGATATGGTAGCGCAAGTGGAGGAAGGCTGGATTACTGTTAAGGGCAAAAAAGCTAAATTCTCTAGGCCTTCTTTTGATATGACTCTTCGTTCCCACAAGAGTAGTTCTAAATGTAAATGTTGACGGGTCTTGTTTGGGGGTTGGCTTTTGGCTGGCTGCAAGTTGTTCTTTTTGCAGCCTTGTTTTTGATTGTAAAGGGTTTCGGGTCCCTTCAAAACCTGTTTTTACCTGAATCAAAAACTTTAACTTTTCTGCTCATAAATAAAACTAAAAGCTATACTATAGATAATTTACAAAAATGCATTTAAATGAATTATTAATAGGTTATTTTTTCATTATCACAATTTAAATGTGGTTGAGATAGGAATCAAACCCAAGAAAATACAATCATAGAAATCATTAAGAGTCCTTATGGCACTAAGCCTAAAATATATAAAAAATTGGGTAAAAGCAAGTTATTATTAGCCTTAATAGGCAATGCTGACATCTATAGAGGTCAATTTGGTGCATCATTAGTGCACCTATTTCTCCCAAGAATAATAGAAATATATTAAAAGTGAAGTATCCAACATTATGTTAATTACATCATCTAAAATAATGGTTACGCCATCTAAAAATAGTGGAATAGAAAATATCAATCAAGGTAACTACCACTTGTCATATTTTCTAGAGCTTATGCTACAAAAGAAGTGAATATCTATGGACTTAACTAGTAAGTGACCTTTTGCTTGTGGAATCCTATACTAAAAAATTGTATACAAAATCAAAAAATAAGTAGATCAACACTTATGTGTCAAGTTTATTATCTAGACACTATATTCTAATTTATTGATAAAAAATATTGTTAGAAAGATTGTATTGACTATTGGGAAAGGTGGATTATACAATTTGCATAATAGAATGCTTTTGATAAATAAAGCAACAAAACAAAGATGTTGGCCCGATTACAAAGAGCTCGATAACTACATCATCTAAAATAATGGTTACACCATCTAAAATTAATGGAATAAAAAATATCAATCAAGGTAACTACCACTTGTCATCTTTTCTAGAGCTTATGCTATAAAAAAAGTGAATATCTATGGATTTTAACTAGTAAGTGATTTTTTGCTTGTGGAATTCTATATTAAAATTTTGTATACAAAATTAAAAAATAAGTATCAATACTTATGTGTCAAGCTTATTATCTAGACATAATAGAAATGCATTAGAGGTGAAGTATCCAACATTATGTTAATTACATCATCCAAAATAATGGTTACGCAATCTAAAAATAATGGAATAAAAAATATCAATCAAGGTAACTACCACTTGTCATCTTTTCTAGAGCTTGTGCTACAAAAAAAGAAGTGAATATCTATAGATTTTAACTAGTGACTTTTTCTTGTGGAATTCTATACTAAAAATTTGTATACAAAATAAAAAATAAGTATCAATACTTATGTGTCAAGTTTATTATCTAGACACTATATCATAATTTATTGATAAAAAATATTGTTAGAAAGATTGTATTGACTATTGGGAAAGGTGGATTATACACTTTGCATAATAGTAATGTTAATATTATAAAATAAATATTTAATTGATAGGAATCTAGATATGGGGATACCACATGGATTAGGCATTATTGGTGATATTTGTATGTAGTATGAGACATTTAGATAAATATTTATGTGAATGACACATTGGAAGAATATTTATTATTTGAGTTAATTATGATTAAATATTTAATTTTGAGGTCATGATTTAGTGAGCTCATACTTTTTAGGGATATATTTTATGTGATACCACTTAGTAGTTTTAGCAAGCTTGCCTCTAAAAAAGAAAGAATATGAGTATTTGTTGAGGTTGGATTGTGGGACCTTTTCCTTGTTGGTTAGAGGTTGAAATAATGATCTCTTAGAGGCTTTATATGTGATTATAGGAAGTATGGATTGGAATGTGTAACTATATTATTCTCATTTTCCTATTCAATTGAAGGAGTGCAAGTGAATTACTTTATGCTTCAAAGGCCTTACATGGAGACTCTGCAATTGTATTGTAATCTTGTTCTTCAGATTATATATTGAGTTATGTGGGTGTTTTTGGAGGCTTGATTTTTCCCTTGAAAGGATTATCCTATGGTATATTTGGTGTTATTTTATGGTATATTTGGTATTATTTTTCATTATTTATTTTGAATACTTGCATTTATTTCTCTCATGAGGGTTATGTGGAAATAATATATTTCTATAATTTCCTTTCATTTTGTATCAAAGCTTGGATTTTAGGTTATAGGAGGAGACATCCTTTTGGTATTGTTAACCTATTTGTTTAATTGGATTGTATGCATAGTTTAATCTATAAAATATTTATTACTTGCATTATATTTGCATCAATAGGGTTTAATACAATTGGAATAATAAAGTAAAATAAGTTGGTGGGTACAAGGTGTGACATCACCAACTACATTGTAAGGTTTGGCGGGCTCCTAATTTAGGTATGGGAATTGTATAATACATGAAATTTTTCCATTCTTAGTAATGTATAAAATGGTTATGGTCTAAAGGACCTCGATCATGTATGGGAGTCTACCAACATAAGTTATGCCTTCATTTGTGTATGGAGAATCCCTTTCTCACACCTATCTAGTGGGGGTTGAATCCCCACTGGCATAAATGCCACCACAAATGGCATAATCCACCACCAACAACCACTCTAAGTGTAATATCCACCCAGGAGTTTCCTAGTGCTACTTTGTTGGGCCACCATAATTGCTAGTGGCACTACTAGCTTAAGTCACTCATGTAACACCACCCATTAGCTAGAAGCTAGCAATGAGCAACCTAAATAGTGCAACTTTGATTTTTGTTTTTCCTTAAGGGCAATTTTTACAAGAAAGATAACTTTGACCATCGTATTGGATTTTCAACTTCTTATAGTCAATGGAAATATCTGTTGCAAGTATGAGCTGTTGCTCTTGTCATTGATGAGCATAAGATTGTTGCAAGAGTATGCATATTTTTTGGTGTTGTCTATTTTGTTGCATTAATGATGCTTTGATTAGTTGCATTATGTTGTCATTAGTAAGCTACTGGTGCTAACCTCTACCGTTGCTTTGATAAGATTTTTTCTATAGATGTACGGTTGAGTTGCTAGGTTGTATTTGGTTCTATAGTATTGAAGAAGTACTGAAGATGAAGAGGATGTGTCTTTGGTGTTTGGTTTCAAAGTTCTTTTGAGAAAATTTGATAAAAAGAGGAAATAGTGAGTTATGTGTTGTTCTGGGTTGCAAAGTAGTTTTATGTTGTTGCTCCACATTTCTTCTAGGTTGAAGATCTGCTTGTGTGTTTCAAATATGTTGATCAGAGGTGTTATATCCAAGAATTTGGTGTGCTGGATCCATGTGCAGAAGAATTTGTGTTCACCAATGTGAGAACTATGTATTATAGAGGTGTTTGGGAGAAATATTTTTGCTCTGCATTTCTTCGCAATTTGGTTTAAGGTCCTATGGATTTGAAGGTATGCTGATAGTGCTGATATATTTCTTCAATTGAATTTGTTTGAGGTTTGGTGCTTTGGAAATTGGTTTCTTGAATTATAGTGTATGGCAAAGTTGTTTGAGTGTACTAGGTGTGTACATTCTTCATGTGAAAGTTGATGCATTTAGGGTTTGATATCTTTTACATCTAAATGAGTTTCTTATGATTTTTTTGAAAGTGCATATTTTTTAGACTAATATAGTGGTACAATTGGAAATGGGATATTTAACATCTTGATATGTTTTTATAGGTATTTTTAGATGGTGTCAACTATGATATCTAGACATGTGTTTGGATTTATTCTAGTTTTTAGGCTATGGATGAAATAGACGTGTGATATTTTGGGTCTCAATTTAGTAGGATTTTTATATAGGTTTAATAAAACTGTTGATCATGGTGTCATGGAGGTGATTTTATTCATGGATAAGGATAATTGCTACATGGAGGTTGTAGATTCCAAAACCTCACGGATTCTTGTATTGCCTTATGACATTGCTCCTAAATATGTACAAGGTTATGTGGATATTCTGTTGTCAAAGCCAAAAGATCCTAAAGTAGAAATATTTAGTACACATAAAGAGATCATGAATAAGATGATCCAAAAGAAGACAAAGGAAACAAGTGAGAAGAGAGTGGATAAGATGTTTAAGAAGTGGGCTCTTCCATGGTAGCCTAAAATGATGTCACCATCCTCTAGTCAAAATTTGGTGAATATCCCCTTTTACTTTGAAGAACATGTTGTAGAGAAGTTTCCAAGGAGATCTAGTAGATCCTCTCATGTTGTTGCATCTGCTTTACAACCCTCTAGATCTACACAAACTAGTGGTGCAAAGAGAAGAACTATAAAGTTGTGCATACAAGGCCTAAGCAAAAGGAAAAATGAAGAAGTTGGATGAGGAAGAGCCTGAAGAGGAGGAATAAGTTGGAGATGAAGGAATCTCCTTTTAAAAAAGGAAAGGGAAGAAAATAGTAAAGGAGGGAGTACAAAAAACTCCTCTAGTTACACAATATACTCTTGTTTTTGAAGCCATTTTGAATGGAATTGTTATATTTGGTTTGCTGAATGATACAATGGAGCTTTCTAGAAGATAAGAAGGCTATTAAAAATGTCATAATTGAGTATATGCTCAAGAAAAATATATCTTTTAGTGATATTATTGATAAATCTCTAGAAATCCTACAATAGGCTTTGAGACAGAGAAGAGATAATGTAATCAAAGTTGACGAGGAGTTGAGGTAGCAAGCAATTAACAAGGTTGGGACCTTTGTCTCCCAAGAAAAAAAGAGAAAATTATCTAGAATCCAACAAAACTACTCCACATAAAGAGAATAATAGATCTTTTTATGAGTATGGATGATGATATCAAAAGAAAGATTCAGTCATAAACTAAAGAAGTTACAAAGAAAATAACTGAATAAATGCAAATTGAAGTTGAAGTGGTTGCATAGGAGCCTTCAGAAGAGAATGAAACTATTAATGAGCCCCCTTTGACATATAAAAATGAGAATTTTTCTTTTGACTAGTAGGAAGAATAGGATGTTTTTAGTTAGCAAGAAGGAGAAGGTCTCTCTGGTCAACATGAAGAGCAAGATGTCTCTGGTATGGAGATGGAGAAGGAAAAGGATATGGAAAAGGAAAAGGTGGAGAAAGAAAAGGAGGAGAAGGAGAATAATGTTGAAGAAGATAGTTTAGAGAAGACACATTCCTCTTTGGTGGACTTAATAAAGTATATTTTGGCTCAAGAAATGCAAATCCAATCGGTAGTTACTCAACAATTACTACATGTTCCTGCTTTTTATGGACAAGTAAATTTGTTTGATATGTCTCCCTTGCATATGTTGAAGCTTGGTGATGTACTCCACTCCACTGCAAGACAAGAGTTGCTACAAAAATAGGTGGAGAGTGCAGATGTGTTAGAAGAAGTTATGAAATTGTTGAAAGAGAAACTTCCCTAGAAGCAAAAAGAGATTCATCATTGCCCTCTAGAAAGCAGATGAAGCAGTTAATGGAGTCTTTTGAGACTTATTCATCTCGTATGGAGAAGAAGGTAGAACAAAAATTGAATGAAAAATATTGAATGATGCCTCAGGGAAGTGTGGAAATTCTTTGACCAAGTTGCAATCATGTATACAGGACATTAAAAAAATCTTGGAGGTGTTGGGTATTTTTTCTAGCTGAACGTTGAAAATCCTCTAAAGGATAGCCACCTTATTCTTAAGAACTTCAAGATTAGTGGGCAACAAATTGGAGATGGATTTCAAACTTTTCTCCCTTGCACTTCAGGCTTTGCAGAACCTAGGAGGGTGATCCTATGTGACACTGGATGCAAATATTCAACTTATGGTGCAAGATAGTGTAAAGCAGATAAACTTCATACAATATAACAAAGTGTGTATGGCTGCCTCAAATAATGGTACACCCCTTGTTCTCATTTTATTACAGGTATGAAGTTGAGACACAAAATAAATCTAAACTAATTAAAGAAGGGACATGGTTTTTATATTTGAAGATTATTTCTGAGGATGAGGAAAGAAAACTATGCAAGACCATTGCCTAGCTTGGGCTATAGAGTCACATGTTAAGCATTGTATATGAAAAAACCAAACATATTTTGATGGTCTTCTACTCTAGATTATCACCTTATGATAATCAATCTTGAGAAAGCCTATTGTGCAACATACTTATTAATTCCTAGAAAATGATAGCATACCCATTAATTCATGGCAAGAATTTACTCTATCCTTTGGATAAAAAACAAACCAATAAACTAATTTAAAACAATAAATGTGCTTGAAAAACTGATATAACCCTTGATTACATAGTTTAAAACATATTATCACTCACAATTGGAGATAATTACATAATAGATTATATTCATATATACCACAGTCTCAGAATATAGAGGCACTACCAAGTAATGATTGATAAACAAAGACCTTCATCATTTGCAGTCAACAATATCTTGTATATAGCCTCTTCCATGGCCAAAGACCCACAAGCTAAAAGCCTCCCCAAAACTAAGAACCTTTAAAAATGAAGATCTTACATAAAAGAGAAGAGAAGAAGACTCAGACTTAATCTCTACTTGACATTTGTCACACTAAGATCCCTTTGATTTGGCATTTGGAATATTTCATCTAACCCTAATCCCCATCTTGCCTCTCACTTGCAAGTAAAATTTTCTTTATCAATTTTATTTCCTTCATTCTTGTGCATATCCTTTACTTGTATGTAAAAAGTCATTTAGAGCTATATTTTCACCTAGCAAGTGAAAAATTTCTCTTCTAGGTCAAAACCCATTTCACTGACAGTTAAAACTTTCTTTCATCTTGCATTTTAACCTTTAAAACTTTCATTTTACACTACATTTAGTCTGACACTTTGTCAAACATTTATCTGACAACCATTTGAATGCATATTCAACCTATAGGCCCTTGCTCTCCATACTCAACACTTTTGATAATTGCAAGAAGATTCAAAATACTTGTAGGTCATTTTTTATGAGTATTGGGTGTTTTCAACTTGCTGGAAGCTTAAAAAATGGTCAAAACATTTTTTATTTTTCCTCCAAGGCACAAGAAATTCTCAGGGCAAGTTTTGGAAGGCAAGAAACTCCAGTTGTAGCCTGTAGAAGGTTCCAAAATGATGGTGAAAACACTTGGATGTGAATGCTTCACATTGCAACAATTTTGAAATGAATTTAAAGTTAAAAATGAAAGAGAACAACTCCAACAATGACACCAAAAAAATTGTAGGTCACTTTCAAGCTTACTGGTAGCACAAAGAGACTCATAACAACATTAAATTTTTTGCCCCAACATTGGAATGGCCTCAAGCAGCTCTTTGGAGGTTGTATCAACACTCTTTACTCATTAAATAGCCAGAAAACTGCCCCCAAATCACTTGCAAGCCCATTTTCTTCTTCCCTGCACCCCCGCACATCTCCTCTGCCGACAACACTTCCTGTTGCGGGATTGTGGGGAAGTAGTTTGTTCTAGAAAAATATATTCCAATAGTTTTTTAAAAGTGTGTTCAAACATTGAATGCCATCCCCACATTCTCTATGCAAATATTTAGCTCTCCCACACCATCACAAGACTTCATTGTCGTCCTATTGCGAGATGGCGGGGAAATAAGTTTTATAAAGTTAAAGAAACTTTATAAAGCTTGGAAATTATTTACTTTTCCCTAAATTTTTTCCCATTCACATGCATTTTACATTGCACAATATTTAAAACATATAATTTTTTTATAAAATATTAGATATCAAAACATTAGAGAATAGATAAAATTTTAATTTCTCTTGCCAGCCAGATAGCGGAAATTTATTGCGCAAAAATAGGGACCCCTAGAGTCGAGATTTTTTGCGAGCGGGAATAATTAATTAAATAAAACATGGGGTTTCAATTGGATTTTTCCCAATAATCCAACTTTTGGTACCTCCCTTGTAAATGGGCCTACAAGACATGTTTGTCGCATCAGAAAGACATGAAAATAATGAATCAATTGACCTTGGATTTTGATGAAACTGGGAATGAAGAGGTTTTAGGTCAAAATAAGAAATGGGTTTCCCTCAAAATTTTGAAATTGGCAACGATTTTGAACACCAAATCTAGCCCGATCGTAGTCAGAAACGCATTAAATAGCCCATCATAACTCATCTTGAAAGCACAAAATTGAGCAGGCGTACAACCCTATGTACCAAGAAACTTTCTACCACACATATTTGAATGATAACCTCTGAGTTGAAAATTTTTAATCGACGAAGATGGGCTCTGGGGTAGATTTGATAGGGAGCAGACCTAACCTCGGTCGACAAATTGAAAGGGAAAAAGCACTTCAAATTTGCAAAATTTGAAGGTGCCATCAAGAGGAAGCCAAAGTGTTATATGTTTTTTTGTCTAAAATGGTTAGCTACAACTACGAGCATAAAGGAACAAATTAATGCCATTGAAATGGAGATCACCAATGTGGATACAACATATGGTCGAGAACAAGACAATGATGGTGCCATCAAGGCACAAGTGGAAAGTCTTCACTTCCAAGTACAATAATTGCAAGATCAAAGGGATCAATTCAAAGGCTAGGTAAAACAATTGAAAGAAGTAGTGAGCCTCAGGTTGGCCTCACTCACTAGACTCTTGACAAAAGTTAAAGGTGTAGTTCAAAAATACAAGGCACCATCCTCTTTGGAGGAAGAAGAAGATACATATGTGTTGATGAATTGTCAAGTCCAGACCCTGACTGCAACTAAGAAGCAATGGGATAGTAGCTTGGTTCAACTCAAGTCTATCTACAAGAACGTCAAAGTGAGTTATGGTTGATTTTTCATGTAAGCTATCTTTCTTTCTTTTGTTGTGTATATATGCTAAGTAGATATAAGGGTAATTTTTGTTGATGATGTAGTTAGACTTCATCCCAGAGGGAGTAAAAGTTGTATAGATTAAGTGGGAGCTTGTATATTTTTGCCTATATAGAGAAGATTTTGTTGTCCTTTTCCCTTGATGTCAAAGGGGGAGAGAAGAATACGCACCTAAGAGGGATGTTTATTCACATCATTTTGGTTTTTCCATCAATGAAAAAGGGGGAGATTGTTGCATCTTGAGAAGATTGGTTGTCATTGATTTCAAAAGTGTTCTAAAGATTGTATATGCTCCAAAGATAGACAACATGCAAAGATATTAGTTGGTGCAAGTCTTCATTGTAGTGTGTACATCAGTTGGTTTTTTAATTATGATGTGGAGGTGGGTACACATGTCCTAATGTTTTTTCTGTATGTCTACATTGATATCTTAATAGTTTGGTGTGCCACACTCAATTGAAACTTGTGAAGTTATGTCCAAGGCATTCATAGTGTATATTCTAAGATAGAGTTATAGTGTTTTGGTCTGCATCCTTCCGCAGAGCAAGATTTAGTCTTACAGGTTTGGAGATAATTTGATGGAGATGTGAAGGTGTTATATCCAAGGTTTCAAGTCAATAATCCTTCTGCAATGAAGTTTCATGTGACAGAGTTCTGGTATGTGCTTTGGCAGTGTAAAGTGGTGATGAAGGCTTGTTGGAATGCTCTGCATTCCTCCAGATGTGATGTTTTCCCCATGCAATTTAGAGGACATGTTCAATGATGTTCAATGCATGCTATATTGAAGATTCAAGTGGTTTGGTGCTATGCAAGTTCAATTATTCAATGAAAAAGTGTTATAATTGGTTTTAGATGCCTATACTTCATCAGCACATATGTTTATTTTCTTGCACTAGTAGAAGATTGTACAAATCTATGGTATGCGTTTGTGTGGACACTCTACATGTTTCATAGTATCTCAGGTTTGACGTGCATGAAATTATTTCTTTTTTTGAGTACTGCACAAATGTTTCAAGTTAGTTTGTGGAGATATGCTTTTGTTGTGGCTGACTGAATTTGTATTTTACAAGCATCATATGATATATATAGAAGATCAAAGATGTAAAGATGATTATGGAAGTGTGCAAAGATGAAGGAGTGCATGAGCAGAGCATGACAAGATTTTCTACAAACCTAATATGCATAATTGATGACTATCGGTGGTTGAAGCCATAATATTAGTCATATTTCAATTGTGCTTTCTTTCAATTAGGGATTAGTAGCTTCCTTGGGTTTCAAACCCTAAAACAAAGTCAAGGAGTAGTTGTTTCCTTGGGTTGCAGCCCAAAATAAAATTATAAACTATTATTTACATGTGATATTAGATTAGGATAGTAGCTCCTAGTAGCATTTCTCACTATATCTTTGGTATCATCTGTGTTCTTGTGTGGATGTTTATCTTCTTTCATATTTTGACTAAGTAGGTGAATGCTTGATTGGTTTAGCTTTTCATTAGCAATAGTTAATGGGGATTGAATTTTAAAGCATACTAATTTACCCCCGTCTCAATATTTTAGTATGTTGAACAATTGGTATTAGAGCAAGTTTCCTTGATACAAGCCTAATAGACGAGGTTGATCCTATATTTGGAACACATGGAGAATAAAGTAGTGTCCAAGAAGAAGTGCTCTTAGGAGAAAGAGGTCATACTCTAAAAGGAGGATGATGAATATGAATTTGAATTCAATAAAGAAGATTGTCCAATGGATTATGAAGGAGAGCTCATTTATTCTCTAAATGAAGATATTCAATTCCAACTTAAAAAAACATGAAATAAAATTGGAAACTTGAATTTCAAGTTGAAGAAGTAAAAAGAATTGAAGAGTGTGTGAATATCAAGCTCATTGATAAAACTATTGAATGTTCAAAGCTTGAAGAAGAGATTATTTCCCTGAGGAAAGAATTGGAAAAATCAAAAGAACAAATTGAAAAATGTTTGAAGCTGAAAGGAGGTTATGAAATTCTTTTTGAATTAATCAACTTTCAAAAGCCATCAAAATAAAATTTTGGTCTTGGTTTTGAAAAAGGAAAAAGTCTAATAACTAGTGCATCTGCAAACCTATATGAGAATTTTTAAGCAGAAGGAAAGTCTAAAAAAAAGGAGGAGAAAGCCTGCACTGAAGAAACTTAGAAGACAACCTATGGAGATGCAAAGTTAGATCAAGATATCAAGAAATAAGGTGGATCCATTCCAGTTCAGAGAGAAAGAAGATTCAGATGTCCTCCACCTACTAGACAACATGACCTACCAAGTTCTCTCAATATTTTTATGGTTATTGTTACACTTGCAATAAATTTGGGCATAAGGCTGTTGATTGTATATCTAGACAAAGAAGGAATTATTACATGGTAGAAGATCATTTGTGCCTCAAACATATGATGATATTATTTTTCATGGATATTGCTATGCCTGCAACAATTTTTCTCATAAGGCTGCAGAGTGCAAAACTAAAATTAGGAGGAATAAATTTGTTTTGGAACACAACATTGTGTGCTAAAATTGCAATACGGTTAGGAATAAATAAATTTTTTGTAGGAGTGGTTTTGTGAAGCCACCTATTCAAAACTGGAAGAAGGAAGAAATTCTAAGTAAAAAAAAAAGGGAAATGAGAAAGTTTGGAAAGAAAAGAAAGGCCAAGAAAATGTGAAGAAGGATAACACCATGCTTGTGCATTTTGTACAAGATCCTATGATAAAATTAGATACAAAATATCTTAGGGGGAGCTATGATTTGCAAACCTTTTAGCCCCCTAAAAAGGATAAAGTGTTGAATATTTCAGCATGAAAGATGAATTGGACCAATTCCTCTAGTGTGCAAATTTGATGAGCAAGATTGAACCTTTTGATCAAGGTTCCAGAGCAAAGGAATGATGTATGAAATTATGCTGAGCATTTTTACATCCCTATGATGACATAGAGAAATTCGACAAAAGATTTACCTAACAAGTAAGAATACATTAATGGAAAATTAAACGTTAAGGAAAATGGAAGGCTTTTTATGTTTCATTTGAATGATTTGATATCATTTGCATTTAAAATCATTTGTGTGTGAGCAGAGAAGAGAGAAGGGTTTTCAAAGCTATCTATGTGAGCTCGCACCAAACCCTAGCAACAAAATTTGAAGATTTTAGAAACAATATCAATGGTGACCTCATAGGTGATTGATGTTGTGGAGAAGCCTAGGGAAAAATAGAGGAAGTTTCCTTTAAGGCGATGGAAGTTGATAAAGATGACACATTCAGAGAGGTTCCTACAAATGTGGTGTACTCCAAAGATGTAAGAATTTACATCCATGCCTTGCTAAGTGAAATTGATCATACTTTATCTTTTGAAGTGGTTCGGCATGAGATATTGAATGAGAATGGTGTATACAAGCCAAAGTATGAAAATGTGGCAGCAAAAGGGTTGGACATTTGGAAAGATTTTCCAAACTTCTACAACAGTAAAGAATAGGAAGAATTATCTTAAGCTAAATTCATGAAGAGTTCATTTGGTTGGATAAGCCCTACATGATCACAAAAAAAGCTATTAGGGTAGTTACTAGTCTTTGTGCCTTTGGACCAAAGTCTATAAAGAGTGAACAGGTTATGGAGCTTACCAAAACAAAATTTGATAAGAGAACACTAAAAGTGAGATATTCTTGATCCGGGTGTTTTCTATGCCTCTATGGGAATTGTATATAAGATTTACTTCACAAACATAGAAGGGTCTACCACCATCACTACAATTCATATTACTTATCAAATGGTGAAGGAAGGTGCTAATTTTGACCTATGTGAGCTGTTGAGGGAGTAGTTGATGGATAACTTGAAGAGGACAAAATAAACCAGTTACAATTTCAGGTTTGGATCTTTAATCATTCGCTTACATACTTCTTCATGAATGAATTACCTAGATTTAAGGGTAAAATATGTGAATTTTTCTCTGATAGCTGCACAAATCAAGAAACACATAAAAAGTTTTTAGGATAAGCAGGCATATAATACTTTCTACAAGGGTTTCTTTAAGAATTGACAAGCTAAGATGCAAAGTAGAGAGAGGATACCCTCTGATTTGTTTTGGAAATATGACAATAATGTGAAATTCATGGTGGATAAGGATCATTGCTATATGGAGGCTTTAGAGCCCATAACCTCATGGATTCCTGCATTACCTTATGAGGTTGCTCCTAAATATGTAAAGGTTATGTGGATATTCTATTGTCAAAGCCAAAAGATTCTAAAGAAGAAATATTTGGTACTCATAAAGATATCATGAATAAGATGATCTAGAAGTAGATAGAGGAAACAAGTGAGAAGAGAGTAGATAAGATGTTCAAGAAGTGGGCCATTATGCGGTAGTCTAAAATGATGCCACCATCCTATAGTAAAAATCTGGTGAATATCACCTTCGATTTTGGAGAACATGTAGAAAAGTTTCCAAGGAGATCCTGTAGATCCTCTTTTGTTGTTGCATTTGCTTCATAGACCTCTAGATTTACACAAAATAGTGGTGCAAAGAGAAGAACTGTAAAGTTATGCATACAAGGCCTAAGAAGAAGGAAAAAAGGAAGAAGTCAGATGCGGAAGAGTTTGAAGAGGAGTAAGAAGTTGAAGATGAAGAAATCTCCTTGCAAAAAGGAAAGGGAAGAAAATAGAAAAGGAGGGAGCAAAGAAAACTCCTTTGTTTACACATGATCCTCTTGATTTTGGAGCCATTTTGAATGAATTTGTTAGTTTTGGTTTGTTGAATGATACAATGGAGCTACATCCAGATGTTCCTTTGGAAGATAAGAAGAATATTGAAAATGTCATCATTGATTATATTATCAAGCATAACATATCTTTCAGTGATATTGTTGATAAAGCTCTAGAAAGTCTACAACAGGCTTTGAGATAAAGAAGACACAATGTAATCAAAGTTGATGAGGAGTTGAGGTAGCAAGCAATTGAAAAGGTTGGGATCTCCGTATCCCAGGAAGAAAAAGAGAATATTGTTTGGAAGTAGGAAAATTCACTCCACACAAAGAGAATAATAGATCTTTTGATGAGTATGGATGATGATATCAAAAGGAAGATTCATTTAGAAACTAAAGAAGTTACAAAGAAAATAATTGAAGAAACGCAAAATAAAGTTGAAGTGGTTGCACAAGAGCCTCCGAAAGAGCATAAAATTCTTAATGAGCCCCCTCCGATAGATACAAATGAGCAATGTGTTTCTGACTAGCAAGAAGAACAAGGTGCTTCTAGTCAGCAAGAAGGAGAAGGTCCCTTTGGTCAATAGGAAGACCAAGATGTCTTTGGTATGGAGATGGAGAAGGAAAAAGTGATTGAGTAAGAAAAGAGGAAGGAGAAGGAGAAGAATGCTAAAGAAGAGAGTTCAGAGAAGACACATTTCTCTCCAATGGACTCAAAAAAGGAATTTTTGGCTCAAGAAATGTAAATTCAATCAATAGTGATTCAATAGTTACTACATGTTCCTACTTTTGACGGACAAGTAAATTTTTCCAGTATGTCTCCCTTGCATAAGTTAAAGCTTGGTGATGTACTCCACTCCATTGCAACACAAGAGTTGCTACAACAATAGGTGGAGAGTATAGATGTGTTGGAAGAAGCTATGAAGTTGTTGGAAGAGAAACTAGCAGAAGCAAAAAGGGATTCATCATTTACCTCTACACAAAAAATGAAGCAATTTATGGAGTTTTTTGAGACTTATTCATCTCATCTAGAGAAGAAGGCAGAACAAAAATTAAATAAAAAATATATTGAATGATGCCTCAAGGAGTGTGGAAATTATTTGACCAAGTTGCAATCATGTATAAAGGACATTCAAAAAATCATGGAGGAAGCAAACATGTTATATGTTTCTTATCTGAAATGGCCATCTATAGCATTAGATTAATGTCATTGATATACAAATCACCAATGTGGTTGTAACATATGATCCAAAACAAGACAGTGATGGTGCCATCGGGGCACAAGTGGAAAGTCTTCACTCCCAAGTACAACAATTGCAAGATCAAAGGGAGAAATTCAAAGGTCAAGTGAAACAATTGAAAGAAGGAGTGAGGCTTAGGTTGGACTCACTCATTGGACTCCTGAAATAAGCTAATGGGGTAGTTCAAAAATACAAGCCACCATCCTCTTTGGAGGAAGCAAAAGATACATATTTGTTGATGAATTTCCAAGTCCAAACCCTGTCTATAGCCAAGAAGCAATGGGATAGTAGATTGGTTCAGCTCAAGTCCATCTACAAGAACATCAAAGCAAGTTTTGGTTGATTTTTCATGTAAGATATCTTTATTTTTTGTTTCTATGAATATATGTGGAGTAGATATAAAGATAATTTTTGTTGATGAAGTAATCAGACTTCATCCTAGAGGGAGTAAAAGTTGTATAGATTAAGGGGGAGCTTTAAGATTTTTTCTTGTATAGAGAAATTTTTTTTGTCCTTTTCCCTTGATGTCAAAAGGGGAGAGAGGAATGTGCACCTAAGGGGAGTACACATCATTTTGGTTTTTCCATCAATGAAAAAGGGGGATATTATTGCATCTTGAGAAGATTGGTTGTCATTGATTCCAAAAGTGTTATGAAGATTGTATATGCTACGAATATAGCCAATTGTACAGGCACAATTTTTCACCCCTTACGTAAATTCCCCTTTCACACTCCCTCACCTTAGAAAATCAAATCCGAAGGAAAAATTCCACATTAGCAAGCTACCTTCGTTCCACTTGGAATTCATCTTTTGTGTTGGTAGAAGAATAACTGTTGGGGATTCCCACGCAACGCACAGATGTTTGTGTGACACACTTACATCCCTGATGGATTCCCATGTTTGAAGTTGGCAGAGGTGTTGCACTTCCTATTGGGAATGAATTGTAACGTCCCTCTTCGACCAACTGACCTAAAGATTGCTTTATTCTCCTCACCTCACCTTCAAAAACATTCATTCTTCATGCAACTCATCTCTTTGGCATCTCTTTTGGAAATCTATAAGCATTCACTTGACATCCATCACTTCAGGAAACACTTTGGCACATCATAGCAGTAGCAAAAACACTCCATCAACTCCATAGAGAAAGTGTGGAACAAGCCATTGTAGTAGGGGCTTGAGGTTTTGCAACACCTCCCTTCACCGCAGTTGAGGCTATGGTGATTGTTCAAGCTCTCTTTCTCCATCATTGGCTAGTGATCTCTTGGTGGAGGTGGTAATGTTTTCACTCCTCTCCTTTACGATTTGGTTGAGTAGCACTTCACTATTTTGTAGTGTTTATTGTATTCTCTACTTTCTTTTATCCTTTATCATACATTTCTCTATCTTTTCTATCTTGGTTGTCCATGGAGGTGGAAACACCGAAATGGGGGTCTGACTAAGGCAGACCCCTATACAGCCCCCAAAATTTTTCCCTCTTCCTGTGTGTAGGTGGACGTGAATTTAGAGCTAGTTGGCGTACAAGATCTTTTGTGAGATTATCTTTGTCACCTTATCTTTAATATATCTACTTTATCATATTCATTTGTATCTCTCTTATTTTATAGTTATGTTTTATTCCCTTAAAAATCACTAGCTAGGCCATTAGTTTGTTTTTTGGCAGTTTTTACTGTGTTTCTAGTCCTCTAGTCATACAGATGCTAGTACACCTAAGAGATGCCAGTGTGCCACACTGTCATCTCATAACCATGGTTTTGTCCTTGGGCAGAGAGCTACCTGAGGCACAATGTTGAACCCGAAAATTGGCTTGCCTAGCCCCGTTTTGAATTTTGGGTCTACAAAGTGATTGAAGAACCTTACAGTCCTCATCATTCTTGTCCATCATTTGAAACATTCCTTTAGAGTGAGGTAACTTAGGGAAGCCTTCTGCTCTTGGCTCTTTGTGACCTAGGGCCTTGAATGTGGTTGGTACCCCTCTCTTACATTTTTGGTGAACCCGATGTGAACCTTCGTCTGTTCATTTTTCGGTGTTGAAACTTATCCCATGTGCCTTGTGATCATTGTGTCCTTGAGCATTGTGAAGTTTTATGAGCATCACAACCCAATCCACAACCTCCTAGTATGTTGTCGGGAGAAGTATATGATACCTTCCAATGGATAAGACGAGGGTCATGTCTAGTTTCTCTACAAGACTTTTCTCTGGACCTGTGATGGGTCTTTTGACCCAGGAGTAGTTGTTGAGGGGTGAGGTAGGAATCTCTGAAGAAACTGATCACATCCCCACTCCTCTTGCATCTCCCATACCTTTGTCGATAGATGAGAATGAGGTTGTTCATATTCCTTCAGAATATGTATCCGCCCTTAGTAAAGGGTTGGGTGACTTAGAGAATCACTTGGAAAGAAACCTGAAGTTGGCTAGGGCCGCTTGAGTTATTAGCGAATTAAAGTATATGGTGGGAAAAGATCGAACAAGCTAGAATTCTTGGCTAGCCTCTCTAGTTTGACTGAAGCATGCGCCCTTTCAAATAATGCTAACAATATACAAGTGACCACTTTTGAAGAACATGAGAGATAGTTAGGAGTATTGACACCTCCCACATTTGTATACATGAATGAAACGATCCCTTTGATCAACATCCCTTCTACCTCCAAAAGATCTGAAACTATCAAAGCAAATAGGATCCCCTTGGGTTTTACCTTCACCCCTCCTATCACCTCTAGCAGTGGAGGTTTTGGAGGGATGAGTGGTGGAGGCTTTGGTAGTGGTGGTGGCTTCAGCAACGGGGGTGGTGCTAGTGGAAGTGGTTCCGGTGGAGGTCATGGTAGTGGCTTTGAAAGTGGAGGTGGCTCCGGTGGAGGCCCTACTTGTGGCGTTGAATCCAACAATGGTTCCAATGGTGGCCATGGTAGCAGTTTCGGAGGTGGCTTCGATGGCGGTTCTAGAGGAGGTCCCGCTGGTCTTATGTCATCCAATGACCCTATATTGAATACTCTCCTTCAAAATATGGGTAAGATCCAGATCCAGTTGGCGAGTCTCTCCCAAGCCTATGCCCAACCTATCTTCCAACCCTTCTTTTGACATAGCCCACTGTCGGTAGTGATTTTAAACACTCCCTTCCCACAAGGAATGAAGATCCTGAAGTTCAAAAAGTATGGCAGCAAAGGGGATCCATAGACACATGTGTCTTCCTTTAACGCCCTCTGCAAATTTTTTTTCCATCACGACATGTTGATGGAAAAACTATTTCTATGATCTCTCAAGGATACAACGCTTGAATGGTACTATTCCTTGCCCGATAATTCTATTTTCTCATTTGATCAACTGGTGAACCAATTTCTCCGATAGTTTCAAGCCAGCATCAAACTGAAGATGATCTTTTCGGATCTCATCCAATGCAAATAGGGAGATAATGAAAATATTATTGACTTCATCATGTGGTATCAAGTGTTCTTCTCACAAATATCGTACCCACTGCTCAATTCAGACGTGCAGAAGGTATTCATAGGGAACCTGCAAAGGCCTTGGCAAGAGAAGTTTTCCCTTATGAAGTACCCTTCTTTCGTGCATTTTTGTGTAGCACTATGGGATTATCAATAAATGGTAGTTCAGTTCAGGGGATCCTTCTCACGCTCCCATTCTGAAGGAAGATCCATCATATCAATCTTTGGGAAAGGTAAGGCTGTTGCGAATGTAGTAGCCATTAGAGATGAGAAATACCTCAAATGCAACCAAAAGTTCACAAAGTTGGCAGAATCATATTCTTCCATCTTGCAAAAGCTAGTGAAGGATAAGATCATAACCTTGCAGAATCCTAGGCCTCTTAAGGAACCTTACCCTAGTTAGTATGATGCAAGTACTTACTATCAATACCATTGGGTCAACATATATGATACCAAACACTGCATGTGCTTGTGTCATGAGATACAGGATCGCATCAAGGATGATACTATTCATCTTGATGGAAGCAAATAAAATAAAAATAAATGAATGGTGAAAGTGAACAGTGAGTTGTAGATATACACAGGCCCATTTCCATTGCATCCTACCAACATGATTGTCGATCTCTCAGATTTTATCACTCAACCTGAGGCCTATGTCAACATGGTCATAGTTACTCCCTCTAAGCAACCTACGACTGGTTTGCCAGATGTGACATTCACCTCGCACGATATGCTTGTGAACAATAAGCCTTCTCCCCTCTATATTCTTGCTCACCTCAATGGAAACATTGTGACAAGGGTTTTCATCGGCCTTGTGAGCCATGTGAATGTTATTACAGAAGAAACATTGTTATTGAATTCATTACAGAGGGAAGAGTATGAAGAAACAAAATCCACCATCCATACACATGATGGTCTCTGTCTCAAACCATATGGCTTGATAACTTTGTCTGTCCTAGTTGGACCTAGGGCTGCTGACACAATTTTTGATGTTATTCTAGAGTTGGATTTGTTTAGATTGAAGCTAGGCATACCTTGGCTAGCTTCCATGAATGTGATCACCTCTGTAATTCATAAATGTTTAAAGTTTTCCCATGAAGGTGTCATGCATGTAGTGCATGACACTGGATACCAGCCTTTGGTGTCCCGTGGGGATATTCATTGGATCACTTTTGGCCCACCTCAGTTGGTCCACTTCCTCCAAGAACAAACCTACTTTACAAAAATTATATAAAGTATAAAACTAGGGACAAGGGACATCCGAAACTGACCCTTCCTATAACACAACAACCAACTGCCTCCTCTTCCAGAAGGGGAAAGGAGAAGCTTGCCCCTTCTCGGGCTGCCTTGTGCACTCCCCTTTCTTGGGAGGAGTATTGGATGAGTAAGCTGTTGCAAAGATGGCTTCCATTGCACCAAAAGATCAACCTGTTAATGCTCGATACAATTGTTGGATTTATACAAGATCAAGATCCACAGGAGGTGGTTAAACCATGTCACAAAGCCCAAGCGCTACACTGGACTACACCTACCTTAGGAATAGGAGACCAAGGGTCACATCTTGCAACAATCCCCCATAGTGCAAGTGCAAGGTTCAAACCTGTGACCTCGAATCTGATACCAATTGTTGCAAAGACGACTGCTGTTGCACGAAAAGATCGACCTGTTAATGCCCGATACAACTGCTAGATTTATACAAGATCAAGATCCACAAGAGGTGGTTAAACCATGTCACGAAGCCCAAGCACTACACTGGACTATGCCTACCACAAGAAGAGGAGACCAAGGGTCACACCTTGCAACATAAGCCTGGCCTTTACCCACTGAGTCTGATGGTGCCTGCTTGGCGTAGACCGAGGATCAGGATATCAGATCTCCCTACTGAGTCCCCCAAGCCTTGGTACTATTTGTATGGAAAAAAGAAAGGATCTCAAAGATAATTTTATCCATGGCCTCCCACCACTTTTGCTCCCAAAGTAGTAAACAAGAAGAGGCCTACTGTTGAATCACTTGAGCGGAATCCCCTTACTGCTTCTCAAACTTTCCCTCTTGCTCCCATTTAGGAGTCAGTTTCTCTGTCAGAAATGACTGTAGTGGACACTCCCATGGCTGAGCAAGAGCCTTCTGTTCCTTCGCATCCTTTGGCCTCTAGCTCGAAGAGTCAAAGAAACTATCTTGTGTGTGAGCGTAAGCATCAAAAAAAGGCTTTCACGATTAAGAAAGCCGCTTTGCAGAAGAAGGACGAGGAGATGGCCACCCGTGTGTCAGGGCCTCTTGCTGTGTCTTCCCCTCTCCTTTTTCCTACTTCCCTTCAACCTAGTTTAGTCTTGCCTCTGACTCCCGCTGTGATTATGCCTGACCCCAAAAAGGTGCAGGTGTTTATTGCTCCTTCAATGGAGCCACCCTTGTTGATGTCCCTTCCGAACATCCCATGATTTCCAAAGCCCATGAATATGCCAAACAATTTGGTGGTATATGTTGCATATTTTTCCTCCTCTTCCTCCCCTGCGCCTCTCGCTTCGTCTGTGGGGAGTTCACATCCCTTGACAAAGCCGAAGGTAGAGGATGACCCCTACAACAATGGAGGGAATAAGAGGAGCCCACCTTCTCCAAAAGGTGGTCCTGTGTTGGCTTGTTCTATCCTAGTGACAACGTGAGCCTTGACTTCCCCTGAGTTTGTCACCGCTCCCGAATCATTTAGTGAGCCTAGTGGTGAATCTCAGGTGTAGTCTTTCCCATCCATTGAGGTGAAACATGGAACTCCAGTAAAGTGCATATTTAACTTTCTGGATGAAGTTCTAGCCTTGTCAGCGATCTTCACAAAGTCACTGAACCTACCCCACAAGAGCTTAGTGGAGGGGACCTTACGGGCCCCTCTTCCTTAGCCCTTGTTGCAAGAGGGTCAAATGCTCCTCCCCTTAACATTCCTCCACTACAAGATCATCCTCCTTCCCCCTATTATGATCTAGAATGGGAAGCGGATGACCTCTTGGTCGATCAATGTTAGGGGGAGACCCCTTCTTTATCTTTAGATTAGATATGTGTGTGTGTTGTGATGTGTTCCCTCATGATCGTTCTATGTGTTCCTAGATGACCCTTTTCACCCTTGTTGGTGCTTGGATACAAGAGTTATTTTTGTGTCATAAACCTTCTTCTATCTGTTTCATCATTCTTCCATGTTTGTGACTTGACTTTCGACAAATTAGGGACGATGCAAAGTGTTGGGGGCATCTAGGCTTCCCTTCCCTGTTGACCCAATTTTTTTTTTTTACTTTGTCTTCTCATGCATTCTTCACATGGTTTGATATAGTAGGGGGTTGACGAAAAATTCATTTATATACTATCACTATACTTATACTTATATTTATGAGCAGTTCTAATCCCTAACTATCAGATCACCCCTATGCTCTTTGTTTGTATTTGTCTCTCTTTCTTGCTCTTTTTCCTTCCTTTTTCTCTTCTTTGCTTGAGTTGTCCCTCTCATGTGTGACAACACCATCTCTATAATGCTTTGATTTTTAGAAAACACATTCGTTACCAACAAATCTTTTCTCGAAAGTCCTCATGAGCTTTTCTTTTTCAAAACTGTATTCATGACTAGGACCCTAATGGAAGATGTTTCCTTCATCATAGGTTCGTAAAGAAAGAACTTGAGAACCTTCCTCCGATGTGGGAATTGCTTTGACCTTCCCCTTGTGAGGGGGAATTTTTATTCCTTTCGAATTCCTTGATGAAGTGAACATATTTCGAAAGGATTCCTTGATGATGAATCAATTTGAGAAAGAATGTCCTTCTTGTACTTTCAAATAGCGTGTCCCTTGAGTGGACCTCCTCTTCATGTTGGGTTCCCAATGGACCCCTTTAAAATTTTTATAACTTGTCAACTGTTTGTGCGACTTTCTGCTTACTTGCTTGTGTGGCCAATTTTTGACATGTTCTATCTGCGGGTAAACATGTTGCTTTGCAGGTGCGCCTATGAAGCCGCTTCTTGACTCTATGGAGTCCCTTTCCTTTGGTTTCCTCCATGTGAGAGATCTTGGAGGATATCTCCCTACAACTCTATGGGCCTGTAGGGCACTTCCTTTGA
The DNA here is from genome assembly GCA_007115665.2 of Sequoiadendron giganteum. NCBI lineage: Eukaryota > Viridiplantae > Streptophyta > Pinopsida > Cupressales > Cupressaceae > Sequoiadendron > Sequoiadendron giganteum. Next base: position 41,249,905 of record CM021103.1, on the reverse strand, counting down.
GCTTCCTCCATGCGAGAGATCTTGGGGGTCGCTCCCCTGTAGGTCTGCGGGTTTGTAGGGCACTTTTCTCAGTTTCCTCCATGTGAGAGATCTTGGAGGATACCTCCCTATAGGTTTGTGGGGATGTAGGGCGCTTCCTCCATGCGAGAGATCTTGGGGGTCACTCCCTACAGGTCTATGGGTCTGTAAGGCACTTTTCTCGGCTTCTTTCATGTGAGAGATATTGGAGGATACCTTCCCTATAGGTCTGTGGGTCTAGGGCACTTTTCTTGGTTTCCTTCATGTGAGAGATCTTGGAGGATACCTTCCTTGCAGGTTTGCGGGTCTATAAGGCACTTTTCTCGGTTTCCTTCATGTGAGAGATCTTGGAGGATACCTTCCTTGTAGGTCTATAGGCCTATGAGGTGCTTACTTCTCGGGGCTTCCCTTATGTGAGAGATCTCGAGGGTCACCTCCTTACAGGTCCACGGGCTTGTAAGACGCTTTCATTCTACAACTTCATGGTTCTATAGGACTATGGATTCTTTTGTTCCAGCTTGTGCTTTCGAGCTCACTAGATTGTGGTTTGCTTCCTCGATGGTTTAGGTATACATTTCTAACCATACTACCTTTTTGATCTACTTTATCGAAGCACTCATCAGTATTCGTGCTCACTAAAGTGGGGGAAAAATGTATAGGCGCAAATTTGCACCCCTTACGCAAATTTCCCTTTACATTTCCTCACCTTAGAAAACCAAATATGAAGGCGAAATTCCACATCAGTAAGTTGCCTTCATTCCACTTGGCGTTCATCTTTTGTGTTGGTAGAAGAATAACTATTCGGGATGCTCACGCGACATGCAGATATCCGCGTTGCACGCTTACATCCCTGACAGATTCTTGCGTCTGAAGTTGGTAGAGGTGTTACATTTCCTTTTGGGAATGAATTGTAACGTCCCTCTTCGACCAACTGACTCAAAAATGCCTTATTATCCTCACCTCACCTTCAAAAACATTCATTATTCATGCAAATCATCTCTTTGGCATCTCTTTTGGCAATCTATAAGCATTCACTTCACATCCATCACTTCAGGTAGCACTTTGGCACTTCATAGCAGCAACAACAACACTCCATCAACTTCATAGAGCAAGTGTGGAACAAGCCATTGCAATAGGGGCTTGAGGTTTTGCAACACCTCCCTTCACCATAGTTGAGGTTGTGGTGATTTTTCAAGCTCTTTTTCTCCATCATTGGCTAGTGAGCTCTTGGTGGAGGTGGTAACGTTTTCACTCCTCTCCTTTACAATTTGGTTGAGTAGCACTTCACTATTTTGTACTGTTTATTGTGTTCTCTAATTTCTTTTCTCCTTTATCATATATTTCTCTATCATTGCTATCTTGGCTATCTGTGGAGGTGGAAACATCAAATTGGGGGTATGACTGAGGCAGACCCCTATATAGCCCCCAACAATTTTCCCTCTTCCTGTGTGTAGGTGGACGTGCATTTGGAGCTAGCTGGCATACAAGATCTTTTGTGAGATTATCTTTATCACCTTAGCTTTAATATATATACTTTATCATATTCATTTGTATCTCTCTTATTTTATAGTTATGTTTTATTCCCTTAGAAATCACTAGCTAAGCTGTCAGCTTGTTTTTTGGCGGTTCTTACTATGTTTTTGGTCCTCTGGTCATATGGATGCCAGTGCACCTAAGAGATGCCAAAACGTTGTGCTATCATCCCAGAACCATGCTTCTGTCCTCGAGCAGAGAGCTACCCGAGGTGCAGTTTTGAACCCGAAAATTGGCTCGCCTAGTCTTGTTTTGAATTTCGGGTCTGCAGAGTGATTGAAGGACCTTATATTCCTGATCATTCTCGTCCCTCATTTGAAACATTCCTTTAGAGTGAGCTAAGTTAGGGAAGCCTTTTGATCTTGGTTCTCTGTGACCTGGGGCCTTGAACGTGGTTGGTCCTGCTCTCTTACACCAACATGCAAAGATATTAGTTGGTGCAAGTATGTATTACAGTTTGTAAATTAGTTGGTTTCCTAATTATGATGCAAAGGTGGGTACACATGTCCTAATGTGTTTTATATATGCCTACATTGATATATTTCTAGTATGGTAAACCCTACTTAGTTGAAAGTTGTAGAAGTTATGTCCAAGGCCTTCATAGTGTATATTCTTAGACATAGTCACAGTGTTTTGGTCCGCATCCTTTCATAGATAAAGATTTTGTCTTACAGTTCTAAAGATAATTTGATGGAGATGTGAAGGTGTTATATCCAATTTTTCAAGTCATTAATCCTTTTGTAGTGAAAATTACATGTGCCATAGTTCTGGTCTATGCTTTTGCAGTGCAAACTGGTGACCTTGTTGGAATGCTTTGCATTCCTTCAGATGTGATGTTTTTTCCATGTGGTTTTGAGGACATGTTTAGTGATGTCCAATGCATGCTATATTGAATATTTAAGTGGTTTGGTTCTCCAAAAGTTTAGTTATTCAATGGAAGAGTGTTATAGTTGGTTCTAGATGCCTATCCTTCATTAGAGCATATGTTTGTTTGCTTGTGCCAATAGAAGATTATATAGATCAATGGTATGAGTTTGTGTGGACATTCTAAATCTTTCAAGTTAGTTTGTGAAGATATGCTTTTGTTGTGGCTGAATTGGTTATGTTGGTGATGTGTGCCACAAGTTTATGTTTGAGCAGAGTCTAAAAAGTATTTTTAGATGTTGTATGAATCATGTTCTCATTTTGAAGAATTGTAAATAATGTCTTATGATTTTTGTATACGACCAATGAAGTTGTAGGCTGACATTCCACAAGTTTCATAATTCCTTATTTGTGGCCGACTGAATTTGTATTTTGAAAGTGTGTGGATGATATATATAGAAGATCAAATATGTGAAGATGATTATGGAAGTGTGTAAAGATGAATGAGTGCATGAGCAGAGTGTGAAAAGATTCACTACAAACCTAATGTGCATAATTGATGACTATCAGTGGTAAGCCATAATATCAGTCATATTTCAGTTGTTCTTTCTTTCAATTAGGGAGTAGTAGCTTCCTTGGGTTTCAAACCCTAAAACAAAGCTAGGGAGTAGCTGATTCATTGGGCTGTAGCCCAAAATCAAATCATGAACTATTATTTACTTGTGAGGTTAGATTATGATAGTAGCTCCTAACAATATTTCTCACCGTTGTTTTTCCTTGTGGGGTTTTCCATGTAAATCTAGTGTCATAGGTGTTATTGTATAGATGTTTATCTTATTTCATGTTTTGATTAAGTAGGTGAATTCTTAATTGGTTTAACTGAACATTAGAAGTAGTTAATTGGGATTGAATTTTAAAGCATGTTGATTCACCCCCGTCTTAGTATTCCAGTGTGTTCAACAATAACTAATTATATATGTTATTCATGATACTAATGTGGGTTTGAATCTATTTTTAGTTATTTGAGATTGGAGCACTGATTATGTATTTATCCATTGACATGTTGCATATGTGCATATCTTGTAAAATTTTCTGATGTGGATTCTATTTGGTAGGATATATTATTGGTCACCATTATTACATTGGTATGCTTATTGCAGTGATATGGTTATTAGGAGTACCTAATAAATTTATTCATTTGACTCTCTAGTAGTAGTTTATGGTGCATGAGAAGCTTTGTTCACTTTCAGTTCAGTGTTGGAAATGATATTGATCATGATACCATGTATAAATCAGTATTGGTTTTAGTGAGCTTTGTGCAGTTACATAATGTGTTCTATCTTCTTTGTTTCAAGATTCTGGTTCTAATTATTATTACAGTGTGTAATGAGCCATGGATAATCTTTTATTAGAAGATGGATGGTCTTTTGCAATAGTTGTTGGTGTCATAAGAATATATTGGATTCTGCACTTAGATTGTAGTGAGAGTTTAATGAAATCTTTGGTTCTATTGGTAAAGGATGTGTGGCAATCGTATCTTCTTGGTTTAGAGATTTTGGTTGTACTTTACCTTTTGGGAGCTCATGGTGTTGAGTTCTTTGATTGTGTTGGGGTTGTGGAGGATCTTTAGTTAGAAGATGTTTATCACGATGCTCAAAGAACTTGGTTACATAGTTTAGTGGGGGCTTTGATAGTGATGTGGATTCATCATTTTATGATGGTTATTTTATGTGATCTCCTAGGAGGGGACATTATATCAAGATGTCAATATATGTTCCTAGTTCTATAGTTGGAAATTCAACAATGGTCTTGTTTTTTCTATTTAGTTTTGAGTATTAATCATTTTCTTGGAGCTTCATGATTTTTTAGGGGTGCATTTTAAGTTGGCATGAATTTATTTGTCGATGCTCATGGAGACTAGAGAGACTTGGGGGAGGATAATATATATTTTATTTATGGGATCATATGTTGAGATGGTTACAAATTGATGAGGATTTTAGTAGAAAGATCGAGGAGCCTACACTTGGTTATGGATGTGAATCCATCATGGACCTGAAGAGAAGATTTTCATTGCTTGGTGTTGTTTACATAGGACAATCTTGTATCCCACTCTTGGTCTACTCTTCAGGTGAATGATATGAGAGGTATTACCTAGTTGATTATCAAATGTATTATTTATTTTGTATCTTGTCTTCTCATATGAGTTAGTATTGAATATTATTATTCTAAATACTTGTTAAGAAGAAGATGCATGGTTTATGGATTTCCATTGTTCTGCTTGTTTTGGTCTTGAACTATGGTTCTAGTTCTAAGGAATTATTTAGAGAGGTAAAATAAATGGTTTGTGGCTTTGGTCATATTCCCTTCGTTGTGGGAATGATTGGTTGGTTTGGTCTATCTTTGGTATGAGAGGATTACATATATTTCTGCCATGTTTTCATTTGATTTGAATGTTAGATGTTAATATCCTTTCAGTTTGGGAATGGTGAAGGAGATCTTTTGTTGCATAGCTTGGTACATTTTAGTGTGAAATAAGGATATGGATTAATTTTTAGGTTCTTTCTTTCGTCATGGTATTCTTACTAGATGTTTTGTTTCACATGGTTGATTGTGAATAATTTGGGAGAGCTATGGAGACTAGTGGTGAGAGAGGTTGTGGATTAGCTACCCATTTCCTTATAGTGAGATGACTTGGATGTAGATTGTCTATATCCATGAGATTGTTTTAGTGTTAGTGCAGACTTGTTAGTTGGCCTTGGATATGGTCATTTGTATATTGGTGTGTTTCATTGAGATAGGAGGATGGATACATAAATACTTTTTTGTAAATTTTTTGGGTTGGTATGTCGATGGCATGGAGTTCTACCTATATGTTGGTATACTATAGTTTGAGGCATGGTTATCTCTAATGAGTTACAATTTTTTGTGGTTTCTGTTCCAGGTGGTATGAGTAAGGAAGCTACTCAAAGCCTTTGTTATCATTTGAATTTTATGCTTTTGTTAAGATAAATATTGGTGTAGGTTTTAATGATAGTTGATATGTTTCACCTTGGCATGTTCCTAGGTGGAATTTTAGAGGATGTAAAGGTGTTTTTTTATTGATGGTGGTTATCATGGTTTATTTTTTAGGTATCTTGTTGGAGCATAAGAGCATGGTGAATATTCAAATGGTACATGTTTGGGTAAGGGGTGTTTTTCCTTTGTTTGTGATTCCTATGGTGTATTTACAATATTGATGTCAAGTGGGAGAATGTTAGGATTAGGGTGCCTTCCACCGTGTAAATCCTATTTCATGGTTCCAAAATCCTTGGAAAGTGTCTCTAGGCACTTAGGGTGTATTGGGAAAATATTTAATAATACTAATTCTCACCATTGTTTGTAATATACTCATAAGGGGTGATGGGTCCATTATAGTGGTAAAGGTGACTTATAGACAAATATTTAATATGGTTTCCCCACATGTGGATGCCTAGAATGGGATAATAAAAGATAATGAAAAGGATAAATGAGTGACTATTAGGACTCTCTAAGTGGGAGCTTGGAATGAGGCATCAAGTGTCACCTGGTTTTCCATCATTTATAGCATTTAATGTAGTGTTTATCTTCCATGTTTGGGAACCTAAGTTGAAGGGAAAGTATTGGAGCCAAAAATAGGTATCCTTTTGTATTCCATGGAGTATTTTCAAGGGTTGGGTTGTTTGGATTGAATATTTTTCTTTGGAAACCTTTTTTTGGGATTAATACCTTTTCACACATCTATAAAATCAAATCTTTGGGTGTAGAAAGGATGATCAATAATTGAATGTTGTTTTACTATACAATAACAAGGATAGGTTGAGGCATAAGGAGGTTTTTTATAGGTACACAAGTTCTGCCATGGTGGAGGTAAAGAGGAGAATGGAAGTGGTTATATTTTAATCTTATTTATTTGATGATAATACATACTTGGCCTCTCTTCTTGGGGAAGTTTTTTCTACAAGGGTTTCTCCATGTAAATCTTGTGTTATGTGATGATCTTGTGTTGTTGATTTTTCTCTCTTTTTTGTTATCTTATTATGATGGTATTCTTCATATATTATTTTTAAAAGTTCACATAAGGTAGTGTTTATAAGCATGTTACATTGGCTGCTTTTTGGAATTATAAAGAAGATGGATCTAATACTGGTAATTCCATATGAAGGAGAATTAATTTTTAGATTTGTAAATAATTTTATTTTTTTTAGTTTTTTGTAGTCCAAGCCTTGAATCTATTCCATTCAAGTCCTATTTATATAGAGATTGAATTTATCAACAATTGGTATTGAACCTATTTATTTCTCATCATTTTTCACACCAACAACCTCCTTAAGTGAAACTTAGAGAGTATGATGAAATGTAAAGATGAATTCATGATGAATGATGGATGGGTCTCAGTTATAATTCCTAATGTACCCATGTACAAACAAATGAATATATCATAATAAGAGAAAAATAGAAAACCTCATGGGTGAAATCCTCTCCAAAAGAGAAAATAATTAAATAATCATGTATATATGATGAAAGAGAGGAGGAATCAACATGATCCCCTAAGAACTACTTCTATTACAAATGTACAATGTTATCCCTAATAGGAGAGAAAAAGTGAGAATATGAATCCTCCCAAAAAGAAGAAAATCTTGTGCAAATGATGAATCCTAAAGATATTAAATAGTCTATAACTTCCTACAAATAACATTTATCCCATTGAGAAGAAATAGATCCATTGGTTATTATAGAAGTAATTCCCATAATATGGATGAATATGAAATCCAAATCCATACGTATGCCTCTGAATTAAACTTTGGTGTCATCTTTCTATAAAAATATGTCTCTTCCAAAATAGGAACTCAATACTCAATCAAAGTAGAACTAGGAGAGGGAAGAATTTGAACTACATCTGAAAATATTGAAGATGTCATGACATCACTACCATAAAAGAGGTAATACATGTCCTCTAATGAATCCTCCACATCAAAAATGCGGGACTCCAAAAACATAGATAATATGCCTAATAGTTATGAATCCTAATGAGGTGGGTATTGAAGACTAAAATGATACCGCTAAACTAAAGTAGCAATTTGTGCTGATGGGGTATAGATTTAATGAATGAATTAAATTATCATACCTATGATGTTGTGTCCACACAATATGTCTAGGTGTGAGCATCAATGTATTTGTAGATTCCAAGTTAGAAGAATATGGGAAAATGACCCTATTTGCAACATAAAGTTGTTCCCATTGACGAAGTTTATAAACAAGTTAGAAATCAATTTTATTAAACATGCATTCATCTATGGTATGCATTTTCTTCCCACAATGATCACATTTCATTTTTCATTAATTTGGAGGGATGATTATAACTAGAAAAAATAAATGTAAAATAGAAGAGCCCAAAGGAATCCTACCCCAAAAATTGAACTTCTCCAAGTTCCAAGATGTCCAAGTAATCAACCAGAATGAAAAAATCAACAAAATAAATAAATATATACCTATTTTTGAATCTAGAATAATCACATTGATGGATGATAAGAGCTCATAAATACCTTTACGATACCATAAGAATCATAAAACACAAATAAATTGGAAATAAATTATGAGGTCAAAAGATAAAAAAATATTATCAAAATTTAACCAACAATAAAATTCACTAGAAGAAAAATCTAGAAAAATCAGCACCATTAGAAATTTGTTGGAACCATATTTTTGATGACTATTCATTTTTAAAATTATTTTATTGTATTCCCAAGTTATGACAAAAACAAAAAAAATATCTCCTTTAGGGAAAATGAATTAAGGGTTGGTGACCCTTTGGTGGTTGTTGGGTGGTTTGGTCGGTGGTGGAAGGTATTGTGGTTGTTGGAGGGTGGCAAAGTGGTTGAGCTTGGATCGCACCTAGCTAGGGTGGCAAGTTGGGAAGTTGTTCAACTGAGGTAGACCATTAGAGATGACCACCACATAAGGTGTTGATATGGAATGGAATGGCCTAGAGCATTGCTTCACTCAAATAGTCAATGTTAGGAAATCATGGCTTGAGTGTGACCAAGGATTGGGCCCTATAGAATTAAGGGATCCACAAAAATCCCTAGCTCATGTGAAGTAGCCAAAAATTGAAAACACCACAATATTTTTTAGACCACCATATACCAAATTCCATAGGCTTTCAATGTCATACACAAGATTAAATAGACCTTTATTTGAATACTATTTAATTAAAATAACTATCAATTTAATATTAACCATCATGCAAATAAATTAAACCCACCAAATTTTATTTTTTACTTGTTGGATAATGATGCAATAGAAATAATGGAAAGTGCATTGTGTATAATGTTGTATGACTATGCATATCTATATGGTTTTATAGAATATTTTTGTTGGGAAAGGTGTCTCAACCTTTCTCCTAATGTTAATATTACAAAAGGTATAATTTTTGGATATAAAATAGAAAAACTCAATTTTTTGGGCTATAGAGTTAGTTTTTAGAAAAAATAGAAAATTCCCAATTGCTTGGCACTACCTACTATGGTGTTTGTTGTGTATATTTTTTTGAATACTTCAATTTGAAAAATAAGGGTCCCAATCGGCTCATCAGATCAAAAGTTATAGCTTGAAAATGTTTGCATGGGAAATGTAAAAAAATGTTAGATAGATAAAATTTTTGTAAAAGGGAGTTACACCTATTGGCCAAATTATGATGCATATTATAACATATCATAACTCATAATTTTATTGGGAGATAATCTGGGTGTCAATTTTGTGTGGTTTTAGCTTATGGGTTTCTAATTACCATTTAATAGTTTTTCTTTTTGTATCTCCTATATATTAGGTGCTTGAGATGGAGGTAGTGTGTAGAGTTTTGTAGATTGTAAAGTTGTAAACATTCTTCTAAATCTTTGATTTGTGACACTCTTGTGAATTATTTCTCTACAAGTGTAATTTAATCATGGTTTACTAAATAATACATTGAGTTTCTTTAGAGTGTGGGGTTTTCCCCCGAAAGGGTTTTATCCACGTACACTTGTGTTATGATATTTATTATTTATTTTAAATTTAAATACGTTTATGCTTTATTAATGCAGAGCATTCGGGTGCATGGGAAATCCTGCACATAAAAAATATTTAATTTTGTTCTTTTGATTTTTATGTTTTGGCTTGTTGGTTGTGTCTTGTAGGAAAAAAAATCATTTTATTTAAAACTCCTCAAATTTGAAGTCATTCGGTTGAATTTGAATTTAATCCAAATTCAAATTAGATGTGTTAGAAAGTGGTAATTCTTGGAATCTTGGGAGTTATAAAAATACCACAGCCATACATGAGGAGGCCATTATTGGGTGGTGTAACTCCTCAAAACATTTAAAATTGAGCCTTAATTTGATAGTGTAGAAATTCAAGTGCCTGAGAAAAAGAGGTAGTGGAGTGAGATTGTGTAGGGAAAAATAACAAATTGAATTAAATTTTTTGAGGAGAAATTGAGGGAGGGTTTTTTGTTAGAGTAATTGGGTATTTACTTTATTAATTAAATAATATTTGTTTAATTACGTAAAGTTCTCTTTTACCTCTTTTCACTTAAGCTAACATTAGGTGCATAATAATTAACTACTTTATTAATTATTATTGTGCAAGCCTAGGGTTTTCCTTTTTAGGGTTTTCATCTATATGTAGTTGAAAACTATCTTTTGTATCATTAATTCATTTTACATTTTGTGTGAATACATTGCTCCACATTCTTGAGCATTTCTTTTGTTGCTTCTCTTTGTTTCTCCTTGTAACAGGTTATTTGCTTGCAAAGATCTTTTGGGCTTCTGTGGTGTTGTATCTTTTCAACTCCAACATGGTATCAGAGCTTCAAATCTGCAGCTGCTTGTTCTTGTTTTGAAGATTTTTGGAGCTACAAGGGTTTGTTGCAAGTCATTTTTTATTGGAGCCGTCATCATTTTTGTTTCAAAAATTCAATTTTCACTCATTTGCAAGAAAAACGATTTCTGGGTTTTGTAGCCAGTGTCGAAATCTGAATTGGGTATTTTTTAGATTTTGCATATCTTGCACAGATTTGGAGAAAATAACTGTTGAAAAAATGGCGCGCATCATTTTTCTCTTGGCTGAAAGTAAAAAAAAAATCATTTTCTCGTATTCTGTTTGTTGGATCAAGAAACGATTTCTAAGTTTTGTTTCTAGCATCAAAATATTTGTGGGTTTTTATTTTTGTCTACAAACAGTGAGTAAATTTTCCAGAAATCAAGTTAGAAATAAACGTTTTTTGCTAGAAAATTCGTTTCTTGCAAAGCTAAATTCAGTTTTTGAAAAATTCATAACTTTTGGCCACGGTGTCCGTTTTGCGCAAACGAATAGGCGTTGGAAAGGTGTTACAGTGCTCTTTCTAGATCTATAGTCTATTTTATCAGAATATTTACCAAGTATTTTTTATTCAGCTTTGTGTGTTTTTACACTTTGCTCAATTACTTGGTCATTCTGGCTTCTTCATGGGGTTTGTTTGCGTTGGATGGGTTATCTTGATATGTTTTATCATTGCTGAGATCATTAGTCTCTGAATTTTTTTATTTGAAGAGTTATCATGGGTTTCTCTACTCACCCTTCAGTTGTTCTTCTGGAACGGGGTAATTATGAGTCATGGGCAAAGGGTATACTTACACATTGTAGGTGGCTTAATATTTTGCCTTATTTGTATGATCTCATACTTGAACCAACAACTTTAGAGGGTAGATTAGCATGGGATATTATTAGAAATCACATTGCAGGAGTTATATTGTCTAGTGTTGATCATGACACTGTGTTGGTTATATCGAACATTGATTGTCCTCACCCACTTTGGACACGTCTTTGGGAGATCTATGGAGACCCTATTCTATCTCCATTCCCAGAGGATCCTGCTTCAGATTGTCTCATACCCATTGCTTGGAGAGAAAATACACCCTTTGATCATGATATTTTAGAGGAGCTTGAGTATTTAGACACCCTTACATGTTCCGATGGATCAGAGGTTTGTCTCACAGTTCCTACTCTTCAGACTGAGACTTCATCAGCATCTCTTGTTGTTCTTGATTCAGTGCAGCAAGGAATCATACATCTTCCAGACATAGCTACTTCAGACTCTTATGTTGCAGACATATCTTTCTTGTTTGTTGAGTCCTATATTGCAGATTTGGAGGATTATTTTGAGGACATTCATCCCCTCTACCTTAACAGTCAGGTTATCACTGTTCGCCCACCATTATCCGTGCATTCAAAGGTTGCATTTCAGTATTCTCCACATCAGTTTGGATTTGACATTATTTGTTTCAGTTCAGACAGTGAGACTCTTTAGCATCCTATCATGGCACACATCTTGAGACAAATTGGTTCATCATTTTTCACAGGGTTTCTTCGATACAGGTCCATGGATCCGTTTCTTCCCCAGGGGAGGAATATCATTTGCAACTTCAGGATCTCCTTTTGGATTTTACATCAGGCATCTACCATTGTGACAAGAGTTTCTTCATTGTGGGGGGGCCTTCTTCTCTCTTTCTATCTCTCCTATGGAGATCATTGTACATGTACTTATATGATAGAAGTTGTCTATGGGGGGTATCATGTTATCCACCTCCTATCCTTCTTTCATTAGTGCATTGCATTCCTTCCTTGCATTCTATTTTTGGGGAGGAGTTTTGTTCCCACTGGGTTTTCTTCTTTACCCCATTTCATTTAGTTTGCACTGATTTTGTACATGGGTACCTAATCTGGCCTTGTTGCTGAAACCCATTGCTTTTGCTTTCAGTAGCTTCTTCTAGGTTTTTGCTTCTCCCTATGTCTATCTTAAGGGGGGGTGTTAGAGTAATTGGGTATTTACTTTATTAATTAAACAATATTTGTTTAATTACGTAAATTTCCCTTTTACCTCTTTTCACTTAGGCTAACATCAGATGCATAATAATTAATTACTTTATTAATTATTATTGTGCAAGCCTAGGGTTTTCATCTATATGTAGTTGAAAACTATCTTTTGTATCATTAATTCATTTTACATTTTGTGTGAATTCATGGCTCCACATTCTTGAGCATTTCTTTTGTTGCTTCTCTTTGTTTCTCCTTGTAACAAGTTATTTATTTGCAAAGATCTTTTGGGATTCTGTGGTGTTGTATCTTCTCAACTCCAACAATTTTTTCCAATGCCAAAGAGGGAAAAGTGGTGTTTTTGAAACTTAGAGGTGAGGAAAAATTCCACGCCTAGTAGAGGAGTGAAGTCCAGTAAAAGAAAATGGGGAAAACATAAGTTTTTGAAAAAGACTTACCTGTTAAGTCAAGAAAGCAGATTCCTAGGAGTGAAGTAGGAGAATTTGAGTGATTTTTCTATTATTGTAGTGGATTAGAGGTGTCTTTTAGATTTTTGGTTGTTGAAGGCATCAAACTTACCTATAGATGATTCTTGTTTAGTGTTCTGATTTATAAATTGTTGTTGCAATTTCTTGATGAATTAAATCAATGAAATCAACATGTTATCTCTAACTTTTCTTTTCATTTTGTGTATTGGAAGGCTTGGATTGAGTTCTCAGTAGTTGATTTTTATTTTAACCAGCTAGCTTTCTTGTTAGGTGATTAAGGGTGCTACAATAACCAACAATGCAATAGGATTCTTGATTATTGATCTACAACAATTAATATCAGAGATAGGTTGTTTGAAGAGAATATGGCATATAGAGGATGGGGTAGAGGAAGATCCCCATGAGGAGAGTAAAATCTAAAAATTATGGAGATGCTAAGGGGAGTCACTACAAGGCTAGAAGCCATAGAAACATCCCAATGAAGAGGTATTACTGTTGAAGATGTTAGTGTAGAGGAAGAGGAAACACCAAAAGTTGTAGAGGTAGGAGGAGAAGATGCACAAGAGGATAAAATCTTGCAATATTATCAATGCTAGGGAGTAAGCCAAGGATGGATCCATCAAGTTATAGGGGAAGTTTAATTCTAAAGAAACTCATTGATTGGATTGCAAATATGGATAAATATTTTAATTTAGAGACCATCGAGGACAAAAAGAAGGTGAAATATACTTGTACAAGGTTGAAGGGACATGCATCCCTATGGTGGGATCAGACATAGATTGAAAGATAGAGAAAAGGAAATGATAAGATTAAAGCATGGGATAAGATGGTCTCAAAGTTGAAGGAAAATTTTTTACCTATGGATTACCATATCAACTTGTTTAAGAGGCTACAAAATCTTAAACCAAAGGATTTAAGTGTCATGGAGTAAACAAAAGAATTCTATAAACTAGGCATTCATCCAGGACATGTTTAAGATGATGGAGAATAGGTTGCAAGATATATTAATGTGTTGTAGATTTATATCGAAGATGAACTTAGTATGGTCATGATAAGGATAGTGGAGGAAGCCTACCAATATGATCTCAAGGTAGAGGGAAATTTGGCAATAAATCAACAAGGTAATTCCATAAGTAGAGGAGAAGATTTAAGAGATAGAGAATAAACAAATAGTGGAAGAGGATAGCCATTAAAGGAAGAAGAAGCAAGCTCGTCTCAAACAAATTATAGCACAAATGCAAGGGGAAGAGGAGATTTTTTAAGAGAAAAAGGTGAAACTTCAAGGGGAAGAGGATAATATGGAAGAGGAGGGGGATTTTCAAAGAAGTGCTTCAATTGTAGATAGGAAGGTCATAGGTCCTTTTAATGCCCACAAATATAACAAGGAGGAAAAAAAAATGTTGGAAGGACTTTTACTATAGAGGCTGAAGAATAGGAAGAGCAAATAGACCTAGAAGATGGAAATCATATGTTAAAGAAAGTGCTCCTAAAACTAGAGAAGGTGTGGTAGGAATCGGTACAAAGGATGATGCACAGGTAAGATGGTGGGCTTAAAAATAACCAAAACAAATCAAAACTTAAAGTTTAGGACCCTCATTTGATGGGTTTTCTCACAAATTCACTCTTTCCCTAGTAGTACTCCAAACAAGCCTTTTCTACCATAATTTGCAAACCTGATTCAAAACCACAAAATAATAATTGTTATAGATACCCCTTTGTCCATTTGATAACATATCAAGAGTGCAAGGGTGGTTTATGTGTAACAAACACTTCAAATACTTGCTGCTACGTTTGACAATAGGTTTAAAAGAGCAGAAATTCATCATAATTTGACCATAACTTTCAGAAAATAACTCCTACCCACAAAATAAAACCTGTTTTGGATACCCATTAAGCCCTTTCATAACATATATTAAATTTAGGTATGCTTACTTTAGAAAGTATCTTCCAAAACGTGTCTATTATTGCTGCTACAAGGCCTAATTAGGCTTACTCACAAGGGGGTTTATTGATTCTCCACACTCCTGACCTCAAACCTTCTCAAAAAAACCTCAAACACACCAAATATGGTATGAAAATTCTATTCCAACCTTTACAAGTCACTTTCCAAGAGTTTTTTAACCAACCCTAACCTCTATGCATCAAAATTGCTCAAAAACATGCTTTTTCTAGTCTAGGGCATCAATATTCTTGCACAAAACCTTATCTTTGACCCCCACAACTTGGAGAACTAATTTTTTTTGTCAATACAGACCTTTACACTATTTTTTATGAATTTTCACTGGAGATAATTAAATTTATGCATTTTTCCTATGCCATTGGTTAACCCAGCTAGGGTTTCAAACGATTTTCAAAGAAAATGTCAGATCTTTCTTATTTCTTTATGAAATGGAGTGAAACAAAAAACCACAGAAGCTAGATTAATTACAATTTCATATCCAATTTGTTTCAGACCTTCATATATCTGTATAAGCATGTTCCATTCAAAAGAACAGTCAGGAATATAGTTAAAAATATAGAAATTAAGTGTTTTATTGCTCCCAACTTCTTCAAAATCACTCAAAAACATTTACAACGATGGATTCAGGATTTTTATGCCTTTCCAAGCTTGTTATAATATTTACAAACCAAATTTTGACCTACCTCCTTTTTCCAAAAGATAACTCTTCATATTCTCTTGTTTGCATTTTTGCACTTTTGCAACATGACAATTTTTACCAAAATTGACAACTTTTGAAAATATGACAAACCCGCACCTCTAACAAAATAATATGACTTAAATCAAGTTAAAAATGGTCTAATTGAACTTATTAAAAGATCCCAAAACAAATTAAAATAATAATTTACAAAATGGCCTCATAGAGGCATAAACTCAACTAGGTACTCCTGCACCATACTCCCCACGAAAATAAAACTCAAGTCCCTTGAGTGAGGACCTGCAAATACATGAGAGCCTACACAAAAACCTACAACTACAATAACTTGTGAAAATAAAAAAGAAAAAGGTAAAGCTGCAACTTCCACATCTGTCCTATGATTGCATTTGTCAACTTCAACATGTAGCTGCTTCATCTTGAACTTAGGTCTATCCCTCCTTGCAATCTCAACAAGAAATTTATATATTCCTTCCTCATCTGAAAAAATTGTTGAACCTGTTGCAAATATACATCCTCCATTCTTCTTCTTCACTTTAGGTGCATGCTTGAACTTTCCCATCTTCCTTTGCAACTCAATTTTAAACTCACTAGTTTTGTTTTCCACCTCTTCCACATGATGCTCTGCCCCTACAATTGCTGCTTTCTTAGGTTTAGAAACCTATGAATTAACTGAAATAGAATGTCCATTATCCTTTTCTAAAAAAAAAGAAGAAAACATCACCATATCAACATACCCCTTAAGAAAATATTGAATCCCAAGAGTCCCTTCATCTTTAACCTTCAACAAATCAGACTTTGACACTAACTCATTATCATTTCCCTCCAAAATCAGATCATACTTCACCTCTGCTATCTTGGTACCTTCAAGGTTTGAAATAGCTATAACCTCCATGTGCTTTTCTTCTTCTACTTTGATGAAATATTCCATATCAACCATCATCACCTTAACTTTCTTGATTTGTTTATTATCTTCCTCTATCAACAAAGGTTCTATTGTCTCCTCTTTCCTTCTCCTCTTAATGATATTCTTGATAGGCCATTTCACCTTTTTCCTTAAGGGTAAATGCCAACCACCTTCTTGTTGTTCTTTCTCAAGAAGTTGCATCTCCATTTGGAACTCAAGATCCATTATTTCTATATCTTTTTTTATTTGTTCCAAGGATTTTTTCAATACTTTTATCTCTTGATTCACATCTATTTGTTTTGCCTTCTCCCTTGTCTTCTTCATCTCTTTTTCCTCTCTTTTCATCACTTGTTTCTTTTTTTGTAAACACTCACTCTGCATGTATCTCTTCCACACATCCATTCTTCACACACACAACTATCCTCTACCCAATAGGATTCTATAAGATGCACTATCCAAGACCTCTTCTACCCACTTCCTCTCAGTGGAAGAAATCTGCACACCTTCTATCCAGCTTCATCACTATTAGAGGATATACTTGCAACAAAATTCCTCTCACAACTCCCTCTTAGGGTCTTCTAGATCTGATACCAATTGATGTAGAGCTAAGGTGGTAGGATTAAAACTAACCAAAAAAAATCAGACCTTCAAGTTTAGGACCCTCATTTGATGGGTTTTCTCACAAATTCACTCTTTCCCTAGTAGTACTCCAAACAAGCCTTTCTACCATAATTTGCAAACCTGATCTCAAACCTATAAAAAAATCATTGTTCTAGATACCATTTTGGCTATTTGATAACATATCACAAGTGCAGGGGTGATTTCTTTGTAACAAACCCTTCAAATACTTGCTGCTACGTTTGAAAATAGAATAAAAAGAGCATAAATTCACCGTAATTTGACCATAAATTTCAGAAAATAACTCCTTCGCATAAAATAAAATCTATTTTGGATAGCCATTAAGCCCTTTCACAACATATGATCTTAAATGAAGGTATGCTTACTTTGGAAAGTATCTTCCAAAACTTGACTATTACTACTGCTACAAGGCCTAATTAGGCTTGCTCACAAGGGGGTTTATTGATTCTCCACACTCCTGTACTCGAACCTTCTCACCAAAAGATAAAAAATACCAAATATAGTCTACACATTCTATTCCAACCTTTACAAGTCACTTTCCAAGAGTTTTTTAACCAACCCTAACCTCTATGCATCAAAATTGCTCAAAAACATGCTTTTTCTAGTCTAAGGCATCAATTTTCTTGCACAAAACCTTCGCTCTGACCCCTACAGCTTGGAGAACTCAAAAAACATGTCAACACAGATCTTTACACTGAATTTTATGAATTTTCACCAAATATAATTAAAGTTATGCATTTTTTCCTATGCCACTGGTTAACCCAGCTAGGGTTTCAAACGATTTTCAAAGAAAATGTCATATCTTTCTTATTTCTTGATGAAATGGAGTGAAACAAAAAACCAAAAAAAATAGATTCATAAAAATTTCATCTACTATTGGTTTTAGACCTTCATCTAGTTGTACAAGCACACACCATTCAAAAGAATAGTCAGGACCATAGTTAAAAGTGCAAAAATTAAGTGTTTTATTGCTCTCAACTTCCTCAAAATCACTCAACAACCTTTACAACGATGGATTCAGGATTTTTATGCCTTTCTAAGATTTTTAAAACATTTACAAACCAAATTTTTACCTCCTACCTCCTTTTTCCAAAAGATTTCTCTTCATATTCTCTTGTTTGCATTTTTGACTTTTGCAACATGACAATTTTTACCAAAATTGACAACTTTTGAAAATATGACAAACCCACACCTCTAACAACCTAATATGACTTCAAAATTGTCTAATTTACCTTATTAAAAGATCCAAGCACAAATTA
Organism: Sequoiadendron giganteum; assembly: GCA_007115665.2. Taxonomy (NCBI): domain Eukaryota; kingdom Viridiplantae; phylum Streptophyta; class Pinopsida; order Cupressales; family Cupressaceae; genus Sequoiadendron; species Sequoiadendron giganteum. The sequence continues at coordinate 41,231,697 of CM021103.1, read as the reverse complement.
AAACAATAATTTACAAAATGACCTCATGGAGGCATAAACTCAACCAGGTGCTCCCGCACCAAAGGAGGAGTTTATTCAAGACCATTTGTAATACCCAAGGAAAGTGTTGCACAATAATTATGGAAATATTTAGCATAGATAATTTAGTGTCAAAATAAATGGTAAATAAGATGAAATTGGGGAAAACAAGGTGCTTGAATCCATAAAAGGTTACTTGGTTGCAAATGGGACATCAACTCATGGTAAGCAAGAAATGCTTAGTGAGTTTTCAGATTGGTAACTATAGACATGAATTAATGTGTGATGTGATGCCCATGTATGCTTTCCATATCCTCTTGGTTAGGTCATGGAAATATGATCAAAATCCTATGGATGACGGTGAAGAAAACACTTACACTATAGTCAAGGACAAGAAAAGGTATGTTATGAATGAATAAGACAACTAAGAGGGGGGTGAATCAGTTGTATACTTAAAAATTCAAAACTTCAATATATTTTCAAACCCTTATCAACCATTATACCCTTATTATGAATTATTAGAATGTAAACATATGAAAAAACAATACAAAAACAACCAAACACATAAGAACACAAGATTTACATGGAAAACCCAAAAAGGAAAAAACCACGGTGAAGATTAGCTCACATATATATGAATTGCAACACCAAATATAATTAGGCTCACTACTAAGGGCTCACTACCAAGAAGAAGGAAGATGGAAGAATAATTTTACAAAGAGATTCACTATCTCAAGGAAATAGGAGAAATCCACCACTGAAACTTTATGCCCTTCGCAACCTTTAGCTCACTACCTCCAACAACTTCAAGCACACTAAAAATGTAGACCCTTCTATTCACTGCATTGGAGTAATAGATGTTGCAAGTATGAAGGTGTTGTCATTGATGCCAACAAGCCTATGTTTTCATTGATGATAGTAGTGCAATGATTGAGAAGAGACTATTTCTTTGATTAGTTGCATTATGTTGTCATTAGTTAAGTTGTTGATGTTAACCTCTAGTGTTGCTTTGATAAGCTTCTATTTATGGTTTAGATGTCGAGGATACTGAGAAAATTAACAAAATAAGGAAATAGGGTGTTGCAGAGGTGTTCTGGTTTTTCTTCACATTTATTTTAGGTTGAATATCTACTTGTGTGGATTAGATATGTTGGTTAGAGGTGGTCAAATTTTCTATATCCAAAATTTTGGCTTCTGGATTGATAGCCAGAGGAAGTTATGTTCACAAGTGCGTGAACTGGTTTTGCAGTGTTGCTTACAGAGGTGTTTGGGAGAAATGTATTTTCTCCACATTTCTCCACAGTTGTTCTTTAGGTCTTGTGATTCTTAAGGTATGTTGATGATGTTGATCTCATGCCTACACCAAGAGGATTTGTGGTTTGCTACTCTAGAAGTTGGATTGTAGAGTTGCAGTGTAGTTTGAGTGTATTGGGTGTGTGCATTCTGATGGTGTGAGTTATTGCGAAGGAGTTTAGTGGATTTCAGGAGAATAGAGGAATATTCTAGGTCATGATGAAGTGTGGTATGTGGTTTTCAAGTCATCCTTGGATTTGAGGAAGCATGTAATTCAAAGTTTAATGGTGTTTGCACGGGTAACAACCGACTTGGTGCTTACACTAAATTCAAAGATGTTCAAGTATTAATGAAGGCATAGCATGACATGTGAGAGTTGATTTGGGTCCTAGATAAGTTTTGTATTGGTTCACTTTCATTCCTATCCACCGCGGGAATGCTTAGTGCCGACCTAATTTGAGTTTGTAAAGTGTAAGAAGAGTGTAGCTAACTTGAAGGTGTTTTTCAATTTGTGGAGGGTATAAATGCAAGGTGAGTTGATGCGAGATATAAGACATGGAGTATATTTGAGTGTTTTGATGTAAAATTAAGTGAAAAAGTGCAAATTGTAGTACAATATTTAATGCAAGATTGTTGAATGTAGTGAGTTGAGGTATCTTGATCTCTTGAAGACTGATAGTGTTGATTGGAGTTATTGTGGTGGAATCTCTGTTGCATTGAGATTATATTCTTTGTGTAATATCTTATCTTCTTTCTTATTTCTATTCTGGTAGTGATCTTTGGTTGCGAGCTTTTTTGGATAATGTGTCCTATTATGGAAATGAGCCTCTTTGTACTAGTTTTTCAATTACTTATATTGTGAGCTAATCCTCATTGGGTTTTCCACGTAAATCTGGTGTTCTCTTGTGTATGGTGTTCGTTGTTTCAGTTTCAATTATATATTTTTCATGTTTAAACATTATAATAGATTAAGGGTTTAATGAATGCATGTGGATCTGATTATTGTTGATGGTTTTGATGTTTTAATTTGGTACAACTGATTCAACCCCCTCTCAGTTGTCTTGTTCATTCAACAATAGGCATTAAGATCACACTTAGATCACCAAACTTAATCAAATTTGCATCTTTCACACACCTTCTACATATCCACACACATCTCCAACAATTCACCTTATATTTATACCATCCACGACCTCAACAATCTCAGTTAGGTAAACTTTAATGAATCATAGGCACCTAAAACATGCAACACCAAAATAGATCGACACCAAAACCTCTACAATGGAAAGAAGTGAAGGATGACCAAACCAAAGGTTTACTAGGAACCAAATCCACATCACCATGCTAAACAATACATCCACAATCCACAAGGTACCTCCATAAATAATATTAGTAGGCTAGGTCAACAAACCTGAAATAACACTACAAGAGACCACATACACGCTTCTTCACAACATGAAAACCACACAAAAACACTTCATATCATCCACACAACATCACAAAATATTCTAGGATCATCTAAATATTCTACAACTTTGTCATAACCTCCTAAAACAAATAATACTTTCATTTTGTGCAACCAGACACATTGCTATAGAACACAATTTTCTAACCACCCTTGCGAAACAACTCAACACCTTAAACCTTAATGGAAGGAAGTTATAGAAAATATAAGCATGTTCCCAAATCCATGAAAATAAATGGTATTGTGGAGAAATGTAGATCAATCTCATTTCTCCCAAAAATCCTTCTACATGGACATATAAACTGTCAAACACAACTTTCACTACCATATGATCTTGAAATTGAAACTCTAGATATAGAACCTTTGAACACCTCTAATCATCATATTTTAACCACACAAGCACATCTTCAACCATGAAGAAATGCATAGCATAACACTGAACACACCTCTGTCACATTGTACACTATTTTATTCAAATTTTCTCAAGATCACTTGGAAACCAGGTGAACTTACTACAACTACAACTCTTATCTATCATGAAACCAATGAAAACAGTAATGATAGCACCACAACACATCCATACTAGCACAAACACTTGACAACACCAACCATCTCCATAATATTGACAACAATTACCAACATTGATAACTGTTGACATCAATGACAACACCAACATCATACTTGTAAAAATCCTCCCCTCTGTAATTGGTGGCAACACCAACTCTCTAAAAAATAATCAACAAAAAAACAACCAAAAAAAACTCTGGAACAAGAAACACTCCCCCTAATTGGGGCATCTCTTCACTCTTCACACTCCCTTTTACTTCTGCTTCACAAATTTCTTCTCCCCCTACTCGAGGAGTTCTTCATTATCTCATTCTCTTGTGAACACTCTCCCCCCTATGTTTTAGACCATATTATTTCTTGCAATACTCCTCTACACTATGGTTTTTCAACCAACTCTCTCCCCCTTTGACATTAATGTCAATGTCAAAGGGCCATAGACTCATCCAACTCTCTTTCCTGCATACTTTGCATTTTTCACTATTCTTTCTCATTTATGTGTTGTACTATTTTTCTCTCCCCCTTTGAAAACATTCAAAGGGAAACACTTTCACCTTTCACATATCATCTGCATATAATTTTTCTTTTTTGTTTTCCCTATTCACATATGTATGCCTTATTTTGACACCACATGCAACAATGGTAAGCAATTGCACTCTCACTCTCTCCACTACACTCATTTTCCTACACTCCCCCCTTAGGGGCACAAAATATGCCCCATCTAACTGCACCAACCAACAACACTACTACCTACTCCCTTGAGAGGTAGCCTTCAATATTAGTCTAGGATTTTTAGCCTCCTACAATGATTTTAATAACTAAGCTCTTACAACTATGATTTAGAGATTAGACATCTGACCTGAATAGCCATCTTAACCATCATGAAGGTACATTTAAATTCTCAACGTAGGGACATGAACTTGAAATGGGTCAACACAGTATGTGCACTAGGAATTTCAAAGTAGTTATCTTCGTTCTCTAACTAAGAAATACTTAATGCTAAAAGTAAACTGCATGAAAGGAAACAAAGCAAATGCTGGACATCACTCAATCAAATCTAAACTGATTATGCATAATAGGAAGGAAAAGAATCCAACAAGAAACTACTCTGCCCACTTTGGCTGCAAGAATAGTCACATAATTGAATTCTAGTGGTTGCAGGAACAATCAATGCCATAATCTTAACTAAGTACTGAACAGTAACTAACACTAATCTAACTAAACTAAAGGAACAAATTACTCACCAAGTGGCCCCCCTTGGATGAGTATCCTCTAAACTAATGCAAACTTAGATACTCAAATCATAATCTTATTTCATTCATCAGAAAATGTAATTACAAAAGTATGGCTGATTATCAGCTTGTACAAGAACTTGGCGATTGACTCACTAGCTCACTAGCTCGAGGAAGGAGGATTCAAGCCTTATTTAAGCCAAATAAATAGGGCCATCAACTCCCACTAATTGAGAGGATTCCATTTAGGGAAAACGAGAAGAAAGTGGAAAGAGCGGTTACACATGCAGGGGAATCCGTTCGGACATGCATGCCCAAACGTGGACTCAACCATTGTAGTAATGCCCACAATGCTCAATGCCATTAAAGATTGGTACAAGGCGGTTACATGCGGCTGACACGAGAATCTTCCGTCGTCATCCCTAGTTGAATTTCGTGCGACTTCTCAACTTGACTGGCTGGCGGCTGCATTTCTTAACTTAGCATTTCAATCATGTCTATAGAGTGATGTCAGTACACATAATAATTGCATAATCATAACCACCTTAAAGAAAATTCATCAATCACATGCAAGATAAATATATATGGTCCACATAATAGGTAAATATCATTAAAACCAACAAAAATGAAATTAGTCCCAAATGTCTTATGACTGAGAGAAACTATATAAAAGTGTCAGCATATAATATCAAATTTTGTGGTAACTTTAGAAAATAACAAGAGATTCTACCCCCCTAACTATGCCAAAATATAGACTCATCAAGGACCAAGAATGTATCTTGAATGCTCACCTAAACAGATGCACCAACTTGTGCATCTAGTTGAAAGGAGGAGAAATAACCCATAACTTCTATCGAAGAAACTCAAAAGTATCTTTAGGAAGATCCTTTGTAAAGATATCTACAATTTGATCCTTTGCAGACACATATTCTAGATTCACATCATTCTCTGCAACTTTCTCTCTTAGAAAGATATATCATATAGAGACATGTTTTGTTCTTGAATGCATTACCGAGTTATGTGAAATATTGATAGCACTTGTATTATCACATAAGATAGAAATAGGTTCATCATATGGTACTCTAATATCCTTCAATGTTTGCTTTATCAACAAAACCTATATGCAACATTATTTTGCTGCAATATACTCTACCTCTATAGTAGATAATGACACTGAATCCTACTTCTTACTTAACCAAGAAACCAATCTTCTTCCAAGAAATAAAGCACCACCACATGTACTTCCTCTATCATATGTACAACCTACCCAATCTGTATTTTGTATATGCACTCAAGGAGAAATCAATATACTTAGGATACACAAACCATAGTTTGGAGTACCCTTCAAGTATCTAAATATCCTCTTCACTGTTACAACATAAGATTCTCTAGGAGCTTCTTGAAATCTTGCCACAAGATAAACTACATGCATGATATCTAGTCTAGTAGCAGTTATATATAACAATCCACCAATCATTGATCTATATTTTCTTTGATTAGCCATAAGAGATTCATCATTTTTTCTCAACTTACAACCAATAACCATAGGGGTACACACTGGTTTAGAGTCCTCCATTCCAAACTTCTTCAACATTTCCTTGGTATATTTTTACTGTGAAATAAAACTACCTTTTTTTGTTTGATTGATTTGTAATCCAAGGAAGACATTCATCTCCCCACACATTGACATCTCAAACTCTTTTTGCATTTCCTTTGAAAAATTATTATACATACCTTCATTTCCTCCAAAGATAATGTCATCCACATACACTACCACAATCAAGATTTTTTCTCCCTCAACCTTGAAGTAAAGATTGATATCTGTAGTACCTTTCCTGAATCCTTGCTACAAAAAGTACTTATCTAACCTTGCATACTAGTCTCTAGGAGCTTGTTTGAGTCCACATAATGATTTCTTCAATATGAGACCATATTAGCATTATCTGATAACTAAAATCATTTCGATTGTTCAATATATACCTCTTCTTCCAACTCACCATTCAAGAATGTAGACTTTACATCTATTGTAAGCATGAGTAGTTGGTGTTGTCATTGATGTCAAAAATATTATGTTTGTGTTGTCATTGATGACTGGTGATGGTTGAGAAGTTGTGATGATTCTTTGATTAGTTTCATTATTTTGTCATTAGTAAGTGCTATTGGTGTCAACCTCTAGTGTTTCTTTGATAAGATTCTATTTGTGTATGTTGGTGATGATGAGGAAGCATTGAAGATTATGAGAATGTGTTTTTAGTGCATGGTTTCCAAGTGCTTTTGAGAAAATTTGAATAAAAGAGGAAATAGTGTGTTATAGAGGTTTTCTAGTGTACAAAGTGGTGTTTTGGTGTTTGCTATGCATTTCTTCTATGTTGAAGATCTACTTGTGTGGTCCAGATATGTTGGTCGGAGGTGTTCAAAGGTTCTATATCCAAAATTTCTTGGTCTGGATAATTATGCAAAAAATGTTATGTTCACCAGTGTGTGAATTGTAGTGCAGTGTGGTCTGGGAGAAATGGTTTTGATTTTCATTTCTCTGTAGTTTGGTCTCTAGTCTTTTGGTTATAGAAGTGTGTTGACAAGGTTCATATCTACCTTCAATCGAAGTTATTTGTGGTTTGATGCTTTGCAAGTTGATTTTTTGAGTTACAGTGTATGGAAGATTGTCTGAGTACACTGGGTGTGTACATTCTTTAAGTGGAAGTTGTTGCGAAGGGATTTGTTAAATTTTAGGGTGTTTGTGGAATATTCTAGATTGTGTTTAAATATTATGTGTGGTTTTCAATTTGTCTTTGGATTTGAGGAAGCGTGTACTTAAATGTTAATGGAGTTTACATAGGTTCGATCAACCTTGGGTGTTTACACTAATTATGAATTTGCTTCGATAATTGTGGAAGTGTCACGTGGTGTGTATGAGTGGATTTAGGTTCAAGATAAGGTGTGATGTGGTTTTCCTTCATTTATTTCCACCATAGGAATTTTTTGGTGCTGACCTAATTTGAATTTGCACAGTTGAGGTGCATAATTGACCTTGGAGAAAAATGAGTGTTGTGTTGATGACGGATTTGTAAGTAGTGTGTGTAATGTGAATTGCAAAGTTGTGAAGTGAATTTTTTTAAAGTGCAGTGTGATCTTTAATGAGTTAAACTATTGGAAGTAGTAAGAAAAAGGTGTCTACAATATTTTAGAAAAGTTGTGAATGTGTTGGTGATGTTGTGGTGGATTTCTTTGTTGCATTGAGATGGATTTATCACTATAACATTCTTCTTTTTTGTAATCTGGTAGTGAGCCTTTGACAGTGAGCCCTTTTTATTCGGTGTTGCAATTACTTTATATTGTAAGCTAATCTTTACCATGGTTTTTCCTTTCTTGGGTTTTCCATGTAACTCTGGTGTTCTATTGTGCATGGTATTGGTGTGTTTCAATTTCTATTATTTTCTTTCATGCTAACTCATTCTAATAGATTAAGGGTTAATTAAGTTGATGTAGATCTAAATGTTCATGAGGGCTTTGATGTTTTAATGTACAAATAATTCATCCACCTCTCAATTGTCTTGTGCATTCAACAATTGGTATCATAGCAAGGTTTCTTGGAATAAATCTTAACCGCTTGAGGTAGATTTGGGATGACGCACAAGAGGGATGCTCCTTTGTTTGATGGATTAGACTATGGTTTCTTGAAGAAAAGAATGGAGGGTTTCCTGGTATCTCTTAGATTTGGAGTTTAGAAGTTTGTTGAGACTTGATATACTATGCCTACTGGTTGTTTCAGTATTGATGATGAGATCAATGTCTATGAGAACAATGGTAAAGAAAGGTATGCCCTTTTAAGTGGTCTTTCTAACATTGAACTTGTGAAAGTTATGAATTTGAAATATGCTAGAGATATCTAGATAAAATTATAAATTATTTATGAAGGAGACGATAAGGTCAAGCAAGCTAAGATTTAAAATATAAAGATCACATTTGAGTACCTGTGGATGTTTGAAGATAAAAACATTACAAGCTAATTGCAGAAGGCGGATGAAGTTGTCAATTCTATTAGAGTTCTCGGTGGAAAACTTGAAGAAGAAGAAGCGGTAAAGAATGTACTGAGAGCTCTTCCTAAATATTATAGTCATAAAGTTTATGCTATTGAGGAAGTTCAAGGTTTAATAAAATATTATAGAGATCAGTTGCATGGTGCTTTATCTGCTTTTGAAATGAGAGAATTTGGTCGAAGTAATACAAAATTCGAGATTGCTTTTAAGGCTAACGAATCAGAAAAGACTAAATAATCATATTAGGAGGATCTTGATGATGTCAAAGAAAAATTTGTGAGAAGAATGAAAAAGGGTACTGGTAAATATAGAGGAAATATTCATTTAAAATGTTTTAGTTGTGGAAAGATAGGTCATTATGCTTCAAGATTTCCAAACAGAGCTTTGAATGACAAAAATAAGGAGAACAAAGGTAAATCAATTAAGAAAAGCTATTATGTTAGAGAAGATTCAAGTATATCTGATGATAAATATAACTAAGGGGATGATGAGGATAATGAATGTTTGTTCATGGCTATGAAAGTTGAATCTAATTCTACTAACTTTGAGAGATGTGTGAAGGAAAGTTCTTCAAAAGCAGGTCACAATGCTATGGCGACTACTCTTCATGCTAGAAAGGAAAAGAACTGCTAGATTATTGAAAGTGGATGCTCAAATCATATGACCAGTGACAAAAGCAAGTTTGTTAGACTTGAGAAATAATGAAGGAGGTCTAGTTAAGTCTGGAGATGATACTTCCACTAAGATATGTGGAAAAGGTTCTATTAGTTTTGATGGAAAGCATAATACAGATGATGTTCTTTATTCTAAGGGTTCGAGGCATAACTTCTTGAGTGTTGGAAAAATGTTTAGTAAAGGATATAATCTTATGTTTCAAGATGATGGGTCTAAGATCAGAAAAGGCTCTAGAACTATGGTTGTTGCTGAAATAAGGACATATGGAAATGTTTATTAGCTTAAAGGTGTTGATGGTCATTTCTTTATGACTTAGATTAATGAAAGTTGGCTATGACATAGAAGGATGTGTCACATCAATTTTGATAGCCTAGTGAGAATTAGTTCAATTCAATTTGTGAGAGATCTACCAAGGATTACAAATCCCATCAATTTTATTTTCAAGGAATGTCAAATTGGGAAGCAAGCAAGAAGAAGTTTCAAAGTCAAAGATCAATCTACTACCAAACTATCAGAGCTGGTGCATACAAACCTTTGTGGTCCTACCAGATTAAGAAGTCTTCAAGGTGGCAGGTATTTCATGCTACTGATTGATGATTATTCTAGAATGACATGGGTTACTTTTCTCAAAGAAAAATAAGAAGCTCTAGATAAGTTAAAAGAATTCAAAGTTATGGTTGAGAATGAAATGAATATGAAAATCAAGTGCTTGAGGTCTAAAAGAGGTGGAAAGTTCACCTCCAATGAATTTAAATTTTTTTATGAGAATCGTAGGATAAAGAGGCATTTATCTACCCCTAGGACTCCTCAATAAAATGGAGTGGTTGTAAGAAAGAATAGAACTGTTCAGGATGCTACAAGAACAATGATGAAAGAGGCAAACCTACAATAAGTCTACTAGAAAGAAACAATAAACATTACTATCTACATTCTTAACATAGTTCAAGCAAGAGAAAATAATGCAAAGACTCCCTATTAGTTGTGGTATGGAAGAATTCCTACTATCAAATAATTCAAAGTATTTATTATCAAGTGCTATATCAGGAGAGATGAAGAGAACTTAGGAAAGTTTGATACAAGATCTAATGAAGGTATCTTCTTTGGATATTCTACAAGAAGAAAAGCTTACTAGTGCTACAACAAGAGATTGAAGAAGATTATTGAAAGTGAAAATGTCAAAGTGGATGAAGACTTACAAAATAATTTTGTGGTGATAGATGTATATGAATTAGATGAGTCCTCTTCTAGAGAAAATGATAGAGATGAATGTAAGGAGAAAGAAGTTCAGATTGATGAAGAAGAAGCTCTGGAAAGGATCCCTAAGACTCCTAAGTAAGTACAAAAGAATTATTCTGAGGATAAGATTATTGGTGACAAAAGAAAATGTGTTTTGACAAGAAGAAAAGCTACTAAAGAACATATAAACCTATGTTTACTCTCTAAATTTGAACCTAAAATAGTGATTGAAGAATGCAAAGAGGAGTATTGGATCAAGGCTATGGAAGAAGAACTAATGCAGATTGAGAAGAATCAGACTTGGGAACTTGTCCCAAGACCAACAAACAAGAATGTAATTTTAACTAAGTGGGTATTCCAGGACAAATTGAATGAGAATGGAGCAGTAAGGAACAAGGAAGGGATTGTGTGTAAAGGCTACTCACAAGTAGAAGGAATAGATTTTGAGGAGAAATTTTCTCTAGTGGCGAGAATGGAAGCTATTAGGATGTTTTTGGATTTCGCAACACATAAATATTTTAAAATATATCAAATGGTTGTGAAGTCTACCTTCTTGAATGGTGAATTAGAAGTATACATTGAACAACCAAAAGAATTTCAGTTATCAGACAAATCAGATATGGTTAGTAGATTGAAAAATACATTATATGGATTTAATCAAGCTCCCAAAGCTTGGTATGCAAGGTTGGATAGGTACTTGATACAACAAGGATTTAATAAATGTACCACAGATAGTAATATTTATTTTAAATTTGAAAAATATCAAATCTTGATTGTGGGTATGTATGTTGTTGATAGTCTTTTGAGGAAATGAAGCTATGTGCAAGAAATTTGTAGAAGAGATACAAAAAGAGTTTGAGATGTCTATGTTTGGGGAGATGAATTTATTTCTTGGGTTGTAAATCAATCAGACAGAGAAAGGTATATTCATTTCATAATCAAATTATGTCAAGGAAATGTTGAAGAAGTTTGGAATGGAAGATTCCAAACCGTTATGTACCCCTATGGTTATTGGTTGCAAGCTAAGTAAGAATGATGAATCTCTCAAGGTTGATTAGAGAAATTATAGATCAATTATTGGAGGACTACTATATCTAACTACTACTAGACATGATATCATGCATATAGTTTTTCTTGTGGCTAGATTTTAAGAATATCTTAGAGAATCACATGTTGCAATAGTAAAGAGGATATTGAGAGACAAGGCACTCCTGAACATGGTTTGTGGTATCTAAAGGATATTGATTTCTCTTTGAGTGCTTATAAAAATGTTGATTGGGTAGGTTCTATGGATGAATAGAAAAGTACAAGTGGTGGTGCATTATTTCTTGGACACAGATTGATGTCTTGGCTAAGAAAGAAGCAATATTTAGTGTCTTTATCTACTGCAAAGGTAGAATATAGTGTAGCAAGATATTATTACACATAGGTGTTGTAGATGAGGAAAACCTTGAAGGATATCAGAGTTGTGTATGATGAACCAATTTTTATCTTTTGTGATAATACAAGTTCTATCAATATCTCAAAGAATCTCATGATGCATTCAAGGACAAAACATATCTCAATCTGGTATCACTTTTTGAGAGACAAGGTTGTAGAGAATGAAGTGAATCTTGAGTATGTGCCTACAAAGGATTAGGTTTCTGATATATTCATTAAGGCTCTTCCTAAGGAGACTTTTGAGTATCTTTGGGAGAAGTTAGGGATTATAAACCTTCCTTCTTGTAACTAGATGCATAAGGATATGCATTAGTCTAGTGGAGTTCAAGATTCATTCCTTGTTCTGGACTAATGTTGGAGGCTACCTCTTAGGGGGAGTGGGTAGTGGCTTTGTTGGTTGTTGAAATCAAAGGGAGTAAGTGCTGATGCAGGTTGGTGTTGTCATTTGTCATATGTGTCAAAGGATATGTGTAGTGGTTGATGGTTGATATAGTTTGTTGTGTGCTCCTAAGCTTTCTACAGAGCTGTTGTTGCCCTTGAGGGAGAGAGAAAGTGTGTATGTTTGATGTCAAAGGGGAAAGAGATGCATATGTGTTTCCATTTTCCATTGATGTCAAAGGGGGAGAGATGAATGTGAAAAAGATCATTTAAGAAAGGGGGAGAGAGGAGGTAATTTTAAAAGGATTAGTTAAGAAAGAGAGAAAGTTGGTATGAAGCAATATGTTGGCGATCATAACTATTATGTTTGTTGATGTTTTTTCACATCATATGTTGTCATAAATGGCAAAGGGTGAGATTGTTGCAAGTATGAGTAGTTGGTGTTTTCATTGATGTCAATAGGATTATGTTTGTGTTGTCATTGATGACTAGTGCTGAATGAACAAGATAAAAGAGAGGGGGGGGGGGTGAATTAGTTCTAAAAAATTAAAATATCAAAACCCTCAATAGTAATTAGATCCACAAACATTCATTAAGACCTTATTCTATTAAATAAAGTGATTAATCATAAAATGCAGATAATAAAAAACTGAAATAACAACACCATACACAAGAGAACATCAAATTTACATGGAAAACCCAATGAGGGAAAAACCACGATGAGGATTATCTCACAATATAAGTAATTACAAAAATAGTACAAGGGCTCACTGCTAGAATAGGACACACTGTCCAAAAAGGATCACAGCCAGGGCTCATAGCCATAGAAAGAAATAAAGATGGAAGAAAAATGTTACATAGAGAAAAAATTCTCAATGCAACAAGGAATCCACCACAATTTATCCAACACTTTCACAACCTTGTTTGAAATATTTCAAACAACTTCAATTCACTGCTTTTAGAAGTCCAATACTTTGAAGTTCACACTGCTCTACTCAAATTCACATCTACACTTTTGTAATTCCCATCACATTCATCACTCACATCTATCTTACATATATCTTTCCTCTCTCTTACATATTACAACAATTCCACTCTTATTTATATCAACCTCAACCTTGAAAACCTTCTCCAAGTTTGGCAACTATCCGTTACATTTAAAATTTCAAATTAGGTCAGCACCTAAACATTCTTGTGGTATATAGGACTGAAGGAAACCCAAATAAATCCTTAATTAGGACCCAAATTAATCCTAATACACCTCAAAATTATTTCATAAACTTCACATGTAGTGTTAACACAAGGTTGGCCAATACCTGTGCTAAAAAAATTAAAACATTAAGTACACGCTTCCTTAAATCAATCCAAAACTTCTAGAAAATAGAATTCAATTGAACACGATCTTGAATAATCCATGAACCAATTGAGATCCAAAAAATACTTCATCCAAACTCATATTATAGAAATACTTCAACCTAGAACATCCGGTTAACCCTATTCACACACTGACACATGAAACACACACTATACTACACTAAATCAGGTGAAACCTTGAATTCTAAAAGATACAAACATTATAAGAAACTTTCTAAATTTGCACAACCTAAAACAAAAATACGGAGAAACACAAAGAAAATATATTTCTCCCAGAAAACAAAAAAGACCACTAAAATGCTAGTTCACACACTGGTGCATATATCTCACTTTGCATAGTGATCGAAAAACCCAAATTCTAAATATAGCAACTATTGACAACCTTGAAAAAAATATCAGATCCACACGAGCATAACATCAACACAGAAGAAATGTGAAGCACATCCCAAAGCACATTCTGAACACTTGCACAACATTGTTTTCTCTGTTTATCAAATTTTCTCAAATGCACTTGAAAACCAAGTACTAAAGAAACCATCTCAGCATATTACTCCATTCAAAAAAATCTCTAGATATTGCAACACAAAGATAGATCCATGTACTCAAAACTCTTCCTCAATATCTCCACTATACATGCACAACCTACAAAAATATTTTTTTTTTGTAATTTTCTCAATATCTTCGACATCTTCATCATGCAACAAACTTCCTCAACACATAGTTAAACTCAATTACAACACCAACCTTTTGACATCAACGAAAAATACCTTCATACTTGCAACAATCTCTCCCTTTGTCATTGATGGCAACACGTGATGTGAAAAACCATCAAAGACAACACAACAAATCTGAACACACTTTCTCATGATTTTTTTTTTTTTCTCCCCCCTAAGTAGATAAAGTTTTTCACATGATTATTTCTCCCCCTTTGACATCAATGGCAAAGGATAAATTTTCTTGCATTATTCTCCCCCTTTGACACTGAACCAAGATACTTGCTCTGAATACTCCCCCTTAGGAGTACACTTGAGAAAAACAACAACTTTGCACAATGACAAGATTCCTTATTGCAACAATGACACTACCTACTCCCCCTAAGAGATAGCCACTAAAATAAATCTAGAAAAGAGATGAATCCATAGATCCATTGGACTGATGCATCTCCATATGTATCTAGTTTAGAGGAGGGGCAATAGCCCCAAACATCTTTCGAAAATACTCAAAATTATCCTTAGGAAGAGCCTTAGAAAATATGTTAGCAATTTGATCCTTTGTAGGGACATATTCAAGCTTCACCTCATTCTCCATAACCTTCTCCCTTAGAGTAGACTTTACATGCATCTGATAAAATTTAAAGTCCTTTTATGCTAAAAATTACAAAAACATTCTGATAGCTTCCATCCTAGCCACTAGAGAAAATGTTTCCTCAAAGTCTATTCCTTCCAGTTGTGAGTAACCCTTACACACAAGCCTTGCTTTATTTCTTACCACTTCTCCATTCTCATTTTTTTTTTCTAAATACCCACTTAATTCCAATTATGTTCTTGTTTTTCAGTTTAGGAACCAATTCCCAAGTCTGATTTTTCTCAATTCGCATAAGTTCTACTTCCATTGCCTTCATCCAATGTTCATCTTTGCATGCCTCACTCACTATTTTAGGTTCAAATTTAGAAAGTAAACATAGATTTACCTTAGCTTAAAAAGCTCTACTTCTTGTCAATACTCCTTTTCTCTTGTCTCTAATGATCTATTCTTCAGAATGATTCTTTTGCACATACTTAGGGGTCTTAGAGGCCTTCTTTGGAGCTTCTTCCTCTTTATTCTGCACCACTTCCACCTCCAAAGAAGACCTCTAAGACCCCTAAGTATGTGCAAAAGAATTATTCTTCAGAATGATTCTTTTGCACATACTTAGGGGTCTTTGAGGTCTTCTCCTCCTCCTCCTCCTCCTCCTCCTCCTTCTTCTTCTCCACAAGTAGGTTCATTTGATACATATCCATCTATAGCAATTGAATTCTGCACATCTTCATATCAACTTTTACATTTGCACTTTCAACAATATTTCTTAGCCTCTTATTGTATCATCTATAAGCTGTACTTTTAGTAGAATATCCAAGGAAGATACCTTCATCAGAACTTACATCAAACTTTCCTAAGTTTTCTTCATCTCTTTTGATATACCACTTGCTTCCAAATACTCTAAAGTACTTCATAGTAGGAACCCTTCCATACCATAACTCATAGGGAGTTTTTGTGTTAGCTTTTTCTTGAACTCTATTAAGTATGTAAATAAAAGTATGAATTGCTTCTCTCCATTAGACTTCTGGTAGGTTTTATTTCATCATACTCCTAGTAGCTTCTTGAATAGTTTGGTTTTTCTTTTCAACCACTTCATTCTGCTAAGGAGGTTTAGGGGCAGACAAGTGCCTCTTTATTCCATGAACTTCACAAAACATATTAAACTCATTGGAGGTGAATTATCCACCTCTTTCAGACCTCAAACATTTGATTTTCAAATATATTTCATTCTCAACCATAGATTTAAATGCTTTAAATCTATTTAGTGCATCAAATTTCTCTCTAAGAAAAGTAACCCATGTCATTCTAGAGCAATCATCAATCAAAAACATGAGATATCTATCACCTTGAAGACTTCTCACCCTTGTAGGACCACAAAGATCTATATGTATTAATTCCACTTGTCTGATAGCAGATTGTTCCTTTCCTTTGAAACTACTCCTTATTTGCTTTTTAAATTGACAATTATTGCAAACAACATTGATAAGCTTTGTAATTCTTGGTAGGTCTCTCACTACATGAACTGAACTAATTCTTACCAAATTATCAAAATTCATGTGACACATCCTTTGATGCCATAACCAACTATCATTAATCTGAGACATAAAGTAATGACCATGAACACCCTTAAGCTGATAGATATTTCCATTTGTCCTCTTACCAACATTAATCACAGTTTTAGACCCTCTTTTGATCTCACATCTTTCATCCTTAAACACAAGATTATATCCTTTGCTACACATTTTTCCAACACTCAAAATATTATGCCTTACACCTATAACATAGTAAACATCTTCAATATTATGCTTTCCATTGAAACTGATTGAACCTATTCCACAAATATTAGCTTCTGAATCATCTCCAAATTTAACTAATCATCCATTATAATTCTCAAGTTTAACAAACTTTCTTTTGTCTCTAGTCATGTGATTAGAGCAGCCATTGTCAACAACCTAGTATTTCTTATCCTGTTTAAAATGAAAAGAAGAAACCAAAACACCTTCAACCTTATTCTTCTTCTCTAGAACACTTTTCTTCACATATATTTTAGAGTTAGTAGAAGTAGATTCATCTTTTAAATCCAAGAACAAGCATTCATTTTCATCAATATCTTCATAATCAAATTCATTATTAGAAATACTGGCATCCTCTTTGACATAGAAACTTCTTTTAATCATCTTTCCTTTGTTCTTAGGTTACTTTTATTGTTCACATCTCTCTTTGGACATCTTGAAGCATAATGACCTATATTTCCACAGCTAAAAAATTTGAAAGGTACTTTACATTTGTACTTATCGGTGCCCTTTTTCATCCTTCTTACAAAGTTAGCTTCCACATCATCAAGGTCTTCTCCATCTGAACCCTCAACATTTTTTGATTTTCCAGCCTTGAAAGCAGTCTCCACTTTTGTACCATTTTTCAAACAAATTTTTCTCATTTAAAATAAAGTTACTGTACCAATCAACTAATCTCTATAATAAGTATTAAAATTTGCAACTTCCTCAGTAGCAAATACCTTTTCATTGTAAGAATCAAAAGAGTTATAAGAACTTTATTTACCACCCTAGGTTCTTTGACTTATGCACCAAGACCTCTCATAACATTTACCAGCTCATCAACTCTCTACATGTAGACTGTAATTGTTTCATCTTTAGAAATTTGCAGGGTCTCAAATTGTGCCTTCAGGTTCTACAAATTTTCTTGTTTGACCTTATCATCTCCTTCATAAATACTTTCAAGCTTATCGCAAACTTCTTTAGTAGTTCTAAGATTCATAAATTTTACCAATTTAGAATTTGAAAGACTATTCATAAGAATAAATCTTGCCTTAGCATTTACCTCATGTGCCTTGATCTCATCGCTTGTGCTTGGACCATTCACCGGTGTAGCATATTGATTCTTTATTGTCTTTTTAATCTCAAATCCATGAGATGCCAAATATATTTCCATATCTGTCTTCTAAAATGCATATATTCTGTTCTATCAAATCTAGGGTAATCTAACTTGTTTTCCATCTTGGATCTACCTCAAGCAATTAAGGTCTTCTCCAAGGAACTTGCTATAATACCAATTTTTGAATGAACAAGACAACTGGTGGGGGGTGAATCGGTTGTAGAAAATTAAAGCATCAAAACCCTCAATAGTAATTAGATCCACAAACATTCATTAAGCCCTTATTCTATTAAAGTGATTAATCATGAAATGCAGATAACATAAACTGAAATAACAACACCATTCACAAGAGAACCATATATTTACATGGAAAACCCACAATGAGGATTAGATCACAATATAAGTAATCGCAAAACCAATACAAGGGATCACTACTAGGATAGCACACACTGTCCAAAAAGGTTCACAGCCAAGGCTCACTGCCACAAAAAGAAATAAAGAAGATAGAAGAGAAATGTTACACAGAGAAAAAATTCTCAATGTAACGAGGAATCCACCACAATTGCTCCAACACTTTTGCAGCCTTTTTTGAAAGATTTCAGACACCTTCAACTCACTGCTTTCAAAAGTTCAATACTTTGAAGTTCACATTGCTTTGCTCAAATTTTTATCTACACTTCTTTAATTCACATCACATTAATAATTCAAAACTATCTCACATCTATCTTTCCTCTCTCTTACATATTACAACAACACCACTCTTATTTATATCAACCTCAACCTTGAAAACCTTCTCCAAGGTTGACAACTGTAGACATGGAAAATGTACAATTTGATCCAACACACTTGATCCTAATTACTAACAACATTTTTTCCTAAATCACACTCTCAGCTCATCATCACTTTTCATCTCTTAATTAGATAAATCATTATTTATTTAATTAAGTCTTTCTCCTCTGTTGATTAAATTAATCAATTTCATTTAATTAACCCTAAAATCCCCTTTTAAATAAATAATTCATTTTATTTGATTAAAGCCCTAAAGTCTTCTCATTAAATTAAATAAATTAAACCTTATTTGATTTAATCTAACATTACGCCCTTTAGTTAAATAAATAAATAAATATTTATTTAATTAATCTTTCTTCTCAATTCTTGATTTAAATCAACTCATAAATTTGAGTCAAAATTGTCAAATCACCTAATCTCTCATTAAATTGATCAAATCTTGATTAATTTAATCTCAATCACTAAAATCCTCTAGAGAATGCAACTTGCACAATAAATCAATTACTTTGATTTATTTAATTGCCTATTTTCTCTCAACATGGAATAAAGGAGGAATACTCCCTCAAATTTGAATTCAAAATCCAAGTGGATTTGTACATCCAACAAGGCATTCACTCCTCTTACATGTCCTTGTGCATTGAGCCAAGTGGCATTTATTTCATGTCTCTTTCCCTCTCACATGTCATTTCCCCAATTTCAAATTCCACCTAATTGCATTTATTGGCACTTTGGCCAAAATGTGCACAACCTTCAACCATTCACATCTTGACAAGTGGCACTTTGCCATTAGATGTTGAATGATCCCACATTGCTCAAATATTGTTCATTCTTCCAATTTGAAATCTATAAATGAGAGACTCTTCCTCTCATTATATCATCCATAATTTGAGTAAACTTACTATACTCAAATTCATCCTCATTCACACTTAGAGAAAAGTTACTCTCTTCACATTGAGAGCTAATTTTGTCCATTTCTCCTCAAGTATTCATCATTTTCATAATTTCATAGCTAGGTTATGCCAAAATATCATCAAGGAGATTCAATCATCCACACATCATCAACATTGCAACAAAGGAGTTGGGAAAGGGCCAATTTTGACACATCAATTGGCACCAATTCCCCCATGGGATCAAGAGTTTGCTTTGTTTAAATAGATTTGATTTAGTTCCTTGCATTGTTCTTCATTTATTTCTATTTAAGCTTTATAAATGGATTTCATGGGGAATCCTTGTTTTTATCTTGCATATTGATCTAATAATGTGTTTGTTTGTTGTATTTGTGCAAGTATAAAACTAGGGTTCACAACAACTATCCATTAAATTTAAAATTTCAAATCAGGTCGGCACCTAAAAATTCCCATGCTTGATAGGAATGAAGGAGATCCATTTAAATCTTTGATTAGGAACCAAATAAATCCTAACACACCTCAACACGCTTTCATAAACTTCACATGTAGTGTTAACACAAGATTGGCCAATACCTATATTGAATACCATAAAACATTAAGTACACACTTCCTTAAATAAATTTGAAACTTCCAAAAAAAAAAATTCATTTGAACACGATCTAGAATAATCCATGAACCACCTAAGATCCAACAAATACTTCATCCAAACTCACATCATAGAAATACTTCAACCCAAAACATTTGATTAACCCTATTCACACATTGACGCATGAAACACACATTGTACTGGACTAAATCAAGTGAAAAATTGAATTCTAAAAGATACAAACATTTTAATCAACTTATTAGATCTGCACAACCTAAAAAAAAAATGTGGAGAAACACGAAGCAAATACATTTCTCCTAGATAAATAAAAACACCACAAAAAAACTAGTTCACACACTGGTGAATATATCTCACTCTACACAATGATCTAGAAACCCAAATTCTAAACATAGAAACTAATAACAACCTTGAATAATATATTAGATCCACATAGGCATAGCATCAACATAGAAGAAATGTGAAGCACATTGTGGAGCACGTTCTGAACACTTGCACAACATTGTTTTTTTTGTTTATCAAATTTTCTCAAAAGCACTTGGAAACCAAGTACCAAAGACACCATATCAGCATATTACTCCATTCCAACACATCTCCATATACTTCAACACAAATATAGCTCCATGTAATCACAAAACTTCCTCAATATCTCCACTATACATGCACAACTTGTAACAACCTTTTTTTTTCACTAAGTTCTCAATATCCTCGACATCATCATGCAAAAAACTTCCTCAACACATAGTTGACATCAATGAAAACAACTTCATACTTGCAACAATATCCCCCTTTTTCATTGATGGAAACACATGATGTGAAAAACCATCAAAGACAACACAATAGCTCTGAACACACTTTCTCATGCTTTTCTTTCTTTTCTCTCCACTTGAGTAGATAAACTTTTTTCACATGATTATTTCTCCCCCTTTGACATCAATGGAAAAGGATAAAGTGTTTTGCATTTTTCTCCAACTTTGACACATAACCAAAATACTTTATCTGAATACTCCTTTTTAGGAGTAATACCAAAAAAATCAGCTTTGCACAATTACAAAATTCCTTACTACAACAATGACACTACCTACTCTCCCTGAGAGATAGCCACCAACATCAGTCCAAAAAAGAGATGAATCCATAGATCCACTGGACTGATGTATCTCCATATGCATCTAGTTCAGAGGAGGGGCAATAAACCGCGTCTTCTGATGATACTCAAAAGTATCCTTAGGAAGAGACTTAGTAAATATGTTAGCAATTTGATCCTTTATAGGTACATATTCAAGCTTCGCCTCATTCTCCATAACCTTCTCTCTCAGAGCAGACTTCACATCCATTTGATAAACTTGAAAGTCCTTTTATGTTGAAAATGCCAAAAACATTCTGATAGCTTCCATCTTAGCCACCAGAGCAAATATTTCCTCAAAGTCTATTCCTTCCACTTGTGAGTAATCCTTACACACAAGCCTTTCTTTATTTCTTACCACTTCTCCATTCTCATTTAGTTTTTTTCTAAATACCCACTTAGTTCCAATGATGTTCTTATTTTTCAGTCTAGGAACCAATTCCCAAGTCTGATTTTTCTCAATCTACATAAGTTCTTCCATTTCCTTCATCCAATGTTCATCTTTTCATGCCTCACTCACTATTTTAGTTTCAAATTTAGAAAGTAAATATAGATTTACCTTAGCTTCAACAACTCTACTTCTTGTCAATACTCCTTTCCTCTTGTCTCCAATGATCTGTTCTTTAGAATGATTCTTTTGCACACACTTAGGGGTCTTAGAGGTATTCTCTAGAGATTATCTAGAGGTACTTCATAATAGGAACCCTTCCATACCTATGAGAGAAGGTGGATTCACTACTCATAGGTTCTCCTCACTCAGAGACCCTCATGGGGTGAACTACCCTAAACTACCTCAAAGGACAGCAAAAAGAGTTCTTAGAACTAGAAAGAGTAGGTCACAAATATTCTCAAGAAAAACTGTCAAGCTCTTGGCCTAAGGAGGTTAGCGTAGAATGCAAATGACAATGCGGCACACTGGATTCCCCAAGGTGCATTGGCGTCTCGTACGGATCAGAGCGAGTTTATCTTAGAAAACATCAAAGTGACTACTTCTACTCCGATTGTTGAGAACTTCTGGGAAGTGATAAAGTAATAGAATGTGATAGAAGTAGAATGAACTAAAATCAAAAGCATGAGATATCTATCACCTTGAAGACTTCTCACCCTTGTAGGACCACAAAGATCAATATGTATTAATTCCACTTGTCTGATAGCAGATTGTTCCTTTCCTTTGAAACTACTCCTTATTTGCTTTTTAAATTGACAATTATTGCAAACAACATTGATAAGCTTTGTAATTCTTGGTAGGTCTCTCACTACATGAACTGAACTGATTCTTACCAAATTATCAAAATTCATGTGACACATCCTCTAATGCCATAACCAACTATCATTAATCTGAGACATAAAGCAATGACCATGAACACCCTTAAGCTGATAGATATTTCCATTTGTCCTCTTACCAACATCAATCACAGTTTTAGACCCTTTTCTGATCTCACATCTTTCATCCTTAAACACAAGATTATATCCTTTGCTACACATTTTTCCAGCACTCAAAATATTATGCCTTACACCTTTAACATAGTAAACATCTTCAATATTATCCTTTCCATTGAAACTGATTGAACCTATTCCACAAATCTTAGCTCCCGAATCATCTCCAAATTTAACTAATCCTCCATCATACTTTTCAAGTTTAATAAAATTACTTTTGTCTCCAGTCATGTGATTAGAGAAACCATTATCAACAACCCAATAGTTCTTATCCTGTTTAATATGAAAAATAGAAACCAAAGCACCTTCAACCTTATCCTTCTTCTCTGGAACACTTTTCTTCACATGGATTTTTGACTTAGCAGAAGTAGATTCATATTTTAAAGCCAAGAACAAGAAT
Organism: Sequoiadendron giganteum; assembly: GCA_007115665.2. Lineage (NCBI taxonomy): Eukaryota > Viridiplantae > Streptophyta > Pinopsida > Cupressales > Cupressaceae > Sequoiadendron > Sequoiadendron giganteum. Next base: position 41,208,533 of record CM021103.1, on the reverse strand, counting down.
TCATTTTCATCAATATCTCCATAATCAAATTCATCATCAGAAATACCAGCATCTTCTTTGACATAGTAACTTCTTTTAATCATCTTTCCTTTTTTCTCCTTATTTTTATAGTTCACAACTCTATTTGGACATCTTGAAGTATAATGATCTATATTTCCATAGCTAAAACATTTGAAAGGTAGTTTACCTTTCTACTTATCGATTCCCTTTTTCATCCTTCTTACAAAGTTATCTTCCACATCATCAAAATCTTCTCCATCCGAGTCTTCAACCTTTTTTGATTTTCCAACCTTGAAAGTAGTCTCCACTTTTGTACCATTTTTCAAACCGTTTTCTCATTTCAAATGAGGTTAGTGTACCAATCAAATGATCTATAGAATAAGTATTAAAATTTTCAACTTCCTCAATAGTAGATACCTTTTTACTGTAAGAATCAAGAAGAGTTCTGCCAAATTTCTTTACCACCTTAGGTTCTTTGACTTGTGCACCAAGACCTCTCATAGAACTTACTAGCTCATCAACTCTCTACATGTAGACTGTAATGATTTCATCTTTAAATATTCATAGGGTCTAGAATTGCACCTTTAGATTCTACAACTTTTCTTGTTTTACCTTATCATCTCCTTCATTAATACTTTCAAGCTTATCCAAAAATTCTTTAGCAGTCTTAAGATTCATAACTTTTACCAATTTAGAGTTTGATAGACTATTCATAAGAATAAATCTCACCTTAACATTTACCTCATGTGTCTTGATCTCATTACTTGTGCTTGGACCATTCACCATTGCAACATATTGATTCTTTATTGCCTTTTCAATATCAAATTTATGAGATGCTAGATATCCTTCCATCTTTGTCTTCCAGAATGCATAGTCTGTTCTATCAAATCTATGGCAGTCCAACTTGTTTTCCATCTCATATCTACCTCAAGTGGTTAAGCTATTCTCCAAGGAACCTTGCTCTGATACCAATTGTTGAATGAACAAGAAAATTGAGAGGGGGGGTGAATCAGTTGTAGCAGTTTAAAACATCAAATCCTCAATAATAATCAGATCCACAAACATTCATTAAGCCTTTATTCTGTTAGAGTGATTAATTATGAAATGTAGATAGCCGAAACTAAAATAACAACACCATACACATGAGAACACCATATTTACATGGAAAACCCAGTGAGGGAAAACCACGATGAGGATTAGCTCATAATATAAGTAATTAAAAAACTAGTACAAGGGCTCATTGCCAAAATAGGACACACTATCAAAAAAGGCTCACAACTAGGGCTCACTACCATAGAAATAAGCAAAGAAGATAGAAGAGAAATATCATATATAGAAAAAATTCTCAATGTAACAAGAAATCCACCACAATTGCTCCAAGACTTTCACAACCTTGTTTGAAATATTTTAGATGCCTTCAGCTCACTACTTTCAGAAGTCCATTATTTTGAAGTTTGTACTGCTTTTCTCAAATTCACATCTATACTTCTTTAATTCACATGATATTCATCACTCACATCTATCTCATGTCTATCTTCCATCTCTCTTACATCTTACAACAACACCACTCTTATTTATATCAACCTCGACCTTGAAAGCCTTCTTCAAGGTCGACAACTATTCGTTACATTTAAAATTTAAAATTAGGTTGGCACCTAAACATTCCTATGATGGATAGGAATGAAGGAAATCCATATAAACCTAACACACCTCAACACGCTTTCATAAACTTCACACATAGTGTTAACACAAGGTCGGCCAATACCCATGCTAAACACCATAAAACATTAAGTACATGCTTCCTTAAATCAATCCAAAAATTTTGGACAGCAAAATTCACTTGAAAACAATCTAGAATAATCCATGAACCACCTAAGATCCAACAAAGACTTCATCCAAACTTGCATCATAGAAATAATTCAACCAAGAATATATGGTTAAATTTATTCACACACTGATGCATAAAACACACACTATACTACAGTAAATCAAGTGAAACTTTGACTTCTGAAAGATACAAACATTATAAGTAACTTCATAGATTTGCACAACCTAAAACAAAAATGTGGAGAAACGTGGATAAAATACATTTCTCCTAGAAAACGGAAAACACCAGTGAAAAACTAGTTCACACACTGGTGAATATATCTCACTCTGTACAATGATCTACAAACCCAAATTCTAAACATTGTAGCTACTGACAACCTTGAACAACATATCAAATCTACCTAGGTATAGCATCAACATAGAATAAATGTTGAGCACATCTCAGAGCACAAATTGAACACTTGCACAACATTGTTTTCTCTATTTATCAAATTTTCTCAAAAACACTTGGAAACCAAGTACGAGAGACACCATCTCAGCATATTACTCCATTCCAACACATCTCTAGATACTACAACACAAATATACCTCCATGTACTCACAACACTTCCTCAATATCTCCACTATACATGCACAACTTGAAACAACCTCTTTTTTCACAATTTTCTCAATATCCTCAACATCTTCATCATGCAACAAACTTCCTCAAAATATAGTGTACATCAATGACAAAACCATCCTGTTGAAATCAATGACAACACCTTCATACTTGCAACAACTAGTGATGGTTGAGAAGTTGTGATGATGCTTTGATTAGTTTCATTATGTTGTCATTAGTAAGTACTACTGGTGTTAACCTCTAGTGTTGCATTGATAAACTTATATTTATGGATGTTAGTGATGATGAGGAAGTGTTGAAGATAATGAGAATGTGTTTTTGGTGCCTGGTTTCCAAGTTCTTTTGAGAACATTTAAATAAAAGGAGAAATATTGTGTTGTAGAGGTGATCTGGTGTATAGAGTGGTGTTTTGGAATTTTCTCAATGTTTCTTCTATGTTGAAGATCTTCTTGTGTGGTTTGGATATGTTGGTAAGAGGTGTTGAAAGGTTCTATATCCAAAATTTCTTGGTATGGATCATTGTGTGCAAAAAAAGTTTTGTTCACCAATGTGTGAACTGGTGTAGTTCAGTTTGGAATAAATGGTTTTGCTCCACATTTCTCTGTAGTTTGGTCTCTGGTCTTGCAGTTCTAGAATTGTTCTAAGAAGGTTCATATCCACCTTCAGTCAAATTTGTTCATGGTTTGGTTCTTCACAAGTTGATTTGTTGAGCTATAGTGTATGGAAGATTGTTTGAGTGTATTGGGTGTGTATATTCTTTAAGTGGAAGTTGTTGCGAAGGGATTTGTTGAATTTTAGAGTGTTTGTGGAATATTCTAGATTGTGTTTAAATTTTATGTGGTCCATGAGTCATCTTTGGATTTGAGGAAGCATGTACTTAAATTTTGTAGTTGTTTACATAGGTTCGACTAACCTTGGGTGTTTATATTGGAAGTTTTTCATTGATGACGTTGTTTGGAAACATGAGCATGAGGTGCATATATTGTGTGATCCAGTGTTTTCATTGATGTTAACATTTTTATGTTCATTTTAGCATAAATTGGAAGAATTCTTGAAGACATTTGGACATAACAAGTTGATCTGGATATAATATATTGTGAGCTAACCCTCATCGTGGTTTTTCCCATTTTAGTTTTTCCACGTAAAAATACTAGTGTTCATGTGTCATGTGATTTTGTGGATGCCTTCATGTTTTCATTCATCACTGTAGTTATATTTGTTCTAATAATTGGATGGCTTATGTTTACTTGGTTTAAAGGAATACCGATTCACCCCTCTCTAAGTATTTCATGTGCTCAATTATAATTGGTATTAGAGCTTGGATCCTTGGTAGGAGTTTGATTGCTTTGGGAAGATCTTGGAGTTTGAACACATGGCTAATAGAAAGTATCTTATTCCTCCAGAAGAGATTCCTACTATTAAATACATAAAAGAAAATTTCATGTTAGACAAAGATGGAGAACTCAAAGTTCCTCTTGAAGATCTTAACAGAGTTGAAGATGAAAACATAGATCTAAAGGAGAATCTTACAGAGGCAAATGATTGTATCGGAAAACTGAGAGAGCTGATCAAGAAATTCAGAGAAAGGCATAAGGAAGTTAATGCACAATTGAAAAAAGAAAATGAGAACATTACAAACTAAAAGTAAAAGTGGAAGAAAATAAAAGAATTGAGGTATGTATGAATACAATGGTAGAAAGAAAATCTAATAAATGTACAAGACTTGAAAAAGAAGTGGTAAATCTAAGATCATATTTGGAGAAGGCAAGAGATTATGAGGAAAAATTCATGATAAGTTCTACAATGCTTGATGAGTTGATTGCAACTTAGAAAGCATCTAAAGATAAAGGTAGTTTGGGACTTGAAAAAGGAGAAAGCTCAAAAGTGGATTAGACATCTAATGCAAAGAAGATTAGTGAACTAGATAAAGCTAAAGACAAGAAGAACAATGGAAAGTTCTGGAATCAAAGAAACAATGCTAGTCCCTATCAAATAACCAACTTCTCAAAGGTACCCATATTTAATGGTATTTGATATTTTTGCAATAAATTTGGACATAAAGCAATGGAATGTATAAGTAGAATGATTAAAATGTTTCATCCTTTATTTGTCAATGCTTTACATGCAAGAAAATTGGGCATAGAGCAAGTGAATGCGGAAGTCAAATGATGAATACATATAATAATGGTAGAATGATTCAATCTTTGAAAGGTTACTGCTATAGATGCTATGGATTTGGACACAAGGCTAATCAATTTGGACATATTGCTAAATTTTGTAGAAATAAAAATACAAAGGAAGAATGATCCAATGAAGAAGAATGAACCAGTTAAAAAGATTGATCCAAATGAAGTAAAGAAGGAAATGGAAAATATATGGAGAAAGAAAGAAGAGACCAAGGATAAGGGATAATCTGTACCACCCTCTAGTACAAATGATTCCTTTGGTAACTAAGCCCAAAGCTATTGCTTTGGGGGAGCAATAACTGAAAATTATGAAGCCCCCTATCGATATGAAGTGTCATGACTTAGCACAAAGATATGAGAAGGAAATGGATATTATGGATCTTCTGAAGAAAATTGCAGAAGAAAATATTCTATTACGGTAATTTACAAAGCCTAAAGAGTTGTCTGTGCATACAAGGTTTTGAATTTTACTAGATTTTTGTTTGAAGCATTTATTGCTGAAATGGGTCAAATCAGAGAGCTAAAAGCATGCTTGACAAGATAAATTCATTTCATTGAATTTATTCAAAGAAGAGTAGAGGAGCAAGAAGTGAGTTTGAAGGGTTCGAAGCATCTCCAAGTTGCAGAATTCCAAAACCCTACTTCGTTGAGCAAAAGAAAAAGGTATTTAACAATCTCTACACATTCTAATTTTCTATAAATTATTAGTAGAAGGTAATTTTAATGCAATGGAAACACTAAAAATCATAGATATTTCTCAAAGACCACAACCTAGATTTAAGAGATACTTCACCAAAAATTTAGAAGTTGATACCCTAGGTGTATTTTCACATATACCTCTTGAGGTTGTACCTACTAAGGATATTAGAGCCTATATTCATGGGAATATGGAAGAGAACCCTTATGGAAAATTATTCAATCTATGGGTAGATGAATTAGTTAGAGAAGATTACACCTTGAATTCAAAATACAATATCTTGACAAAGAAGAAATTAGATGTGTGGCACCGATTTCCAAACTTTAGAAATGAGGAGAAGTGTATTAGAATGGAATTGAGCAGAATACATGATCAACTCATGTGGATTTATGGTCCCTACATGATAACCAAAGAGGTGATAAGAGAAATAATTGGTTTATGGTCCATCAGACCGATTCCAGTATAAAAATCTACCAAGAACAAAGTCATAATGTTGCAAATAGGTATTGCAATAAACCCTATTAGAAATCCAAAAATTTAGTATACAACAATGGTTATTGGATATATGATTTATGGAGACAAGTTGGTATCTACCACCACAATTCATGTGGCAATGGATATGATTAAGAATAATGGCGAATATGATCTTTGCAAGTTGCTCCAACAATAATTGATGGAGAACATGAAATAAAACAAGAAGAAAAATCATATATTCAAGTATGGTACATTGATAATTTATTTGGTTTTATACTTTATGAAGGAAGTTACTATAGCTGGAAAGGTTGTTTGGTCAAATGAAAAACCTATTGCTCATCAAATAAGAGACTACATAAGAAATCTTAGAGATTTGGATGCTCGGGGTGATGCCCTTACAACATTTTTTACAATGTTCCAAAGGAGAATGGATATGAGACAAAGAACAATGAGAGATGTGGTACGAAAATGAATGAATAACATTAAATTTTTGGTTTCCATTGATTACTACATGATGGAAGTAGTTGAACCCAAAACAATTTGGGTCCCAAAGTTTGGTTATGAAGTGACAAAAGAAGTAGCTATTGGTTGTGCTGAAGTGTTGCTAAATTGTCCTAAGGATCCTACCAAACCAAGATTTGGAAACTTTAGAGAGAAGACAATATAAGTTTAGCAAAAATTCAAGAAATCACAAATAAAGAGAAATATTGAGGCTAAGGCAAAATCATATGCCAAAGAATTTGGTATCTCAAGAGACAGTGTCAAGACAACTATAGAGAGAGATAGAGCTGACATGAGTATAGAGGAAGCCTCTGGTAGCTCTAGGAGATCAGCTATTACATCTATTAAGAAGAGGAGATCCATAGATGGTCCTCCGGTAGTTCATGCCATTAGGACAAGAGAAGAAAACCACAAGGAGAGTTAAGCAGAAAGCCATAAGGAAAAAGGAATTAGTAGCAACGTAACTTCTAATGAAAATGTAGATGATGCTCAACATGAGGATGAGAATGGTGTAGCTAAGAATATAGGATAAGAGATTATGGAGATTCAAGGGACATGTCTCTAGACTTAGAGAACAAATTGAAGCAAAAATTGAAGCATGGATTGTAGAAAAGAAGTTATTGGATATCACATAAAAGTGTGCATATACACACAACAAAGTGGAAGAAAGTTTGAAGGATGTTCATGTCTATGAAGAGGAAGCAAGAAATCTATTTTTGTATTGCATGAAGTTGTCTAATGTTACACAAAGCATAAAGGATTATATGAATACAATTGAGACACAAATAAGCTATGCATCAAACACCTATGATCCTATACGCGATAGAGATGATCAGACTTGAACTACTCTAGTGACCTTACATGAAGAATATTTTACTCTATAGAGCCAAAAGGAAGAAACAATTAGAGAATTTGAGAAGCTAAGGGACTTGGTGAAAATAAATCATATACCTAATTCAAGTGCCCTTTTCAATACAAATAGAATTTTAGAGATAAATCTTAACCCCTGTACTCCAGAAGAAGGAAAGGAGACCTTAGTGAAGGTTGGGGTACAAAACAAAATACTTGCAGCAAAAAAGGAATAGTGGGAAGAAGGAAAATCTACTTGGTAAGTCATACTGCAAAAGCTTCAAGGGTCAACATCACCAGGTTTAAAATTTTCACTCTTATGCATTTTAAAATTTTTCAAATTCTCTTTGCATTTATGTGGAAGGTATAAAAGTTTTTGGTTAACTCCCTAAGGGGGAGTCTACACACTCTTCTAGTTACTTTTTCTCACATATATCTCTAAGGGGGAGTATATAATTTTTTTATATACCAGTACACCATTTACCATTGACATCAAAGGGGGAGAGATACTTGAATTTTTTTTTGGAGAGATACTTGAGATCAAAAAATTTGGAGAGCTGGGAGAGATACTTGAAAATATTTGGAGAGATATTGAGAAAGACAATTTGGGGAGAGATATGTGTAAGGGGGAGAGACAAGATTTTGAAAATGTTTTTGATATGCATGTTTCCATCAATGAAAAATGGGGAGATTTTTGGAAGTTTGTCATTGATGATGTTGTTTGGAAACATGAGCATGAGGTGCATATGTTGTGTGATATGGTGTTGTCATTGATATCAACATTGTTATGATCATTTTAGCATAAATTGGAAGCATTCTTGAAGACATTTGGATAGAACAAGTTGATCTGAATATAATATATTGCGAGCTAACCCTCACCATGGATTTTTCCATTTTGGGTTTTCCACGTAAAAATACCGGTGTTCATGTGTCATGTGATTTTGTGGATGTGTTTATGTTTTCATTCATCACTGTAGTTATTTTGTTCTCATAATTGGATGGATTATGTTTAATTGGTTTAAAAGAATATTGATTCACCCCCCTCTCAGTATTCTGTGTGTTCAATAGTTTACACTAATTGTGAATTTTCTTCGGTAATTGTGGAAGTATGGTGTGGTGTGTATGAGTGGATTTAGGTCCAAGATAAGGTGTGATATGGTCCACCTTCCTTCCTTTCCACCGTGGGAATATTTTGGTGCTGACCTAATTTGAATTTGTATGGTTGAGGTGCATAACTGACCTTGGAGAATGTTTTCAAGGTTGATGAAGGTATAAATGAGTGTTGTGTTGATGAAGGATTTGTAAGTAGAGTGCGTAATGTGAATTACAGAGTTGTGAAGTGTGAATTTGTAAAGTGTAGTGTGATCTTTAATGAGTTAGACTATTGGAAGAAGTGAATAGAAGGTGTCTACAATCTCTTAGAAAGGCTACAAATGTGTTGGTGATGTTGTGGTGGATTTCTTTGTTGCATTAAGATGGATTTCTCACTGTAACATTCTTCTTTCTTCTTTTCTATAATCTGGTAGTGAGCCCTTCTTTCTTCTGGGTAGTGAGCTCTTTGTATTCAATGTTGCAATTACTTTATATTGTGAGATAATCCTCACCATGTTTTTTCTCTTCTTAGGTTTTCCATGGAAATCTGGTGTTCTATTGTGCATGTTGTTGATGTGTTTAAGTTTTTGTTATTTTATTTCATGCTAAATCATTCTAATAGATTGAGGGTTAATTAAGTTGATGTGGATCTAAATGTTTATGAGGGTTTTGATGTTTTAATGTACAACTAATTCACCTCCCCCATCTTAGTTGTCTTGTGCATTCAACAACATCCATCTAATATACTTTGATGTCTTTATGTGTTGTAAAATCCAAAAGCATTTTAATGGCTTCCATCCTTGCCATTGGAGAAAATGTCTCCTCAAAATCTATTCCTTATACTTTTGAGTAGCCCTTAAACACAATTCTAGCCTTGTTTTTGAAATTTTTTCCATCCTCATTTGGTTTGTTCCTGAAAAACCACTTAGTTTGTATCACATTCTTGTTTTAAGGTCTTGGGACCAATTCCCAAGTTTGATTCTTCTCAATCTGTTCCGATTCTTCTTTCATAGCTTTAATCCAATTCTCATATTTGCGTGCCTTAGTCACTATTTCAGGTTCCATCTTTGAAAGTAAACATAAATTTAATTGTTCCTTTATCATAGATGCTTCTCTCCTTGTCAACACACCTTTTCTCTTCTCCAATGATTTGATCTTCAAAATGATTCTCTTGCACATACTTAGGAGTCTTAGGGAACTTTTCTAGATTTTCTTCCTCTTCAACTATCATCTCTTTTTCCTTTTCTTGTTCACTACAAGGGGATCCATCAGATTCATATCCTTCTATCATTACTAAAATCTACAGTGGCTCTTCATCCACTTTAACACTTGCACTTTCAACAATATTTTCAACCTTTTATTATAGCATCGGTAAGCTTTACTTCTTGTAGAGTATCCAAGGAAGATTCCTTCATCAAATATTGCATCAAATTTTCCTAATTTTTCTTCATTTCTTCTGACATAGCATGTTCTTCCAAAAACTCAGAAATACTTTACAGTAGGAGGCTTACCATACCATAATTCATAGGGAGCCTTTGAATTGTTCACTTTTGCTTGACCTATGTTAAGAATGTAGACTATAGTATGAATAACTTCTCTCCAATAGACATCTAGTAGATTTTATTCCTTCATCATTGTCGTAGTTGCTTCTTGAACTATTATATTCTTCCTCTCCACAACTCTATTTTGCTAAGGAGTCCTAGGAGCCAACAAATGCCTCTTTATTCCATGATCTTCAAAAAAGCTATTAAACTCATTGGAGGTGAACTCACCACCTTTGTCAAACCTTAAGCTCTTGGATTTTACATCTATTTCAATCTCAAACATAGACTTAAATGCTTTGAAATTATCTAGGGCTTATGATTTTTCTTTAAGAAATGTTACCCAAGTCATTCTAGAATAATCATCAATCAACAACATGAAATACCTATCACCATATGAACTTCTTATTTTGGTAGGTTCACACAGGTCTGTATGCACCAGCTCGAAAGGACCTACAATAGAATATTCTTTGATCTTGAACCTTTTCTTAGTCTGCTTTCCAAACTGATACTCCTTGCATATTGCATTGGTAGGCTTTGTAATCTTTGGCATATCCCTCACATCATTAGTAGAACTGATTTTTACTAGGCTATCAAAATTGATGTGACCAATTCTTCTATGCCATATCCAACTTTCATTGATTTGAGACATAAAGCACTTTACACCACTACCTTTGAGCTGATAAACATTACCTTCTATTCTTGTCCCTACAACAACCAAAGCTCTAGATCTTCCTTTTTTAATTTCACAACCATCATCCTAAAACACAAGATTATATCCTCTACTACACATATTTCCTACACTTAGAATATTATACCGGCATATCCAACTTTCATTGATTTGAGACATAAAGCACTTTACACCACTACCTTTGAGCTGATAAACATTACCTTCTATTCTTGTCCCTACAACAACCAAAGTTCTAGATCTTCCTTTTTTAATTTCACAACCATCATCCTAAAAGACAAGATTATATCCTCTACTACACATATTTCCTACACTTAGAATATTATACCGGTGACCCTTAACATAAATAACATCATCTATTTTATGCTTTCCATAAAAAAACATTGAACCTTTTCCACATATATTAGCAAATGTGTCATCACCAAACTTAACAAGACCACCATCATACTTTTAAATTTTAACAAACTTACTGTTATCACTTGTCATATGATCTGAGAATCCACTATCAACTATCCAATAATTCCTCTCTTCTCTTGCATGAAAAGAAGTCACCATAGTTCCTTCAATGTTATGATCTATTACCAGAGCACTTTCCTTCACACATATTTTAGGATTAGCATAATTAGTTCCAAATTTTAGAGCCATGAACAAGAATTCATCATTGTCCTCATCAAGATAGTCAAATTATTCATCATTAGATACACCATTGTCTCTTTCAACATAATAACTCTCCTTGAAATTATTTCCTTTATGATCCTTAGGTTTTTAATTTTCAACTTTGATTGGACATTTAGAAGCATAATGAGCTATCTTTCCATAATTGAAACATTTAAAGGGTAACTTACATTTGTATTTTCCAGTGCCCTTTTTTTAAATCCTTACAAAAATTTCTTCCACTACCACCTCATCAAGATCATCTAGATCTAACTCATCATCATTCTCTACTTTGCAAACTTTAAAAGTAGTTTCTTTCTTTGTAGCATCTTGACCAAATCTCAATTCATAAGAAATTAAAGCACCAAACATTTGATCTCTAGAATAATTATCCAAATTCTGAGCTTCCTCAATAGTAGAAACTTTATAACTATAAGTTTTAGGAACTATTCTTAATACCACTTCTTTTTCTTCCAGCTTACCACCAAGACCATTGATGGCATTGGAAACTTCATCCACTTTGAGAATGTAGGTTGTAATAACTTCATCTTCAGACATCCTTAGGGTTTCAAATTTGGCTTTATAGTTATGCATCTTTTCTTGCTTGTGTTAGATGAATAGGACAATTGAGAATGGGGTGTGAATTAGTTGTATATTAAAATATCAAAAACCTCATTAACATTTGGATCTTTATTAGCCCTTAAATCCTTAATCAAATTTAGCTTGAAATTAAACAAGAGAAACAACAACACATCAAAACACCATGCATAATAGCACACTAGATTTATATGGAAAACCCAAGAAGGGAAAAACCACGATGAGGATTAGCTCACAATATAAAGTAATAGCAACATCAAATACAATAGGCTCACTATCGGAGGGATCACTACCAGAGGACTCATTGTCCAAAAGAAAGAAGATAGAAGAATGTGTGGCTCATTGCCAATTTGAATTGCTAACAATGCATCTCTCTTATGTTGAAGGTATAGTTCTATTGAAGAAAAAATAACTCATTCAACATACTATAATGTAGATGCCTTTTGCTCATTACATCTAGGATTCATAGGCATTAAAGATCATACTTAGATCACCACACTTGATCACTTTCTCATCTTTTGCATCACACACCCTTTTCATAATCCACACAACAAATTGCCTTGTATTTATACCATCCACGACCTAAAATAATCTCAATTAGGTCAAACTTAAGGAAACATATGCACATCAACCTTGAAACGTCAAATAGGTTGACACCAAACACTTCCACGATGGAAAGAAGTGAAGGACAACCACTCCAAGGGTTAACTAGGACCCTAATCTATACCAACACACTTCACAAAGATTCTAAAAAAAACACAAAAATTCCATTTATTAACACTAACATGCCACATAAAAACACTCCACAATATCCATACAGCATCTCAAAATATTCTAGCATCATCAGAATATTCTACAACTCTACCACAACCACCTGAAACTGATAACACCATTATTCTATACAACCATACACACTAGAACAAACATCCAACTTACTAACCAACTTTTTGGAAAACCTCAACACTTGAAATATCAAGGGAAAGTAGATATAGAAATTATAAGCATGTCCCCAAATCTACAAGACAAGAAACCTTAATGCAGAGAAATGAAGAGCAATCTCATTTCTCCCAGATACCTTGTTTCACTAGACAAACATACTATCAAACACAACTTTCGCTGCAAAACTATCCAAAACTTGAAACTATAGATATAGAACCTCTGAACAAATCTAATCATTATATCCAAACCATGTAGGCATATTTTCAACCATGAAAACTGAACACCACTCTATCACATTGAACTCTCTTTTATTCAAATTTTCTCAAATGCACTTGGAAACCAAGTGAACCATCTACATCAACAATACTAATAACATATATGAAACACATTTAAAGCATCTACAACACTTCTCATCAACTATATAATATCCAAATATCTCTCCAAATACAACTTCTCCAACTATACTGAAGTAAGACAACACTAACAACATTGTGTTGACATCAATACTGACAACTCCAAGCTTCTAACAACTCCAATGCTCGGGGTTGACATTATCAAAAAAAAAAAAAATCCAAAAATCTCTCCATACAAGGGGTTGAAATAAATTACAACACCCAAACAACTCAAGCTTCCAACAATCTCCCCCTTTGTCATTGATGACAACACCAGTTTTGAAAACCCATCAACAACAACTCTGCAACAATCAACAACAAGCAACACTCCCCCTGATTGGGGCATCTCTCATTCTTCATATTATCATTCTCTTTCTCTTGAACACTCTCCCCTATGGTCTTCAGACCATATTCTCTTCGACACTATGCACTATGGTTTTTCAACCACTTCTCTCCCTCTTTGACATCAATGGAAAAGGGCCATAAACTCATCCGACTCTCTTTCCTGTATTGAAATATTTTTCTCTCCCCCTTTGATAATATTAAAAAGGCCATCATCTACATACGATATTTCCTTTTGACATCTACATACACCACTTGCAGCACCAGCAAGTAACTGCACTCACTTTTTTGCACTCTCCCTCTTAGCGACCCAAAATATACTCCATTTGAATTCACCAACCAACAATACTAATAATTACTCCCCTTGAGAGGTAGCCTTCAAAATTATTCTAGGACTTAGAATATACCTTGAAATTCTTCTTAGATAGATGCATATACTTATGCATCTAGTTGAAATAAGGAGGGGTAATAAATCTTAACTTCTGTCAGAGATACTCAAATGTATCTTTAGGAAGAGCCTTTATGGAAATATCTTCAACTTGATCCTTTGTAGGCACGTACTCCAAATTCATCTCATTTTATACAAAATTCTCTCTTAGAAATTGATACTAGTAAGCATAGGAGTACATACTGGTTTAGAGTCTTCCATTTCAAACTTCTTTAAAATTTCCTTGACATACTTTGATTGTGAAATGAATATTCCTTTTTCTATCTGACTGATTTGAAGCCCAAGGAAGAAATTCATCTCCCCAAAAAATGAGATATAAAATTCATTTTGCATCTCTTTTGCAAGCTTCTTGCACATTGCCTCATTTCCTCCAAATATTTTATCATCAACATACACAAACACAATGAATATTTGATCCTTCTCAACTTTAAAGTAAATATTGCTATCTGCAATACCTCTATTGAATCCTTGATATAACAAGTACCTATCCAACATTTCATACCAAGTTCTAGGAGATTTATTGAGTCCATACAATGCCGTATTCAATTTTCAAACCATAATAGGATCATCTTATGACTGAAAGCCTTCCAGTTGTTCAATGTATACCTCTTCTTTCAACTCACCATTCAAGAATGTAGAATTCACATCCATATGATAAACCTTGAAATCCTTATGCATTGCAAAGGCCAAAAATATTTTTATGGCCTTCATTCTTGCCACCTAAGTAAATATCTCCTCAAAATTTATTCCTTCCACTTGTGAGTAGCCCTTACACACAAGTATATCCTTGTTTATGACAAATTCTCCATTCTCATTCAACTTGTTATGGAATACCCATTTAGTTTCTATTACATTCTTGCTTGTTGGTCTTGGGACTAATTCCAAAGTTTGATTATTCTCAATCTACATCAATTCTTCTTCCATAGCTTTAGTCCAATTCTCATCCGTACATGCCTCAATCACTGTCTTAGGTTCTACTTTGGGAAGTAGGCACAATTTACCTATTTTTCTGCCATAGAATGCTTTCTTCTTTTCAACATACCTCTGCTCTTATCACCAATGATCTGATATTTAGAATGATTCATTTGAACATACTTAGGAGTCTTAGGAATCCTTTTTGAAGCATTTTCCTCTGCAACCTGCATCTCCTTTTCCTTCTTCTTCTCTATAAGAGGACTCATTAGATTCATATCCTTTTATTCATACTGAGATTTTATATGGTTCTTCATCTACTTTGATACTCGCACTTTCAACTATCTTCTTCAACCTCTTGTTTTAGCACCGGTAAGCATTGCTTCTTGTATAATATCCAAGGAAGATTCCTTCATCTAACCTTGCATCAAATTTTCCCAAGTTTTCTTCATCACTCGTGATATAAATTTTTTTTCCAAAAACTTTGAAATATTTGACAGTAGGAGTTCTTCCATACCATAGTTCATAGGGATTCTTTGAACTGTTCACTCTTGCTTTTACTCTATTAATTATGTAAACTACAATATGAATAGCTTCTATCAAGTAGACATTTGATAGATTTTATTCCTTCATCATTGTCCTTGCTACTTCCTGAACTGTCCTATTCTTTCTCTCCACCACTCCAGTCTATTGAAGAATTTTAGGAGCTGACAAATGCATTTTTATCCCATGAAGAATTTGACAAATAAATGACTAGGTGACTAAAACTTTTAGTCACAACAGCTAAAAATGACTAAATTCTACTAATTTTTTTCAACCTAACTATAAATGACTAATTAATGACTAATTTGATTATTGGTAAAACAACACAACTAAATAATTAGTCACATATGATATTGTGATCCCTAAAATTTTAAGTCCTATTATGAGATGCTAAACAAACTATTAATGCAATAAAAGAAATAACATAAAGAGTACACCTCAAGATTAGCCTAAGGAAAGAAATTGCAAAGAAGTGAGATAACAAATTGATAAGTGATTATACCTCTTTTGTGCTACTTCTTCCTTGGTTGGCCCTTGATCTTTGGATGTTTTGTGTGCTCTTTGGATGACAAGCTAAATAAGATATGCAAAGTGATATGCAAGATGAGTGAAGACATGGTAATGGTGAACTCAAAATACTATGATAAAGGCAAGATAAGCTCAAATGGAGAATTTGCAAGAGTTTTGATATCAAAAGATTGATTGTTCAAATGAGAGAAAGGAGGGGGTATTTATAGAACAATTTGAATTCTCTAGAGAATTCAACGGTTGAGATTAAGCCACCAAGGTCAAGATGGAGGGCTATGGTGAGTTGAGGACTCACAAGCCCTCACATCTTGACATGTGGAATGTGAGATGGCCTAGGGTGGGATGATGTGGAAATGAGGTGGAAGAGAGGTACATGATGTGGATGAAGGACAAGTACCTTGTAGGTACCTTGGGGGATGAGAATATTTCCTCAAAAAGGAACTCTTTGTCCCCAAACGAGAATGAAAAAGACATTTGAGGAATTTTAGAATTTCTCAAAAATCTCCATGGGAAATGGGAAAGTGGTTGGAGAAATAAATGTGAATTAAAAATTCACATGCTTGAGAGAGTCTAATGGATAAGAGAGGGTTTCCAAAGAGATGTGGATTTGCCACATGTGAGTGATGTGACAAGTCAAAAGTTCTAGAAGTCTTTGACACATGTAAAATGACAATTCAAGTCTTCTAGAACTTGCATGGGGATAGGGTAAACCTTGGAAGGATAAAAGTGAATTAAAAGTTCACATGGGGAAGAGAGGAGCCTTGGGTGAATAAATGTGAATTAAAAATTCACATGGGAAAGAGATTCAAGGCCAAGAAAGGCAAGTGGAAAGGTTGACTAAAAAAGGTATGCTAAATGTGGCTAATGACTTTGATTAAGGTTGTGCAAACACATGATTAGTATAATTAATAAGAGATTAGAGGCAAGTGGGAGATTATGGAGAATGTGACACTAATCTTGATTAAGTGGTGCACATCCTAATCGTGTATTAATTAATTTAATCTAGATTAAAAGAGGATTATGGAGAATGTGACAAGGAGAGAGAAAAAGAGGAATTAAAAATTGGTTTTAATCCAAATAGGTCAAATGACTAAATTAAATAAATTGTCCTATTTATTTAATTTAGAGAAGAAAAGGTGTAAGGTAAAGTATTTAATTATTCAATTACATACTTTAGGAACCTTAGGCAGAAAATGAAATAATGATTAAATAAATTATTTAATCACTATTAATGAAATAGATGAATAGAGTAGACGATTTTGATCATGTGAAAGTGATCAAATTTAGATGTCTACAGATATGACTAATTTGATCATCAGTGAAAAACACAACTAAATAATTAGTCACATATGATATGACTAATTTGATCATCGGTAAATAAAAGAGGGAAACGTGAGCAAGTGATAAATTAAAATTTTGTTTTTGCGAGGGAAGCTTGTTGGGTTTCATTCTCTCTTTGATTTTTTTCAAGCAAAAGGACTGAAACTACATAGGCTCCTCCAAGATGGACGCCTTCTCTACTATTTGCTTCTTTGAAGAGGAAGGTTACAATGTTTCTAGGTACTTATCTAAGTTTCATTTAGCTAAGATCATGGGGCAGCTTCATGGCATGACCATTTTCAATCCATTTGTATGGTTGGTTGTTTCCTTTGCCTCTTTTCTGCATTTTTCCATCTTCCTAGGGTTGATTTGTCTCATTTATGAGTTGCAGAAGGAAAATAAGTTAGTGTTCTTTCTTCATTTTCTTTCATATCGATGTTTTCTTTGTCCATTCGAAAGCTCTTTCCCTTATTCCCATGGGTTAGGGTTTTCTTTTATGTTTGATATGCATTTTTAGTTTGAAATGCTACTTTGTAGAGCTTTATTTTATGTATTATGGAGACAAAATTATGAAATAGAAGTTTTCAGATTCAAAACCCTTGCAATCTAGCCATTGGACAATGTTTCAAATAATTATGCTTTAGGATCTAGGGTTTCAAGAGTGTAACACATAGACAATGGTTTTGTTTCAGGGATATTGGCTTGTTGCATTGCCATTGAAGCCATTGTGTTAGGTTCATTAAGGAGGCAGTAGTAATAAAAAATGGAGATCAATCTAATTGTGCATGAAAATGAGGATCTAGTCTCTTTGACAAGGAATGGGAATCAAGTCACTGTGAGGGTTAGTGATTTTGTAGTGGCTATGTGCATTAAATATATAAATTTTAATGAAGTGATTCTACCTTAAATTCAGGTCCACACCTCCAAGAAGGCACATGCATGTGTTTATCCAAGTCTACTACACAAGGCATCATTTGGTTTTGGCCAAACACTGATCCTCTTTACACAAAAATTTCTCTCAACAAAACTCTGCCATTGATTCTAATGCTAAGTGATCCATCAATCCGATTTGTTCTAACAATGAGAGATTTTCCTTATGGGTAACTCTTTTTCAAGAAAGATCAAATATTTATTGAGTGGGATTATACTCCATAGATACAAGATATTAATGGTTTTTATTGTTCATCTTTCTTGTTTTTTTGTTCTTAAATTATTTTAGTGTTCTTCCTTCAAATTGATAAGATTATATATAATATTTATTTCTACATGCAAATTAAACAAATACCTTGGCTGATACTTTGCAGGTGTGAAGTACTTACTAAAAATTTGACGGACCCTTGCCATATTCCATATGCACATCATGGGATTCTTTCTCAGACATTTAGACCCATTGGTTTCAAAAATAATGTAAGTTCTTAGATTATCTTTTGAAAGTTTGTTTCACATTCTTTAAAATCAGAATTTTTCAAAATAGAAACCTTAGGAAGAGCTATTGAAAATGGTAAAATCCAGTAACATTGTGAATGTGATATTGTCTTGGATTGACTTCTATATCATTCTAAATCCCTTTGCTACCTTTAGTATAGGCCTGCCAATACTATATTTGCATTGTATATCTTCACAAGGAGGCATCGATCAAGTTTGCATATTTATACTTCTTATCAATAGATCTAAGGCGCTCCTAGGGAGCCTATGATCATTTAGTTATAGGAGACATGAACAACTAACAAATATCATATATAGTGCCTTATATATTGCATACATATAAGGATTTTTTTAGAAACAACATTCAATTAGAGGCACCAACCAATTACATCTTCATTGCATGAGTTTTGAGGAATAATAAAATCAGATACAATGATCTTAATACATTATTTATTTTCCATTCTAGAATCCATTATTCATTTAGATTCATTTCAGAACTTAAATCAGAAAACTGATATTATTATTATTATCTTAACATCCATTCTTATTCACATCTATAAAAGGGTTAGAGTAAATCATAAACTAGAGTGTTCTTAGAGGTTCATGACCTTTAATATTCTCTCTACCAAAATTATTGTTTCTTGGCATATTTTGATATATTATCTATAATAATAAATGCAAGACTTAAAGCATTTCTACAAGGACCATTATAAAGTACAATTTTGTGATATGTTGACATGTTTACATTGTCAACTCTTAACGGATTGAATCATAAAAATCACCAAACTTGGGCACGGATTATTACATAAAAACAAGGATATTATCCAAATGAACCATCAAACAATAGTCTATTAGAGGTCCAAGCACATCATTCATTAATCTCACAAAGGTAGCTGGATGTTGCACAACTAAAACAATAGAATAAGTCACTTAAATAGCCTTGCATAGTCTTAAATACTATGTCCAAACATCTTTTATCCTTGGTGATACTTGGATTTGAAATAAATCTTAGAAAATTAATTGGCTTTTGTAGCTAATTCAAGAGCTCATCTATTGTGGTAAGGGGTATCTATTCTTGATGGTGGTTTGTTCAATGTTCTATAATCCACACACATTCAATAAGTTCTATCCTTTTTTGATACCACCACTCCAGGTGACCTACAAGCCAAAGCTTTAGGTCTAATAGTTTCCTAGAAAGTGAGGGTTTTCAGTTGCACCTTCACTTCATTTTGGAATTTATGAGGCTTTGCCAATACAATCCTATATTTGGAAGATGACAATTGGAAAGTAGTTGGATCTCATGTTCAATTTCTCTATGAAGGGGTAACCCATTGAAGTCAAGGAACAACTCAAAAAATTGTTATACAGGCCAATCATCATTCATTTTCTCCTTATTTGTATGCAAACCATGGACTGAATTTACTTCAACCACCCCATTTTCTTGTTTTCCACACAACAATGACAAAGAAAAATTGCCACTTGCATGCTTCTTGGCTTGAGAAACACTCACTATAGATATTTTAGACCTACCCACATACAAATTGAGAGTGAATCCTTACCATTCAAGGACATCCTATACTGATTCTTCCTTCTAAACTATATGGAATCTTTGATGTAGAGATAAAGACTTTAGAAGATGAAACTACACACATCTAGCAAAATCAAATCAACAACCATCTCATCTAAAAAATCTGGGTTAAGTCAAAATTTGATTTTACATTGCTTTTGTGATCGAAAAATCCACTCCTTACCCCAATTTGGGTGAATTTATTCAAACCAAGCTCATCAACCAACATTTGTGAAATTAGATTTTCTTGTGAACATGTATGATAAAGAGCATTGACCTTTTTCATTTCATTTGTATCTTTATGCAGGAGAGTTTGGTTAGTTCATCTTCATCTTGAGACCCATCATTAACTTAACATGTACCCTTTCTAATCGTGGCACATGGAAATCTCTCATCAATCTCAGAGCTCCAATCCATCTCCTTCCCGTTGCATCAATATGTAGCATTCTTGTTCTTGTTCTTGTTTCTTGAAGGAATCAACTCTGGGTGCAACTTCCAACATATATTTTATGTGCCCATATTTTTTCATATTTGTCCTTACTCTTTCCCTTTGTACTGATGGTCTTAGTGGAATTCTTTTTACCTTTCCATTTTCCTTCCCCTTATTTTTCTCACTACCTTATTGTTGTCACTTACCCTACTATTTATGAGAGAATGAAGTGTTGATCTTCTCATCTAACTCCATGTAATGTGCTTGTGCACATACTTCATCTATATCTTCTAGTTTGGCTACCAAAATGGGCCACTTGAGTTGCCAAAAAACCCTCTTATATAGTTCTTAAGCACTTCCCAGTCCATGACATCCTTTCCCAACTGAACTGGTTTCTTTCTAAACTTACTTGTGTACTCTTGTATACTTTTTCTCTACCTTTTTCTAAAATAGTGCCATTGTATAATTCTATCTTCCTCATAACAAAGAGGGGAAAATTATTTTTATAGCAGCCCCTTGAATCCATTGCAATTAGAGATTGATGCCACATCACAAAATTATAAGGAATAAGTAAAAATTAATTACCAATCCCTTGCTTTCAATATTGAGTGTAGGCATCTCATGAGTTTCTATCAGTGACTAGATATTTGATGTAGTGCACATTATTATAGTACAATCCTATTTATCAGATTGTTTCATTTAGCATCACCAATATTCTCCATAAGAACATTGTCCCTCTTTAAAATGATGGAAATGGCTCACATCTCTCAGAACAATTTCTCTTGCAACAATCTTGGAGATGAATTTAGATGTAGTGTGAAAATTAGAACATTCTTGAAGGTTCTTAACAACTCTAATAGTTGTACCAAAGGCCATGTTTAACAAACCAAATGCAATTGCTAAATTTTTACTATGGTGGAAGATAAATGGGTAATTTAGTAAACTGTTCTAACTGAATCATCTTTTCCCAAGACCTGTTAATCAAAAATGTCAAAGTACTATTGTTCTGTCTACTTATAACTCAATAAAAAAAGTGAGCAAACATTCAAAATTGAGAAACCTTGAAATAATGGTATGTACTATAAGCACAAGAGATGTGAAGCATTACATACCTACACCTTGAGAAGAAATCAATCCTTGGGCAATAAGGAACACACACATTGATAAGGGTCCATATTCAATGCTATACAATTTGGCGTATCCATCATGTAAGGTAGGTTGTGTCTACAATACAAGCCATTAAGTCCTTAACCATCATACAAATGCACCTCACCACCTTGTATTTACATATCCATTGGACATGAGCCTAGGAGTCAGTCTTTAGGGCGTATGCATTATTCTTAACTTATAACCATGCCTCATGAATCCATAAACATAGAACATTAGGGAATAATAGAATCAAAAAATCAATTTAAGACAATTAACAATTACATTAAAAGTCAAGGATACAAAGCAAATCAAGGGCTAAATAAGTTGAGTTTGTTACACGACCCATCCAAGATTGGAATCATGTATAGTAATGAGAAATAAATTCCTCACTATCTCCAAACAAAATATTACACTATTTGAATCTTTCCAAAATAGTAGGAATAAACCATGCAAAACTTCAACATCCCTCCTCATACAAACCCAAATGCTCTAAAAGATTTGTCAAATCAATCACTAGCCTTTATAGGATTGATGCCACATCTATTTGATACATTTACATGTACTACTTTACTATAATTAAGGTGTTAAATTTATGACCAATTGATTATGAATTCCCATGGAGAGGTTTTTCCTTTAGTTTAATACATTACCATGCATCAAATGGGCATACAATTCTGTTGGTAGGTTCTAGGTTTGACTTTTTAACCAGGTTGTCTACATACATAACTAAAGAAGGTGATAACATAGATTAATGTGGTTTTATCTTATAACTCCCAAAGTGGCTTCTGATCCTCCAGTGGGATTATTTTCACATATTTTGGCTTCTTATTTCTGGCCATAGTGTCATGGACTATTTCAGGATAATGGAGCAATCTGAGTGGCATCTTGATATAAAATGGCCATTTTTTAAATCCATCAAATGTTCCAAGTTCTTGTAAGCTGTGTGTTTAGAAGCGTTTACAACACATTAAAAAAGAGCTCACTTAATAAATCATAGAAGTTAATATTTTGTAGATAAATTAAAAGGAAATAATACTCCACCCCAAAATTAAAAGCAAGTGAAAAATCCTGTCATATATCTAACTAAAAAGCAAGGCTAATAAACCCATGTATAGTTTCATTTGAGTCCCACAATTCACCTTAAAGAGAACTTTGTGCTAAAGTTGTTCTTAAAGAAGGCCTGAACTCAAAATCGATAAGTAGTTACCAGATTGAAACATACTAAACTATTTACATTTTAAAACAAAAAAGGTTAATATGTGTTATATTCATGAGATGGATGTATTGTAACCTTAGATATTGCTTCCTACTGTTGTTTAGCAATGATTGTTAGGAAATAAATGGAGCTTAACTCTACAGTTTCTTTCCATTTGTTTATAACTTGATCAATCTAGTTATATATTTCACTGTGAAAAAAAGCTAGAAGATCCCCATTAAGATACCTTGCATTGCCAAATATGTTATCTACGCAAGATCTGGGTCAAGCTGCCTCTTGCATGCTTAGTGAAAATAACTTAGTTTGGTGATTTCAGTATCCTCCATTACATATATGAAGTGGCTTTGATTTGGCTAGTTGACTACTTTTAGGAACCATGCTATGAAATGTACACTACACATTCCTATTCATGAAATAAAGCAACATTATTTTAGATTCCTTTGTTGTGGTTCAAGAAATATGGAAGCTGAGTTTCACATACTTGTGAAATTTGATAATTGGAAAACTAGATTCAAACTCAAGAATACATTAGTCAAAATTTAATTTTTTGTTTCATGTTATAGGTAGTATCTGTTGCTGCATTTAATGGAGGTGGTGCACTCAATTTCATTCCAAATTTTGTTACTATTGGTGGTACATTTCGAGCTTTCTCAAATGATAGCTTTTACAAACTCAAACAAAGAATAGAAGAGGTGTGTTCTCATGATATCACTCCCAAAAATAGCTTATGTGTAAAGTCCTATAATTCTAAGTTCATATTTTGTTGCAACATTTTGCATACATGTCTAGCAGGGCAGTTGAAACTACAACATCTGACAAAACATCATCCCCGCATCCCCGCGCACACACAAAAGTTCCTTCACGGGGATGCGAGGAGAGCTCGCCACCCCGCACCCTCATGCCCTAGCTCGTTGCGGGGATGTGGCTGGGAGAGCCCGCCATCCCATACGCTCATGCCATGGCTCCTTATGGGGCTGCATGGGAGTGCAATCACATAAAATTTCCTTCATGAGAGATAAGTAGGTGAGGCAACAATCATGCCAAATGAAATACCCAACATATGTCTTCCTTGAATTTCTACCACCCTGTGACGGTGACTGGAGAGGCTGGTGAGTATGCGGGATGGATGTCCATACCTTATTCAAAAGCTCCCATTTTGGCATAGGTAGGGAGGATCCTAGAAAAGGTTGTCGAATTTGGCCTTACACTTGCTAATTGCATTTGCTTGAAAGTTTCTAAAGCCTTTTCAAAAAATCCATTTTGTGCATATCCCATAATTATTGCATTCCATGAGACTACATTTCATTGAGGCATTTTGTCAAACAGTTCACGTGCTTTGTCTATGTTTCCACATTTTGCATACATGTCTACCAAGGAAATTGCCACTACAACATCTGACAAATCTATCCTTTATGCTTTGATGGATTTCTATACCCTATTGCTAAGCTCCCATTTTGTCACAGGCTGGGAGGATGCTAGCAAAGGTGAATTTGGATTTAGAACTGCCAATTGCATTTGCTTGAAAGTTTTGAAAGCCCTTTCAACAAATCCATTTTGTGAATATCCTATTAAGTTGTGAGAGATCTTTTGTAAGATTTATTCAGTAGATCTTTTTTTATGATCTTGTCTATCAAGTCTAGCAATTGTTAGTCTTTTATTGATAATGTTCTATACATTTTTCATTATGGTCTAACTAAGAAAACTTAAAAAAAAAATCATAGATCAAGTACTGAAAATTGTATTTTTTCTTTGCAGGTCCTCCCTTTGTTGTTTGCAATAATCCTTCGTATCATGGTTTCACCCACAAGGAACGATTATGACAGTGATATGACTATATAAGAATAAGAGGACCTTCTCAAAAGGTAGTGATAGTCATTTGAGGCTGAGCAACACTTAAAGACCCATGGATGATAGGGTTACACTGAGATCCATACGTAGAAGACACTGGGATGTTTGAAACAATATAGTGAGAAGAGTGTGAAGAGATTGGATAGTTTCAATCTAGCCTGGAAACACAAAGTGAAGGTCCTAATCAAATGGCATCATGGCAATGACAGTATTTCCAAAAAAATTATGACCATGGTAGAAACACTCCTAAAACTTGAGTGAATATGTTTGAAAATGAGGATGTATGACAGTGAGAATTGAAAGGATAATCTATGAAAGAGCTTCCAACTATGCATGAAGAAAACCTACAAGTGACTATCAAGGGGCAAAGATTCGTGCAAAAGACAGTGATCATGCAAACATTAAAAGATAATCTTAGAGTCAATGAGAAGAACTATGCAAAGGTTACAATCTTGTCAGTGTCTCAAGAGGCATTTAAAGGGGTAAGGAGACAACCTTCTAGTATGAATTTGATAGTGCCAAATCTCATGATAGTTAAGAGTCTTCATGTTAGATGCATGAACACCTAGGACAATACCATAGAGTTGGTACAAGTGAGCAACATCAAGGTTGAGGGTTAACATGAGCTATCTTCCAATACAAATATTTTGCAACAGTAGTATCATAATGGGATGTTGATTTCTATATTAGAGATAAGGATAATTTATTGTTATAGGTAACAATTCACAGTGGCAACTTACGAACTAGAGCAAGTTGGGTACATGAGATAGGATCTCGACAGAGATGATAGTGTGATCTTGAACTAGGATAGTGAGCTTCATGGGATAGTCATAGATTTGTGAAGAAGACATATATGAATGTCTTCGTGATTCTATGCTATGATACTCAAAAAATAAATTTCTTGATCATTCTTTGAGCTATGTATTGTAACCATGAAGTTTTTTTAGCAAATAGAAAGCATTGCAACTTATTTTCAGATCTGTATGTTGTTTGTAAGCATTTTTTTTTATCAATAAAACAAGTTATTTTAACCTTCTCAAAGTTGTTTCATTATGCAATCTTCAAAATATACTACTAAACATACTAATGACTAAATGCAAGATTAAAAATGACTAAATATACTACTAATTGACGTCAATTAATAATTAAACCTCAAAAGCATTGTCTCAGTTCTAGCACTTTTAGGCATAAATCAATTGTGAACAAAAACAATTAAATAAACTACCAATTGACTAAATATACTACCAATTGATAAAAATCAATGAATAAATATGACTAAAAATGTATGACTAAATATACTACTAGTTGACATAAATCAGTGAATAAATATGACAAAAAATATATGACTAAATATACTACCAGTTGACATAATTAAGTGAATACAGAAATCAGTGAATAAATATAACTAAATATATGACCAAATTGATCAAATGACTAAATAAATGACTGGCAATAAACTACTAATGGTCATGTGACCAAGCTCAATGATTAATATGACTAAATATATGACTAAATCAATGACTAAATTAATGACTAAATATACTACCAAATCGATCAATCAAAATAACCAATAAATGACTAAAAATAGTTTAGTCATCAGTATGGCCGCATTATATATGACTGGAAATAAACTACTAATGGTCACGCGACCTAGTTCAGTCATTTATAAGCAATTTTTAGTATTTTTTTCAGTCATATATTGTTGTTTCTGTACTAGTGGATTTTCACAAAAAATGTTAAACTCATTTGAGGTGAAATCTCCACCTCTGTCAGACCTTAAGCACTTGATTTTCATATCCATTTCATTCTCAACCATAGCCTTAAATGCTTTACATTTGTCTAGACCTTCTGATTTTTCTTTGAGAAAAGTTACCCAAGTCATTCTAGAATAATCATCAATTAACAACATGAAATACCTGTCACCTTGAAAGATTCTTGTTCTTGTAGGTCCACATAGGTCTATATGCACCAACTCCAATGATCTTGCGGTAGAATATTCTTTGATATTGAACCTATTTCTTATTTTCTTCCCAACCTAACATTCCTTGCAAAATGAATTGATAGGCTTTGTAATTCTTAGAAAATCTCTCATAGCTTGAGTAGAGTTGATCCTCACTAGGCTATCAAAATTGATGTGACACATTCTTCTATGTCATAGCCAACTTTCTTTTATTTGTTTCATCAAGCACTTATCATTAGCACCTTTGAGCTGATAAATATTCCCATATGTCCTTTCTTTTTTGATTTCACAGTCACCATCCTAAAATACAAGATTATATCCTTTGCTACACATTTTCCTATGCTCAAAATATTATGCTGGAGACCTTTGACATAGAGAACATCAGCTGTATTATGCTTGCCATCAAAACTAATTGAATATTTTCCACGTATCTTAGCAGATGTATCATCACCAAACTTAACAAGGCTACCTTCAAAATTTTCAAATTTAACGAACTTACTCTTATCATTTATCATATGATTTGAGCATCCACTGTCAATTATCTAATGATTTTTCTCGTTTCTAACATGAAAAGTAGTCACAATAGTCCCTTTGATTTTGTGACCTATTTCTGAAGCAATTTCCTTGATACATCTTTCAGATTTAGTAGCATTATTTCCAACATTCAGATCCATGAACAAGCATTCATCATTTTCATTATCTGAGTAGTCAGATTCATCATCAGATATGCTAACATCTTCTTTAACATAATAAATTATCTTGAAAAATTTACCTTTATTATCTTTATATTTATCACTTGAAACTTTGGCTATACATCTTGAAGCATAATGACCTATCTTTCGACAATTGAAACATTTGAAAGGTAACTTAGTTCTACATTTTCCAGTCCCCTTTTTCAACCTTCTTACAAAATTTTCTTCTATTTCATCAAGATCATCCAGATCTGATCCATCATCCTTCTTTGTTTTGCTATCTTTAAAAGCAGACTCCTTTCTTGAATCATTTTGACCAAACTCTCTCAATTCAAAAGTAGTTAAGGCACCAAACATATGATCTCTAGAATAATGATCTAAATCTTAAGCTTCCTCAATAGTAGAAACTTTAGAAATATAAGATTTAGGAAGAGTTCTTAATACCTTCTTTACCACCTCATTTTCTTATAGTTTTCCACCAAGGCCATTGATGAAATTGAAAACTTCATCCACTCTATGCTTGCAACTTGCAATATATTCATCTTCTGGAATCCTTATGGTTTCAAACTTAGTCTTCAATGCATCTTTTATTGCTTGACCTTATCATCTCCTTCATAGATACTTTTTAGCTTCTTCTAGATCTCTTTATTGGATTTTTAGCCGATAACCTTCACAATTTATGAATCAACAAGACCACTCAAAAGATAATTCTTTTCTTTTCCATTGTTCTCATATGCCTTGATCTCATCATCAATTGTCATACCATTAGTAGGCATGGTATATCCATCTTCAATTTACTTCCAAACTCCAAAACCTAGAGAAACAAGGAAACCTTCCATCCTCATTTTCCAAAATACATAATTCATCCTATCAAACAAGGGATCCTCCTTCCTATGTGCCATATAGATCTACCTAAAGTGGTTAAGATTCTTCCAAGGAAAATTTCTCTGATACCAATTGCTAGATGCACAGGACAACTGAGAGGGGGGGTGAATCAATTGTATATTAAAACATCAAAACCTTCATTAACATTCAAATATTTATTAGCCCTTTGGTGCAGGAGCACTTGTTTGATTTCTTGACTCCATGAGGCCATTTGTAAATAGTTGCTCTATTTTATGTATTGGGTATTATAATAAGGTTTATCAAACCATTTTATAGGTTTTTGAGTCTTAAGAAGTCATTTTTGAAGTCATTTGTCAAATAATGTTTAAAGTTGTTCCATATTGTAAAAATTGTAAAAGTTGCTCAAGAAAGTTGTCAAGCAACTTCTCAAAAGTGTCATTAAGGTGTTTTGTCAAAAAAATAACTAAAAGGTGGTTGAAAATAGTTGGTTTTGGTTGTAAATGTATAAGTACACCCTCCAAAACTCGAATTGGAGGGGTTGGAGACATTATTTGTGAAGTTTGATGAATGGCAACCTCAAGTTTGTGTTCATTTTCTGATTTTACATTGTTTCAGGGTTGAAGTTGTGGTTTGTACGGCCTGTTATGAACTCAAATAATGGAATATCATATATGGATGGAAAGATATCTGTTTCTAGTTTCCAATTATTTTTGTCTCATTCAATTTTATTGAGTTTTGTGGGAGATATGATTATTTTGGTGAGACTGCCTATTTTAACATATTGCGCAGAATTTACAGTCTGAAAGAATATGATGGTACGGATTTTAAAGTATATATTTTTGGTTTGAAACCAATTTTATGTTGTTCCTATATGAATCTACTTTCATTTTCTTCAAGTCTCATCAAATTTCATTAAGATTTGAATAAGTTATGATCATTTTAGTGAGGGCAGGTTTGAACCCTGTCTAGGGTTTGCAGTTTTGGGAAAATTGAAATAGTTTTCTTTTGGGCTACCATGGTTATGTTTCCAATGTGACATAGAATGAATAATAGAATGTGTTATAAACAGATTGATTTGGATTAATTTTTAAGGATTATGAGATATGTTTTTGAATCCTCCTAACTCTGCATCACCCTTAAACCATTAATCGGATTTAGCTTGAAAGTAAACAAGAGAAACAACAACACATCAAAACACCATGCACAATAGAACACTAGGTTTACATGGAAAACCCAAGAAGGGAAAAACCATTGTGAGGATTAGCTCACACTATAAAGTAATAGCAACATAGAATACAATAGACTCACTAACCAAAATAAAGAAGGGCTCACTACCAAAGAAATCATTTTCCAAAATAAAGAAGATAGAAGAATGGGTGTCTCACTGCCAATTTGAACTACTAACAATGCATCTCTCTTATGCCAAAGGTATAATTCCATTAAAGCACAAAAAATTCATTCAAGAGACTAAAATGTAGACACCTACTCATTGCATCTAGGAGTCATAGGCTTTAAAGCTCATACTCTGATCACCACACTTGATCAGTTTCACATCATTTTCATCACACCCTTTGCATAATCCACACAACTTGCCTTGTATTTATACCATCCGTGACCTAAAACAATCTCAATTAGGTCGGCCTTAAGGAAGCGTATGTGCCTCAACTGTGCAACATCAAATAAGTTGACACCAAACACTTCCATAGTGGAAAGAAGTGAAGGGTGACCACTCCAAGGGTTAAATAGGACCAAAATATACATTGAAACACTTTACAAAGCTTCCACAAACAACACACCACTTCCACAATTAGCGCTAACACAAAAGGTAAGCCAAACCTATATTAACACCCTTAAAAATTAAGTTCATGATTAACTAGGTATAAAACAAATTTATAGACCACATAATAACACTCCACAATATCCATACATCTCAAAATATTCCATCATTAAAATATTTTGAACTAGTACAAACATCCAACTTAC
The DNA here is from genome assembly GCA_007115665.2 of Sequoiadendron giganteum. NCBI lineage: Eukaryota > Viridiplantae > Streptophyta > Pinopsida > Cupressales > Cupressaceae > Sequoiadendron > Sequoiadendron giganteum. The sequence continues at coordinate 41,178,268 of CM021103.1, read as the reverse complement.
TAACCAGCTTCGTGAAACACCTCAACACATAAAATATCAAGGGAAATTAGATACATATATTATAAGCATGTCCTCAAATCCACAATACAAGAAACCTTAATATAGAGAAATATGAAGCAATATCATTTCTCCTAGACAACTTGTTTCACTAGACAAACATACTGTCAAACACAACTTTCACTGCAAAATATCCAAAACCTGAAACTCTAGATATAGAACCTCTGAACACCTCTAATCATCATATCCAATCCACGTAGGAATATCTTTAACCATGAAGAATTACAGAGCAAAATATTGACCACTTTGTCACATTGAACTCTCTTTTATTCAAATTTTCTCAAAAGCACTTGGAAACCAAGTGAGCTAATTACATTAGAAATACTACTAACATCTATGAAACACATATGAAGCATTTGAAACAATTCTCATCAACTATATAACATCCAACTATCTCTCCAAATATAACTTCTACAACTATACTAAAGTAAGACATCAATGACAAGACCAAAAACATTGTGTTGACATCAATACCAACAACTCTAGGCTTCTAACAACTCGAATGATAGGGGTTGACATTATCAACACCAACAGGATTCCAACACTTACTTTATACAAGGGGTTGACATCAATGACAACACCCAAACAACTGACAAACAACTCAAGATTCCAACAACCTGACTTTATCATCTCCCTCATAAATACTTTCCATATTTGTCCACACATCTTTAGCATATTTATGACTTATCACTTTTCCAAGTTCAGAATCAAAGAGACCACTTAGAATAACATTCCTTGCTTTATCATTTCTCTCATATTCCTTGATTTCATCATCACTTGTTGGACCGAAAGTAGGCATAGTATATCATTTTTCAATTGACTTCTAGACACCAAATCCAAGAGAGACTAGAAAGGACTCCATCCTAGCTTTCCAATAAGCATAATTCATTCCATCAAACATAGGATCTTTGACACCCTTCCTACATGCCATCTAGATCTACCTCAAGTAGTTAAGCTTTCTCCAAGGAACCACATCTCTGATACCAATTGTTAGATGCACATGACAACTGAGAGGGGGGGTGAATCAGTTGTATACTTAAAAAATTCAAATGCTCAATATGTTTTCAAACCCGTATCAACCATTAAACCCTTATTATGCATTAGTAGAATGTAAACATATGAAAAAAAATGCAAACACATCTAAACACATAAGAACACTAGATTTACGTGGAAAACCCAAGAAGGGAAAATCCATGGTGAGAATTAGCTCACATAAATATGAATTGCAATACTAAACATAATTAGGCTCATTGCCGAGAAAAAGAAATGCCTGCTTTTGGGTGGCTCACTACCAAGAAGAAGGAAGATAGAAGAATAATTTTACAAAGAGATTCACTATCTCAAGGTAATAGGAGAAATCCACCACTAACATTTTATGCCATCCGCAACCTTTGGCTCACTGCCTCCAATAGCTTCAAGCACATTGAAAATGTAAACTCTTTTGCTCACTGCATCAGAGTCATAGGTATTAATATCACACTCAGATCGCAACACTTAATCAAATTTGCATCTTTTTCACACCTTCTATATATCCACACATATCTCCAACAATTCACCTTACATTTATACCATCCATGACCTAAACAATCTCAATTAGGTCACCTTTAATGAAACGCATGCACCTAAAATGTACAAAACCAAAATAGGTCAGCACCAAACACCTCAATGATGGAAAAAAGTGAAGGACGGCCACACCAAGGGTTTACTAGGACCTAAATCCACATCACCTCGCTACACAATACATCCACAATCCATGAGGTACCTCCACAAATAGCACTAGCATGCTAGGTCAACCAAACTTGAACTAACACTATAGGTGATCACATACATACTTATTCACAACATGAAATCCATACAACAACACCTCAGAACATCCACACAACATCTCAAAATATTCTAGCATCATCAAAATATTTTGCAACTCTACCATAGCCTCATGAAACAAAAAATACTTGTATTTGTGCAATTAGACGCACTACCACAAGACATAACTTACTAACCACCCTTGTGGAACACCTCAACACTTGAAACCTCAAGGTAAAGAAGTTACAAATAATATAAGCACATTCCCAAAGCCGCAAGAGAAGAAACATTACCATGGAGAAATGTGAAGCAATCTCTTTTCTCCTAGATAACCTTCTACATAGACAAATAAACAGTAAACACAACTTTCACTATCGCACGATCCATAATCTAAAACTCTAGATATAGAACCTCTGAACACATTTGATCATCATATCTAAACCACATGAGAACATCTTCAACCATGAATAAATTTGGAGCATAAAACTGGACATACCTTTGTCACACTATACACCCTTTTATTCAAGTTTTCTCAAAAGCACTTGGAAACCAAGTGAACTTACTACAATTGTATCTCTTATCTATCGTGACATCAATGAAAAAATTGATGATAGAACCAAATTTTTTTTTTATCAAACCACAACACATCCATACTAGCATAAGCACTTGACAACACCAACCATCTCCATACGTTTGACATCAATGACCAACACTATTAACTATTGACATCAATGACAACACCAACAACATACTTGCAACAAGATGAAATGATGTGTGATGTAATGCTCATGGATTCTTTGCATATCCTCTTAGGTAGGTTATGACAATATGATTGAAGGGCTATGAATGATGGTGAAGAAAAAACTTACACTATAGTCGAGGACAAGAAAAGGTATGTTATGAATCCACTGAAGGACCAACAAAAGGAAGAGGGCAGCTATACATGGGTATGTGTAATCTCAGGGAAGATATTATTAAAAGAAGTACAAAAAGAAGAAATATTGTATGCATCTATTCCTAGTCCCAAGGAATTTGAGACAACAAAAGAGGAGCAAAAAACACCCATGGAGATCAAAGGTATGTTGCAAGAATTTGGTGATATTTTTAAAATAAAGCACAAAAAGCATTCTTAGGTAAGTTTGCAATTGTTTTAGATGAAATTTCAGACCATTTGAAGAAAATGAGAAATATTTTATAAAATTTAAGGGAAGAGAATTTATTTGTCAACCTTAGCATGTTCATAAAACTATATTTCTTAAACCATTTATTTTTTATTTTTGGTTGCGTTTTGTAGGTATGATTATATTTTATCTTAATTATTCTCCTAGCTCCGTAAAAATGGATTCAAATAAATTGAATTTAAATTTAATTCAAGTTTGGATGGGAAGGTGTTGAAAAGCTTTATTTAATTAAATTGTGGGAGTTACACAAATACCATGCCTTGGTTGGTGGAGGTCATTCTTGGCATGTTTAACTCCTCGTTGCATTCAAAATTTAGCAAAGATCAGGGAGTGGAGGAATCTGGGTAATGGAATGAGATTGTAATTTTTAAAAAATTGAAAAATCAATTTAATGCCAACCAAAATTGAATGAGGAAAAAGAGGCCACATCCAAGAGGTGTTGAAGAGAGTTATTGTTGGCTGTAGGAAGAGAAAATTTAATTCCCATGAGAGAAGGACCCAAAAAGTGGAAAAATTAAAAAAATTAAAAGTTAGAGTGAATTTTTTTATGTGAGATCAAGGGGCATGCCCAAGAGTGAAGTTGGAGATGTTTTTTGCTACTATAGTAATGATTTAGAGTTGTGTTGTTGTTGTATTCTTGTTTTTGAAGGAAATCAACTTGCTTGTAGGTGATTTCTTGTTTTTTTCTTAACTCAATAGTCTTCCATTTTAATTCTTGGAGAATATAATTAGCAAATGGTTGTGAAATTCTTATCATTATTAGTGCTAGATAATTTGTCTTCAGTTTTCCAACAAGTTGATTTTTTAATTATTTTCAAGTTTATTTGCTTGTGAGTGAAGGAGCTGCAATAACCAACAATCCAATAGGACTCTTGGTTATTGTTTTGCATCAAATGGTATCAGATCAGGTATTTTGGAGAGATTATGGCATATAAAGGACAAGGTAAAGGAAGAGCCCTACAGGGAGAAGAAAATCCAGCAGTTATGGAGATGCTAAGAGGAATTAATACAAGGTTAGAAGCCATAGAAAAATCCCAAAGGAGAGCAACCACCAAAGGTTATAGAAGTAGGAGGAGATGCACAAGAAGACAAATCCCTACAAGTTGTGTCAAAGCTTGGAAGTAAGCCAAGAATGATCCACCAAGCTATAATGGAATTTTGAGTCCAGAAGAACTCATTGATTGGATTGCGGAGATGGATAAGTATTTTGATTTAGAATCCATTAAGGATAAAAATAAGGTGAAGTATGCTTGCTCAAGTTTGAAGGGACATGCATCCTTGTGGTGGGATCAAACATAGATTAAAAGACAAAGAAAAGGAAAAGAGAAGATAAAATAATGGGACAAGATGATTTCAAATTTGAAGACCAAATTTTTACCTATGGATTACCACATCAATTTGTTTAAGAGGCTACAAAATTTGAAACAAAAGGATTCGAGTGTCATGGAGTACATGAAATAATTCTACAAATTGGGCATTTTAACTAGACATGTTGAAGATGATGAAGAATAAATTGGAAGATATGTGAATGGGTTATGAATTTCTATCCAAGATGAACTTAGTATGGTCATGAAAAGAATAGTGGAGGAAGCCTATACTAGTATTCTCTCAAGGCAAAGGAAAATTTGGAAAGAAAGCAACAAAGTAATTCCATGGGTAGAGGAGAACCTTTAAAAGGTAGAGAACACAAAAATAGTGGAAGAGGACAACCATTAAGGGAAGAAGAAGCAATCTGGTCTCAAACTAATTATAGCTCAAATGCAAGGGGAAGAGGATATTTTTCAAGAGGAAGAGGAGAATATGGAAGATGAAGGGGATTTTCAAGGAAGTGTTTCAATTATGGAGAGGAAGGTCATAGGGCCTTTGAATGACAAAAAATCCAACAAGAAGGAGGAAAAAATGTTGGAAATAATTTTACCATAGAGGTTGAAGAAGAGGAAGAAAAAATAGATCCAGAAGATGGATAAATTCTTATGTTAAAAAGTACTCCCAAAACCTGAGAAGGATTAGCAGGAACCGGTAAAAAGGATGAGTTTATTCAAGACCATTTGTAGGTCCCAAGGGAAGCATTGCACCATAATTGTGGACAACAGTAGCACAGATAATTTGGTGTCACAAGAGATGGTTGAGAAGCTGAAATTGGGGAAAATAAGGCACTTGAATCCATACAAGGTTACATGGTTGCAAAAGGGACATCAACCCATGGTAAGTGAGCAATACTTAGTGAGTTTTCTTATTGGTAATTATAGAGATGAAGTAATATGTGATGTGATGCCCATGGATTCTTGACATATCCTCTTGGGTAGACCGTGGAAATACGATCAAAAGGCTATGCATGATGGTGAATCAAACACCTACACTATAGTCAAGGATAAGAAAAGGTATTCTATGAATCCACTAAAGGACCAAAAAAGGAAGAGGGTAGTGATACATGGGTATGTGTAATCTCGGGAGAGCTATTCTTGAAAGAAGTACAAAAGAAAGAAACATTTTATGCATCTATTCCTATTCCCAAAGAAGTTGAGACAAAAAAAGAGGAGCAAGAAACACCCATGGAGATCAAAGGTATGTTGCAAGAATTTGGTGATATTTTGAAAAATAAAGCACAAAAAGCATTTCTAGGTAAGTTTGCAATTGTTTTAGAATAAAGTTTATACCATTTGAAGCAAATGAGAAATATTTTACAAAATTTAAAGGAAGAGAAGTTGTTTTCCAACCTTAATAAATTTATTTTTATGAAGGAGAAGTTGGAAACAAGCACAAAGAGTAATGAAGGGCACGCTGATTTGAAAGGGAGAAAGGAAGAATTTGATGCTTCACCAAATTTCAATGTTTCTGATTTGTACCATTTTAATGAAGGAGATTCTAGGAGTAATGGAATCTCATAAGCCATTTAAATACCTTGCCACCTTTTCCTCATCCAGCTTGTATACAAGCCTATAAAACTCTTCATTGTATTTCATGATACTTGACTCCCTTTGTTTTAAATTTTATAACTTCTTAAATAAACTCATATGATAATCAACTAGAAAAAAATTAGATTTCAACTTGATTATCATTTTATCCCATGATTTTATTTTCTCCTTACCTTTTCTTTGTCTATCAATTTGCAGTTGATCCCACCATAGGGATGCATGTCCTTTCAACCTTGTGCAAACATATTTTACCTTCTTCCCATCTTCTATGGATTCCAAATCAAAATATTTATCCATCTCTGTGATCCAATCAACAAGTTCTTTTGGATTTGAACTCCCATTGTAGCTTGGTGGATCCGTTCTTGGCTTACTACCCAATTTTGATAGCACCTGTAGAAATCTAACCTCTTGTTCATCTTCTCCTTCTACTACAATTTCTAGAACCTCTTCTTCCTCATCACTAATATCTTCATCAGGAAATCCTCTCCATTGTGATGTCTCTATGGCTCCTAGCCTTGCTGTGATTCCTCTTAGCATCTCCATGAGTGTTGGATTTTCTTCTCCTTGTGTGGCTCTCCCTCTACCCCATCCTCTATGTTCTATTTTCTTCAAACTTCTTCAAACCCTGCTCTAGAAATGCAATGGAAACTATTGACAAACTATTTTTCAGAATTCACTTTGAATATGCATAGATCATCCAATTTCTCTAAAAAAATTGCATAATGAAATCTCCCACCTTCATCTATAGGAATACATAGTCATGTTATTTTTCTAATAATGACATACTTCATTTGATGTCAAAATCACCAAAAAATCCAATTTTCCTCACTTTCAATAGTTAGATATTGGCAAAATTAAAGAAAAATGCTCTAATACCATTTGATGCAATTCAAAAATTGATAATCCTATGGAATTGTCAATTGTTTTAGCACAAAACCATAACCAAGATAAGTTTCTCAAATTTCAAAAATTCAAACTTGCAACTTGAGATTAAAATAAAAACATATGCTTCCAACAATTTGAGAAATTTGTTTTTAATTTCCATATGCAACTACAACAACAATAAAATCTATAGGGGGAAGAGGAGTGGGGGGATAAATTTGAATTCAAGAGCTACTACTAGAGAGGAAGGAGAAGATTCAAAAGAGGAAAATGGTTTTTTGCTGCTGGGGTGGGTGTTGTTGCCAACTTGCTAGGTTACAGAAGGAATTTTATGGATGGACTGGGTGCTACTGCTAATCTACTGGGTTATGATAGGGTGGCGTTGGCTGTTGTCTCTGGATTGCTTGAAGTGTTATTGCAGGGATTCTCGCTACTGTTGCCCTGTTGGGATATTGGGGTGTTCCTTCTTTCTTCTGGTGTTGGTTTTTATCCTGTTGTGTTGCATTTTTTTGCTTCTATTGGTGGTTTGGGCACCTTTGAAAGTTCATTTTGCCTCTTAGGTACTAGTGCTCTTTTTTTGGGCCATTTTGGGCCATTTTTGGCTGTTGGTTTTCCCTTGGTGCTTGTTTAATGAGTTATTTTTAATCTTTCAAGGGTTTCTTTTCAGAATGGGGGGTGGTTTGTTGCCTTACTCCTCCAATGCTGACTCTTTGCAGCTCCCCTAGCCATTTGAGGAGCTCATGGGTTTTTTGGGTCTTAAGAGGGTTGTGCTTAATGACTATTCTACTATTGAGACTGTAATGGAGTGGTGGTTTTCCCTCCATGTTGCTGCTATGGGTGTTTTCCTGGTTGTGGAAGGCATTCCTATTGGCCTCTATTCTGTTGATGAGTTGGTGTTGCTGGTTGACCGTGAGGTCTTGAACCCCCTATGGTCTATGATATTTTTATTTTCATTAGGGGTTGTATTTCTATTGGAGGATGCTTTGTATGGGATACTCCCAGATTTTGGTTTACTGGTTGGGCTATATTTATTTGATCCCCTGTTTTTATTGGAGTGAAAGGGTGTCTATGCTGCCCTTGTTTCTAATCTTTTGTTGTTGTCTGGGATGTGTATAAATTTTTATCTTTTATATCAATTGAAGTTTTGGCCTAAGGGGATATATCTCCTTTCTCTTATGTTTCCTTTGGTCACTAAGTTGGCCCTTTCTTCTGGAGCATTGGATTTCTATTGGGATCTTCAACAAGTGTCTTCTATGGAGGTGAAGGCAACTTCTATTGAGGTGGATTCTCCTTTTGAGGTGGAGCTGGCTGTAATGTGTTTGATGGGAAGCCCTCTGTTTTGGTACCTCCTTTTGAAGCTCCTATTGATGTGGATGCTTGTCCTATTGAGGTGGCCCTGAAGGTTGTTGGAGTGGCGTGGCTTTGGTGGAAGGGGATTTCTTGTCTTCCTTGGTAGCTACTCCTATAGAGGTGGAGTGGGGGTTTTGTTGAGCTTTGATCTCTTGGATTTATTGGACTATGTTGGCCAGTGGGTTGATGATTTGGGTGATGGTGCCTCTCCTTCTTATGGAAGGTGGTCTTTTATTGACTCTACTAGTGGGTTTAAGGTCCCATTTAAAACCTAGTGTATTGTGAGGGATGTTGGTCCCTGTAATCTGGTTGTAAGTGGGTTCTAGGTTTCCCTTCTAAACCTAGTTCGGGCTCAATATCCCTTGTAAAACTTGGCTTTGTTGGGTTTAAGGTTCCTATCAAAAACTTCTATTTAGTGTAGATATGGGTAGTCTTGTTGTTATCTAGGTGATCTTCTATTGGTTCGTTGCTGGTTGTCTATGTTGTATCTATGAGCAACTTGTTCTTCTTTGTGTGGGCTTCAGGCCCCTATCAAAACCTAACTGTTAATGGTTTTGGGTCCATTCAAAACATGTTTTTCCCATATAATCAAAACAATAAAATCTATAGGAAACACACAAGCAAAATTAAATTCAATCCTACAAGAAAGAATGCTTGGAAAGCACCACAAAATTCACACCTACAGGCGAGAATTCCTTCAACTATTCCAAAGCAGGTTTGAGACACCAAAAATTAGCTACAAGAAACATTAAATCAACAAAAAAAATTTCCCCATTCCTCCTTAGATTCCATGGATTTTGTCGCTATCAATCTTCCTTCTTTTCTTCTTGTTTTTCCTCAATATTTTTTCTATTCAAACTCCTTCCTCCCTAGGCAATGGGATTCTCTCTACAACCAACACTTTCTCAGTGGAAACCTCTCTCCCCTCTAGGTGTGATATTCCTTTGGTTACTCTTTTTATTTCCAAATCTTCAATATCTTTCCAAACATTTCCTCCACTAACTTGCATTCTACTACTCCAACCCAAGCGCCAAGAAGATTCTAACACAAATGCCCAACAAATATAAATTTCGAGAGTTAAAAATGGCCCAAATTGACAAACACATGCCTTGGCATGAGTCTTTTTTGGCTCTTGGATACTTTTAAAAATAAAAAACATATGCTTCCAACAATTTGAGAAATCTGATTTTTAATTCTCATATGCAGCTACAACAAAAATAAAAGCTATAGGCAACCCACAAGAAAAAATGAAATTCAATCCTACAGGAAAGAATTCCTTCAAATATTCCAAAGCAGATTTGAGACACCAAAAATCAACTATAGGCAAGATTAAATCAGCATCAAAATTTTCCCCACTCCTCCTTTGATGCCATGGATTTTGTCTCTGTCAATCTTCCTTCTTTTCTTCTTATTTTTCCTTAATATTTTTGTTGTTCAAACTCCTTCCTCCCTAGGTGTTGGGATTCTCTCTACAACCAACACTTTCTCAGCAGAAACCCATATCCTCTCTAGGCATGTGATTCCTCTGGTTACTCTTTTTCTTTCCAGATCTTAAATATCTTGTCAAAAACTCTCTCCACTACCCTGCATTCCACTACTCCAACCCAAGCGCCAAGAAGATTCTAGCACAAATGCCCAAAAACTTTAAATTTTAGGAGTTACAAAAGGCCCAAATTGGAAAACACATGCCTGGGCATGGGTCTTTTTTTGGCTCTCCGACACTTTTTAAATATGAAATATTTTAATACTTTTAATTTTCAACTTCAACTCCTTTGACCACTTTTCCAAATGACTTCAAATTGAATTACCGAAAGAGGGGAAAATGAGGAATTAACCACATGCCTACAAGAAAATCAAAATGAAATAAAACCTAAATTTGATAACAAAGGTAAATAATATTTTGAGTGTGCAGGATTTCTCTAATCCTCAGATTCTACTACATTAAAAGTTTATCCCAATCTCGTAACAACTATTTATAATCAATGAATATTGGTAATTCAAGGAAGAATCAACCTTGAGTAAATGTGTTACTGATTAGTTAGCCATCTAGAAGACTATAAAATATTTACAAGGTTTTTTTGGAGTATCTTTTCATAGCAATAAAAATATGTATGGTATGTTCAAGGATTACTAAGTAGACTTATCTAATATTTTGCAAATATTCATTATCTTCTTGAATATATCTATAAATCCTAACTTGCTTGTATATTTGGAGAAACATAATCTTTTGTGATATCTTCATTAAGGTATCGCCATTGATTTTACCTGTTACACCTTTTGTATAAGCTTAAATACTTTGTTACCCAATTGCATATAGGTACCAGCTTGCTACTAGTTATCTCTCCCATCTTCTCATAAAACACCAAAAAAGTTATGAATAAATACCATTTCAACCTATGTTGTAAATAGTTATTATCACTATCATGTTTGAGTACATATAAAATCATATGGGGCTATCATTAAATTGAAATCAAACAATTAGTGTGGTTATAAATTTTCTTAGTTAGGTGCTTGACCTAACATGATCAAACCAACACATAGGTACATGTGACAAATTGAATAGGGGTACACTATGCAATGAGTATGGATGGATTTTAGCAAGGAAATTATCCATTATTTGTAATATCATTTAATTTAAAATCCTAGGGAAATCCCCTTGGTTTAATAGATCAAGACATGAAGGAGGTCTTATCCACCTCAGTAATTGGTCCTTGTTTTCCCTACTCAGTCATAAGGTTGCAGGTCTTTGTCTTGAGTTTGATACCCCTAGTTCTCAGAAAGAAACATACATTCAAGGATTTGGGAATAATAACTTAGAACAAGAGTAAAAAAGTGGGATGATGAGTTCAGTTTGGAGAAAGTAAATGTTCCTAGAACTCCCTCACCTTCTAGAATAGTTCTCAAGACCTCATAATTATTTGAGGTAGTTCAAATCACTTGATCTTTTCCCTAAAAGGACATGATTAGAATTCTTTTAATTCTCAATAAAATGAGTTCCTTATGGATTTGAAAATTATTATGATAAATTTTTGCCATGGGAACTTAAGCAATATGTGGGGCTAGGGTCTTAGATCCACAGGTGGGGTATGGTTGAAGCCGACCCTACAATATAATGGCCTATTAGATGAAGTAATATGTGATGTGATGCCCATGGATGCTTGAAATATCATATTGGATAGACCGTGGCAATACGATTGAAAGGCTATGCATGATGGTGAATCAAACACCTACACTATAGTCAAGGACAAGAAAAGGTATGTTATGAATCCACTAAAGGACCAAAACAGGAAGAGGGCAGCGATACATGGGTATGTGTAATCTCGGGAAAGCTATTCTTGAAAGAAGTTAAAAATGAAGAAATATTGTATGCATCTATTCCTATTCCCAAAGAAGTTGAGACAAAAAAAGAGGAGCAAGAAACACCCATGGAGTTAAAAGGTATGTTGCAAGAATTTGGTGATATTTAAAAAAAAAGCACAAAAAGCATTCCTAGGTAAGTTTGTAATTGTTTTAGATGAAAGTTTAGACCATTTGAAACAAATGAGAAATATTTTATAAAATTTATGGAAGAGAAGTTATTTTTCAACCTTAAGAAATCTAGTTTTATGAAGGAGAAGTTGGAAACAAGCACATAGAGTTATGAAGGGCACGCTAATTTGAAAGGGAGAAAGGAAGAATTTGATGCTTCACCAAATTTCAATGTTTCTGATTTGTACCATTTTAATGAAGGAGATTCTAGGAGTAATGGAATCTCATAAGCCATTTAAATACCTTGCCACCTTTTCCTCATCCAGCTTGTATACCAAGCCTATAAAACTCTTCATTGTATTTCATGATACTTGACTCCCTTTGTTTTAAATTTTATAACTTCTTAAATAAACTCATATGATAATCAACTAGAAAAAAATAGATTTCAACTTGATTATCATTTTATCCCATGATTTTATTTTCTCCTTACCTTTTCTATCAATTTGCAGTTGATCCCACCATAGGGATGCATGTCCTTTCAACATTGTGCAAACACATTTTACCTTCTTCCCATCTTCAATGGATTCCAAATTAAAATATTTATCCATCTCTGTGATCCAATCAATGAGTTCTTTTGGATTCAAAATCCCATTGTATCTTGGTGGGTCCATTCTTGGCTTACTACCCAATTTTGATAGCACCCATAGAAATCAAACCTCTTGTTCATCTTCTCCTCCTACTGCAACTTCTTGAACCTCTTCTTCCTCATCACTAACATCTTCAACAAGAACTCCTCTTTGTTGTGATGTCTCTATGGCTCCTAGCCTTGTTGTGATTCCTCTTAGCATCTCCATGAGTGTTGGATTTTATTCTCCTCGTGGGGCTCTCCCTCTACCCCATCATCTATGTGCCATTTTCTTCAAACTTCTTCAAACCCTGCTCTAGAAATGCACAGGAAACTACTCACAAACTACTTTTTTGAAATTGACTTTGAATATGTAGAGCTCATCCAATTGCTCTAAATAAATTGCATAGTGAAATCGCCCACCTTCATCTATAGGAATGCACATTCATTCTATTTTTTCTAACAATGACATACTTCATTTGATGCCAAAATCACCAAAAAATCCACTTTTCCTTACTTTCAGTAGTTAGATTCTGGCAACATTAAAACAACTCGCTCTGATACCATTTGATGCAGGTTAAAAATTGAGAATCCTATGTGATTGTCAATTGTTTTAGCACAAAACCATAACCAAGCTAAAGTTCTCAAATTTCAAAAATGTAAACTTGCAACCTGAGATTAAAATAAAAAAACATATGCTTCCAAAAATTTGAGAAATCTGATTTTTAATTCCAATCTACAACTACAACAACAATAAAATCTATAGGAAACCCACAAGAAAAATGAAATTCAATCCTACAAGAAAGAATGCCTAGCAAGCACCACAAACTTCACACCTACAAGCAAGAATTTCTTCAACTATTCCAAAGTAGGTTTGAGACACCAAAAATCAGCTACAAGCAACATTAAATCAACAACAAAAATTTCCCCATTCCTCAGATGCCATGGATTTTGTCTCTATCATTCTTCCTTCTTTTCTTCTTGTTTTTCCTCAATCTTTTTTCTATTCAAACTCCTTCATCCCTATGCATTTGGATTCTCTCTACAACCAACACTTTCTCAGCGGCAACCTCTCTCCCCTCTAGGCGTGATATTCCTTTGGTTACTCTTTTTCTTGCCAAAAATTTCCTCCACTACCTTGCATTCCACTACTCCAATCTAGGCGCCAAGAAGATTCTAGCACAAATTCCCAACAAATTTAAATTTTGAGTTAAAAATGATCCAAATTGACAAACGCATGCCTGGGTGTGGGTCTTTTTTGGCTTCCATACACTTTTTAAATTAAAAACATATGCTTCCAACAATTTGAGAAATCTGATTTTTAATTCTCATATGCAACTACAACAAAAATGGAAGCTACATGCAACCCAAAAGAAAAATGAAATTCAATCCTACAGGAAAGAATTCCTTCAAATATTCCAAAGCAGATTTGAGACACCAAACATTAGCTATAGGCAACATTAAATCAGCATCAAAAATTTCCCCACTCCTCCTTGGATGCCATGGATTTTGTCTCTGTCAATCTTTCTTCTTTTCTTCTTGTTTTTCCTCAATATTTTTTTTGTTCAAACTCCTTCTTCCCTAGGTGTTGGGATTCTCTCTACAACCAACACTTTCTCAACAACAATCCCTCTCCCCTCTGGGCATGTGATTCCTTTAGTTACTCTTTTTCTTGTTAGATCTTCAATATCTTGCCAAAAATTCCCTCCACTACCCTGCATTCCACTACTCCAACCCAAGCATCAGGAAGCTTCTAGCACAAATGCCCAACAAATTCAAATTTTAGGAGTTACAAAAGGCCCAAATTAGAAAACATATGCCTAGGCATGGGTCTTTTTTTTTGGCTCTCAGGCAATTTTTAAATATGAAATATTTTAATACTTTTAATTTGCAACTTCAACTCCTTTGACCACTTTGCCAAATGACTTCAAATTGAACTATCAAAAGAGGAGAAAATGAGGAATTAACCACATGTCTGCAAGAAAATCAAAAAGAAATAAAACCAAAATTTGATAACAAAGGTAAATAATATTTTGAGTGTGTAGGATTGTCCTAATCCTCGGATGCTCCTGCATCATAAGTTTGTCCCAATCTTGTACAACTATTTATAATCAATGAATAGTGAGTAATTCAAGGAAGAATCAACCTTGAGTAAATGTGTAAATGATTAGTTAGCCAGCTAGAAGACTATAAAATATTCACAAGGTTTTTTTGGAGTATCTTTTTATAGCAATAAAAATATGTATGGTATGTTCAAGGATTACTAAGTAGACTTATCTAATATTTTGGAAATATTCATTATCCTCTTGAATATATCTATAAATCTAACTTGCTTGTATATTTGGAGAAACATAATCTTTTGTGATATCTTCTTTAAGGTATCACCATTGATTTTACCTGTTACACCTTTTGTGTAAGCTTAAATACTTTGTTACCCAATTGCATATAGGTACCATTCTGCTACTAGTTATCTCTCCCATCTTCTCATAAAACACCAAAAAGTTATTAATAAATACCATTTCAACCTATGTTGTAACTAGTTATTATCACTATCATGTTTGAGTATATATAAAAACATATGGGGCTATCATTAAAGTGAAATCAAACAATTAGTGTGGTTGTAAATTTTCTTAGTTAGGTCCTTAACCTAACACAATCAAACCAACACAAGGTACATGTGACAAATTGAATAGGGGCACACTATGGAATGAGTATGGATGGCTTGTAGCAAGGAAATTATCCATTCTTTGTAATATCATTTAATTAAAAATACTAGGGAAACCCCCTTGGTTTAATAGATCAAGACATGAAGGAGGTCTTATCCACCTCAGTAATTGGTCCTTATTTTCCCTACTTGACCATAAGGTTGCAAGTCTTTGACTTGAGTTTGATACTCCTAGCACTCAGAAAGAAACATACATCTAGGGATTTGGGAATAATAACTTAGAACACAAGTAAAAAATTGGGATGATGAGTTCAGTTTGGAGAAAATAAATGTTCCTAGAACTCCCTCACCTTCTAGAATAGTTCTCAAGACCTCATAATTATTTGAGTTAGTTCAAATCACTTGATCTTTTCCCTAAAAGGACATGAATTAAAATTCTTTTAATTCTCAATAAAATGAGTTCCTTATGGATTTGAAAATTATTATGATAGAATTCTTCCATGGTAACTTAAGCAATACATGTGTTGGATAATGTTATCTTTCTCCCCACTTGTCTTCTTCAACACTACCAATGGAGAGCTTTGCAACTTGAAAGCACTTTAGAAAATTACCATTGGAGGAGAAATACAAATCTCTACCAACTTAAATTTCACTAAAAGGCACTCACTTTAATTTCACATAGCCCTAGTACTCATTAAGCATAATTTTTTAATTTAGGGGTTCATATTCATGGTTAATTTATCTTGTTCTCATTGTTTCTTAAGCATTTTGATAAGTCATTTCCTTGAGCTATCTGAATTTTTCCTGCTAGCGTGTTGCATAATTTAGAACACTCATTCCATACAAAAATTTCAAGACCAATTTCCATCATTCAGAACTAAAATCTATTTCAACTTAGTCCTACAATATTAGTTCACCATTCTTTTAAAAACTATATTAAATTTTAAAAAATAAGAAATGAAGGAAATGTACTAGGGTTATGAACCAATGTTAGTATTAGATATTGACCCACTCAGGGTAGGTGATTATTTATTAAGGCATATTAATATGAACTAATTTTGGAGTATATTAAAAGATAAGAAGATAACTTCTTATTCAAATAATATTTGAGAGTGGCTTGAAATATGCTACTAATTTTCCCACATCATTGCAATGCATTGATTCAATCTTTGCATGTTCCAAATCATATGACCCTAAATATAGAAAATTAAAATTAGTAGATGAACATATTATAGCTTAGTTGGACATGTAAATTCTAGCTTCAAGCTACCCTGAAGACAATAATACACTATCACCAAATAAATAGCTATTGAGCATTATCAAGTGCATAAAGATGCATATAAGATGGTAGTTTCCTAAAATGGCTCAAAGAGAAGAAAAGGGGCCATCAAATATTCCTAAGAAATTGATGAAGACCTATATGATTTAATCACACTCTTAAACAAAATCATGGGGACCATGAAAAAAACACTTTTCATTTATAGATGTGTCTTTTCATCGATATTGTGTGCCAAGTTCAACAACATATTGACTGGGAAAATATAATTAGTGATAATTTACATGAAAAACTGTGAATATCAAAGGAATCTAGCAATTTTATTTGAATTCTTATATATTTCATGCAATATAGATCATTAAAGTGTGGCCTAGTATTAGGAAACAAGATGTATTTGATGGAACAACTTAAACATATGATTATTATCCTCAATTGATTTTTTGAGGAGAGAAACTTTTTTTTGGAGAGTGAATGATGTGCATTCACTATACTCACGATCAAGGAGTTGAAGGGTGATATTGGAATTCACATTCCAACTAAGGAAATAATATTAATATAAAATATGGATTTTATTTTATACAATTCCCCAAATTCACCTATATTTGCATTGGAGGATTTGACGACAATCCTTACAAGATCCCACATTTTGTAACTAATATCATTCTGAATGGGTTAAAATTTATTAAAGAAGATATGAAAAATTATATAACTAAACCCAATAAGAATGAGGTGGATAAAAAAATTAAAAAAAATCAATTAAGAAGAAGCTTGTGGAATAGTGTAATGAAAGATCTACAAGAAATGTCCACCACAAATGGGCACCTACTAGTTGTAAAACAAGTCTTCTCAAAAGTATAAAATAATATTTCATTGATTTAGTTAATAAGTGTGGAGTGGAATTTAATGATCTCAAGAACCACACTTAAAGAATAATGTAAATTGGAAAAACTAAGTGATGAGGTGAAATCCAAAATTCAAGCTAATTTTACATTGATTAATTTTTATATTTTAAAAGAGGATGGAATAGGCCCCTAGACATCATAGACATAAAAAAATATTTTTAATAGATGATCATTGAAGAATTATTTAACAAAGAAAATTTTGACCTTGAAGCCATGGAGAAACTAAGCACTATCACTTCTTCCCTCATAAAAAGATTGTATAAAAAATATAGAGATTTTTTTATAACTTTGATATTAAAAGAAATAATGAATATTGTTGAACTTTGTGTCAATATTTTTCTTTGTCAATTTCATACTATTTGTATGTTCAAACTATTTTTTTTATTTGAATTTCCTTCCTATTTTATGGATGCAAACTATCATTCTCTATAATAGATTCAAAAAAATTAGTAAAATAACTCTTATTTGTAAGTCAATAGTTATTTAACTAGATTTTCAATTCCTCCCATTTATGGGACTCGTCAAGTTGTTCAAACCTCCAATCTGAGAAGAGATGAGAAGTGGCATCCATTGGATGAGGGTTGGGTTAAAATGAATTTCAATGGAGCACCTCGAGGTAACCTGAGTCCAATAGGAGCAGGGTGCATTATTAGGGATCATGAAGGGAAAATCCTAGAAAAGGAGGCTAAAAGTCTAGGGGATGGAACAAACAACGAAGCATAAATGCAAGCTATTTGGATTGGGATCAATCTATGATAACATATGGGTTTTAACAAGATATATGTAGAAGGAGACTCAATGATAACAATCAATGCAATTCACACGACAACACCAAAATGGAAACTCAAAAAATTGCTCACTCGCATTTTGGAAGTGCTTAACTATTTTGAAGATTATAAGATGGCACATATATACCAAGAGGGAAATGAGGAGGAAAATAATCTTTCAAAATCTGCAATTGAATGCATTAATGAGCAAGTTGAGGGCGGAACAATAATGGTGTTTCAGAAGCTTGTGTGGAGGACAATTTTAGGACTCCACAAATTGAGAAGAATTGATGCAAATGTCAGGGTGGCCTTTATGGTAGAGTGTATATGAGAGTGGCTGGCATTTAAAACATACTCATTACATCCTTTCTCAACAAAAACATCCACAATGTAGTTGATGGTAAGTTTGGGAGAAAAGGAGAGGAAAATGGAATTCAAGAGGGTGGTAGTAGATAATCATCTCAAAAAAGTGTTCGATGTGGAAGCGATGAAGGTTTTAGAAGAAATAAAAAGAATTTTAGGGGTGAGGGTCCTTTTATTGACATACGGATACTACATTAACACAGATATGGCCTCTATTTTCATGGCCTAGTTGTTGCACTTGCGAGAGAGAAAGGAAGTGGTGAGGTGGATGATGTGTCACTTGGTAAAGGCTCACTAGAGGGAAGGGGTGGATTACTACCTAGAGATGGTGGTGGTAGGCTAGGGTCTTAGACCCATAGGTGGGGTATGGTTGAAGCTGACCCTACAGTATAATGGCCTACAGGTTCCCTTTCTAATTTGGAGCGAGGGTGAAGATGTAGAGGTAAGAACAACAAAGTAAGGGGAACATAATGTTGTTGAAGGAGCTTACGGGTGCATACAGGGAGGATGCAATGGAGGTAATCTTGGCTCTCTTGATAGTGACCAATGAAGAAGGGATGGTAGAGGAGATGGTGGACAACCAAGGATTAATGGTGGGGAAGCAGTAGTCTAAAATTAAACAATGTAACAATAACATTTTTTGTAAATAAATTATAATTTGCTATGTTTTGGTAATGGTTTGTAAGGTTTTGAACATATTATTTTACATGTATTTATGGATTTGACCCTTTATCACCACTTTTATATATTAAAAAAAAACTAGCTTATTTCAATTATATATATCTATATGTAATCCTAGCCATTAATTGTGTTCCAAATTAAAGAGCTCTATGTCTCTCTTGATGTTATGTATTTAATCTATTCTTTTCATATATCTTTGGACATTCATAACATCTTGTGTGAGGTTATCTACAATTTCCCGATATTTTCATTCTTTTCAACTTTCTATTTGTTAAATTGAAAATCTACAATAACTCCATGTAACGAATTTAAGATAGTAGAATAAATTCCTACACTAATCTTGAGAGGAGGGTAATGCACAACTTTACAGGTATTTACAACAGTTACAAAAATATCATGCATACCACAACACAATGATTTACATGGGGAAAACCATTTTGGGAGAAAATTGACACAATAAAAAAGCCACCCAATAAATTATTTAGAAACCATGAAGATTACAATATGCTTCCAAACTAATCTTCTCACAAGAGTATCACCAACCAAAGATCTAGAGGCAACATAATAGTTATCAGAGTCTCATAATACATCACAATATAAAGTCATAAAATAATTCCCTCATAAAATAGGCATTTCTTCTAGGGAAAAATAGACCAAAAATATATCTACCATCATATCTAAGACCTAATTATGAACGATCCAAATTTACAATAATTAAATATACATAAAATGCAGCTTTCAAGGTTACTACCTTGAACCCCCACTAGGGTGTGTGGCTCTTGAAATCCCTACTTGGGGGATGGCCCCCTTGGACCTCGTAGGGGGTACCCCCCTTCCAACCCCCATACTCAAATATATTAACCTATTATAATCACAAGTTTGAGAAACCATTTTTATAACATTCACCTACTTGTTGAACACCTTACAAGAGCAACAAGATCAATACCATGATTTAATTTCCAAGGGCTGAGAAGTCCATAGAATCTGAACACCATTTGAACTTCTTTGTGCTCACAACCTTATTTAAAGAATCTACAACATTCATAAAAGTCTTTACCTTAACTAGCTTCACCCTGCCATTTGATGGAACCCCTAAAAATGTTGTGTTTCATCTCAATTTTTTGTAAAATTTGCCTGTTTCCAAGTCTTGGGGCTTGGAGTTTTGTCTATCATCATGCCTTAGGGTTTGTATTGTTAAAACCCTTCCTAAAAATGTCCAATGTCCTTTGCAAGCATTGTAATTTTTCATTGACCCATTGTGCCCCATTTTCGGTCATGTTATAAACAACTTGAGTCTTGAAAGTCCATTGAATGATCAACCCCTTGTGGTTAGGACCTCCTGCCACCCGTCCTTAAATCTTTTTATGTGCCTAGGTCCTTGAAATTTCTTTATTTTATAGGGTTGATCAATTGGCTTTGTTTGGCCTTTACATCCTTTGTTGAAAATGTTATTAATCTATTGAAACCTTATCATACGTTGTCCTAGGCAATATCCTCTCTTAAAACAACTTGGTGCACGTGTCTTTTCCCATCCTTTATGTTGTCGCTCATTGCTGAAGTTATTTTTGTCACCAATTTCTTTACAGTGATGAGCAATGTGTTTGTGGGTCCTTTTTATATTGCTTGTCACTAAAGTCCTTTGGCTCCTCAGTCCCATTACTACAATGCACGATTGACATTGTATTTTCCTTATATTGTGTCATCACCAAAATCTTCCATTGCCTTTTCCTATTTTTGTGATGAGTGATGAGAATGTATTAAATGGAGAGGTACGATCTTTCTGCATGTCAAAATTTGATGCTAACACTAGTTTCGCCCATCACTGAAAGTACTCTTGACTTTAGGTTAGTTATTGCAATGTGCAATGGCTTGTGGTTATGCTGGAGCATTGCTAGAAAGTTTTTTCTCGCCGAAACATAAATGCAACCTTGACACATTTCCGCAACAAGCGATATGGGTTATGCCAAGGAATATTCAATCCAGCGGGGTGTTGTCGCTCATCGTCGAAGTTTGGACACAACTTTAGGGCATTACAACAATGAGCGACGGGATGTAAAAGATATGGTACATACGTAGGTGACTACATGGAAACTTCCTAAGATGTCATCGCTATTTCCAAGTACATAAAATCAAGTGGTGATGCTTGAGGAGAGTCATTGATTGAGTTTTAAGTCAAAATGGATCAATGGTTGAGATTCAAAGTTGAGTGGCTTATTGTCAGCTTGCTTGCGCGAGCATTCCTTGAGAATTAATGGTCAACACGCTCCAATTTCTCTACTTAATGAGGATTGTCAGCTATGTTACTTCACAATTTGCAACAGTTGAGAGCTAAGGAATTGGTTTTGAGCCAAAGAAGAAGCATGTGGGTCTCAAGAAAGAAATCACAAAGAGGTTGAATATAATTTTCCCTGGGTAAGTAGGTGTTTATACTTGCTTTGTTTCAACTGTGCAAAATTGACTAGTTTGGGAAATTCATGAAAACTCTGAGTACCTTGGGTTTGAAAAGTTTGGTTGTGTGCAATTTCCTTTTAATTTGGTGGGGATTGTGTGTTGTGTGGAGTGTCTCTATTATGTAAATTTGCAAGGTCCCTCTACAATTGAAAATTTATAAGTCTTAGTTTTGTTCTTCTATAAAAATGAGTGAATTCCAGCCTAGTGAGTTTTCCCAACTAGTATGGAGGTCTAGGAGGATAAATATGATTGAACCCCAAGATGATACACTTGAAACTAAACAAGGTATACCAAGAGCTCTTTCAAAGCCAAAAGGAAAGAAGATAGCCCATAATATGTCTAAGAAATATGTGAAGCTAGAAATAGTTAAGAAGAATTTTTCCATATTCATGGGGGGTGAGATCAATAACACTTACAACCTGCAAAATAGGGTTGTTGTTCATAACTAGAGTAAGCCTGGTGTGGTGTACATGAAGGAACAAATTGCTAAGACAGTGAAATTGGCTAAGTCTGGGGGGAAGAAGAAGAATAAGTACCACAAGGCTTATGATTCTTATATGGGGAAGCTTGACACTGCCATGGATGGTGGGGATGGTCCTTCAAGCGATAAGGCAGATATTGACCTAGATTATGCCCGGTACCCTCTCACTCTTGCAAGTTGAGAGGATTTTTATGATGGTGAGATAACTTCTCCAGTTTCAGAAAAATCACGAAGGGGACATGCATACTCTGATTTTGAAGATGATGAACCATTGCAACTCAATAGTGTCTCAGTTCGGTGTTTTTGTTTTTGATGGCCGACATGAAGGAGAGGTGTTGGAAACTGCTACTATGATAGTTGGTATGCCTTCTTTAGTGAGCAAATGTGTTTCTATCTTTGGCATTGATGTGGAGAATTTTTTTGGCTAACATGGACAAGGGGTTTTGGTGCTGCTTCAATGAATGATGCGTTTTGGAAGGCGGGTAAACCTTCAACGATGGAAAGTATTTTTGTCTTTTTCTTTTGCCCACTTTGCAGGGTGCAAATATAACTGTCCAGGGAATCTTTGAAATTGAAATGAAATTGAATGTCAAACGTAAATGTGATTGAAATTGTAATTTGGCTCGAGGCTTGTTTTCTGCCATGTTTCTGTAAATGGGAATTTAGGGCCGGTTATAGAAAAGGGTTTTTTCTTGTAATTGATCACAGAGAGGACATTGTAAAGAATAGATTGAGCATTTTAGTGTCAAGCCTTAAGTTCAAGTTTGTTAATGCATATGTAATTTTGATAACAATACTGGCAATATGGTATAGAATGGTGCAAATTCAGAGCCATTTTTTCTCCTATGTACTTGTTTCATAAGCTATGAATAATATAATCAAGGGTTATCTTATTTGTCTCCATTTCTTTCAAGTGGATGTGTAGTTTTGTTCTTGCTTGTTAATTCAAAGAATTAATGTAAATTCTTGAGTGAAGCTATAGGTTTATGGAAAATTAAATACTAGGATATTGATAAGAAGTGGTGGTTGAGAAGGTTATGTTGAAATACTATTATGCAGTATCTTCAAAGCTAAAGCTTAATTAATGTCATGTATGAAATTGTTATCAAGTTATGTGGGTATTGGAATTGACTCCAATCCAAGGATGAGGCACTGATCTAAGTGAAGTATTCATGTTGTATTTAGTTAGTCAATTTAGAAACAAATCATTTATTAAATCAAATTCTAAAAAATAAGGGTTACAATTATGTTGGGTTTTACCATTCTCATGCTCCGAATGTTGAGTGTTGTTAAGAAGCAGGAAACTTCTTTGATATATTCTGTTTGTTGAGAAATTATGTGAGAATTATCCGTGTGTTTCAATATTCATAATAAAATAGAAAAAGAAGATTATCTAAACATTGTCAAGATCACCCTCCTGGGTTTCACAACCCGAAGAATAGAAGTAAGGGCCTAGTAATCCTTTACTTGTTCGTTGGTCAATCCTTACCTGTGTTAATTATTGAATTATGGCAAATCCATAGGCATTTGGTGAGATTAAGTTTGTTTCCCAAAACAATAACCAAAAAATTGGTGAATCTATTGGGGAACTACGCATGATGTATTTGGTTCCAGATCATTTTATCCCAGAGTATGATCTATTGGGAAATTAGAGTCAAATGCTTTGAAAATACAAGTTTACCTTTCAGTCTAGCTTTAGCGTCAGTGGGTTAATTCCTTGAAATTTTTTTTAGGGTTTGTTGTTTTCTCTTTGAATTTGCAAATTTTGTCAAGACCTGTTCAATTCCATAAATATTTTCATAACTCCTACTAAGTGTGGGTGGCGGATCCAAGGTTCTAGTACCTGTGTGCATTATTTGTGGAATTTGCTGAGAAGAGATGAAACAAACCTGAGCTTATGCATTGAAGGACCTTGATGATAATTTCAGAGGGATCCAATATTGTTTTGAAAGAATTAAGAAGTGAGTAAATCTGAACATCTGGTTCATATATCTTAGACCTGGAAAGGATTATGCTATAGTAGATACAAAGGAATGTATGCGTGAATTTGTTGTTGAAGAAATCCCATAATGAAATTAACCTTTGAAGAAACTTTATATCTTTGAAGTTCAGTCCTCTATGAGAAGAGGTGGCGATTCTATGCAAAGAATCAAATGAAATTGCGAAGGTAGTTTCAGATCTACACATATTTCCAGTCAGAAAGATATTTTAAAGTTGTTGCAACATATTTCCCCTGTTTTGGCCTTTAAGTAGCATAGATTTGTCATGAAAACCTTATGTAAAGGTCTGGAAGAACTTTGATTCCCTATGGAGTGAAATTAAGCACTAAGAAAGGGAATGGTGGTGGTGATTTTACATACTTCTAAGGTATAATTTGAAGTCTTTGTATTATGTTGAAGAAGTATGTTTGTTTTGGAGTCTTCCCATTAGAAAGATCTTAAGAATAAATGTATTTGAGTTATGGTCATGATGAAATCAAGAGATAAGGCAATGGATGATCAAATGCAAGGTTGATATTTGAAGTTTGTAAAAGGGTGTGGTAAAATGTTGCATTCATTTGTACATCCCTATGGGGTGCTGACTGAAAACTATCAAAATGTGCAGCCCCTGTCATGCCCTTCAAGAAATTTCTCTGTTAGAAGATATAGAACATTAAATTTTGATGGTATTCAGGGTTTCCCAAACCCCATTCTTGATAATATTAGGGAAGATTTTCCAAAATTCAAAGGGAAAAGCTCAGAACCGGCTTATACACATCTGCAATTATTTTTTGACTTGATGGGAAATTATGAGATAAGTCATGAAGATGTTGTCATGAAGATTTTTGTTCAACTACTAAAGGAAGATACTAGAGATTGGTTTTCATACTTACCGGTGTGTTCTATCTATTCATGGAATGAGTTCATGGTGATAATATTAGGGAACATTTGCTAAAATTCAAAGGGAAAAGCTCAGAACCAACTTATACACATCTGCAATTATTTTATGACTTGATGGGAAATTATGAGATAAGTCATGAAGATGTTGTCATGAAGCTTTTTGTTCAATCTCTAAAGGAAGATACTAGAGATTGGTTTTCATACTTACCAGTGTGTTCTATCTCTTCATGGAATGAGTTCATGGTGGCATTTATAGAACAATTTGGTGAAAGAATTAATCTAATTTCAATAAGGAAAAGACTCATGGAAATTCAAAAGGATGAAGAAGAGTTAGTCCCAACTTTTAATCTCAGGTTTGCAAAGGCAATAAGGGATGTTCCTGAAAATATGAGACCAAGTGATGTAGAGTGTTTGGTTGTGTATATAAGTGCATTTGATGTAGAGATGAGCTATTTGTTGAGAGATAATGAACCTACAAAATTGCATCATGCATATCAAATTTCCATGGACATTGAAAACAACTTGATATACTCAATGATGAAGGGATATATGACTGCAAGTGTAGGCTATTTTAGCACACTTCATGTAAATGGATCAGATAGTGGAAATGATTATCATGGTGATGGCACTTCTATTGTTCTGTCTTATCCATCATTACTGAGTGCAACCAATGGTGAGCTCCAAGTAGAACATCAACAAGGCTTGACAAATGTTGATCATACAATCGTACATTTTATTCAAATAATATCTAATATTAAGAGGCACAAGGGAGAATCACCATATGACCTGTTTGCAAAGTTTCTAGATTCCTTGTTGGAAATCCCCAAGAATTTCAGACCTGAAGATTCAGTGTTGATTGACCTATTTTGTGAGATTTTTGAGCCAGGGTTGAGTACCTTTCCAAAGGAGTTAAAGCCTCATGGTTTTGATCAAATATTTTATTGGATAAAACTTGTTGAGGAATCCAAGTGTGACTACACACAAAGTATGATGTCTTAAAGTGTCAGTAGTGGCTATCCTATTGAGAAAATTTAGAAAGCAATCTCGGTGAGTGAAAAGGGTGTTTCGGAAAGGGAATGCCCATCTAGTAGTGTGGATGAGAATATTGATACACTTACAAATATGGATAATGTCTCGTTGCAAATCAGTGGTAAAGATATTGAAGATAAAAATTTAGATGTTCACTCTGAACATTCTGAGCATGATGTATGTAACAATGAATCTCCTGGTGATGAGAATAACAAGGAGAGTGATATTTCTTATTATTTTCCTGAGAATTATTTAGTGTATAGTGAAAAACAATCAGATTATAATGAAACTTTCATATTTGGGTCAGGACACTTATCAGTTGGTGATGCACATGAGTGCCTTGCTATTGAATCTACTAATTCTAAATTATTTGAGCCATCCTTTGAATTTTTTTGCATTGAGTTGAAGGATGAATACATTTTTTTTTTATGCATGGGATGTTATTAATAATGATCTTTGTGGTGATGACACTGATCTAAATGAGGGCCAAGGTATTATGAACTTTGATAAATCATATTTCCAAGATAATGGAGTACATAATAATATGGTTGGTTTACAATGCTTAGATGAATGCGAGCATCGGTTTGAAAGTATGCCAGCATATGAACACTTTTTGTTCATCACATGAGATGAATTCTTGTCTAGTATGGGACAAAAATTGGGAGATGTCCCCAATGATTTATATGAGCCTTCTATCCATTCTAACTTTGTTTC
This sequence comes from Sequoiadendron giganteum, assembly GCA_007115665.2. NCBI lineage: Eukaryota > Viridiplantae > Streptophyta > Pinopsida > Cupressales > Cupressaceae > Sequoiadendron > Sequoiadendron giganteum. The sequence goes on along the minus strand of CM021103.1, from coordinate 41,151,779 downwards.
AAGAATGAAGAAGATCATATCCCTCTCTAATAGTTTTTGTACATTTTTGATGTCATTAATGTCACCATGATATATGGGCTGAAACTGCAAGTCTCTAAGTTACATTAGTCTTGTATTCTGAACTGATAATACATGTTTATCCTCTGGTATTTTGCTCTAGAATCCTCTTTGGTAAATGGCCCTCACTTCAGTTTTTGGGAAATGGTCTAAGATAGGTAAATGCATGCATGGCCAGGATCTTGTGCATTTATGTGATCGTGGTTATCATAGGTATCATTTTGTTGTTCACATTTTTTTTGTTAGGTCTTTTTGTTGGCTGACCTATCAAGCGGATAAAGATGTATTGGATTGAATTTTGGTAGTGTAATCCATGCTAAATCTCCACACGATTGAATCCTTTTTGAAGAAATCTTATATTCACTTGGGGCTGACCTGATTGTTAACTTATGGGCAATCAAATATATATATATATATATAAGATTTTTTTTTGAAGAATGAGATGTGCGAGAGAGTGAGAGATATATGTGAATGTTAGTAGACTATATGGAAGCAAAAAAAGTGAAGTGTGATATGCTAGCATGCGAATTTATGGAATTACAAAGGAACTGAATCTGCACTTGAGGTGTACATCTATCAGTTCAATTTTGGTGGTTAGCCATTCTGTTACTTCATTTTTGTAGGTAGTGAGCCTCCCATTTTGGATAGTGAGTCTTGTCAGTAAGCCACATATTTTTTAATATCTTATAACTGGTTATACTATATTGTGAGTTAATCCTCATTGTGGTTTTTCCCATTCTGGGTTTTCCATGTAAAATTTTTGGTGTCTCTTGTACTCTATGTTTTATGTTTTTTTGATGTTTTTTCTTATCTTAATCATCATATGCTTTGGAGTAATTGGATGGTATTTTTTCAATAAGTTTAATAATATATTGATTTTGTAGACATGAAAAATATACAATTCGATCCTACACACCTGATCCTGATCACTAACATCGTTTCATCCTGAATCACCTTCTCTGCTTGTCATCACCTTTAATTAAATAAACCATTATTTATCTAATTAGATCATTCTTCCTTGTTGATTAAACTAATCAATTTAATTTAATTAACCTTATATCTCTATTTAATTAAATAATAAATTTTATTTAATTAATCTCTAAAGTCATCCTATTAAATGGAATAAATTAAACCTTGTTCTATTTAATCTAACATCAACATTCCTCTTTGATTAAATAAATCAAATCCCTTTATTTAATTAAATCTATCTCTCATCCTTTTGATTTAAATCAACACATTAATCTAAGTCAAAATTGTCAAATCATCTAATCTCCTATTAAATTGATCAAATCTTGATTAATTTAATCCTAATCACTCCAATCCTCTAGATTTTGCAACTTGCACAATAAATCAATTTATTTGATATTAACTCATCATTTTCCATTCAAAAGGGCATCTTTTGTGGAATATTCTTCCAATTCAAAAATCCCTTCAAAAGGGTATGGGTACTTCCAACAAGGCATTTAATGCCTCTTACATGTCCTTGGCTTTGAGCCAAGTGACATTAACTCCATTCTTCTCTCCCTCCAACATGTCACTTTCAAATTTCAAATTTGAATCTCATAGAATTTATCATGCACATTGATCAAAATGTGCACAACCTTCAACCATTCACATCTTGACAAGTGGCACTTGGCCATTGGGTGTTGAATGATCCCACATTGCTCAATTTCACTCTTTCTTCCAATTTGGAAATCTATAAATGAGAGACTCTTCCTCTCATTCTAACATCCACAATTTGATCAAAGTTACTCTCTTCACATTGAGAGCTAATTTTGCCTACTTCATAGCAATTGTTCATCATTTTCATGATTTCATAGCAAGGTTATGCCAAGATCTCATCAAGGAGATTCAATCATCCACAAATCATCAACATTGCAACAAAGGAGTTCGGAAAGGACCAATTTCAACACACCAATTGGCACCAATTCCCCCATGGGATCAAGAGTTTGCATGCTTAATTAGGATTGCTTTAGATTTTCATGTTTTGTTCTTGTTTTCCTATTTTGAGCATAGTAAATGAATTTCATGGGGAATCCTTGTTTTATATTGCATATGAGCTTACTAATGTGTTTGCCTCTTATATTTGTGCAGGTATAGGATTGGGGGTTCACAGATTCACCCCCCCTCTCAGTATATTGGATATTTAAAAATTGGTATCAAAGCTTGGTTCCTTTGGAGAAGTCTAGGAGCTTGAGGGAGATCTTGAAGATTGAACAAATGGATGATAATGTAGAGCTTCAGACTGCCCTGGATGATCTTGATAAAGTTGAGAATGAGAATAAAGATTTGAAAGAGAATCTTGATGAAGCGAATGAACATGTCAGGAAATTGAAGGAGCAACTAAGGAAATTCAAAGAAAGACACAGAGAAGTTAGTGACCAACTGAAACAAGCAAATGAAGATATTACCAGACTAAAGTTGCAAGTAAAAGAAAAGAAGAGAATCAAAGAATGTTTAAATGCAGAAATGAAGGACAAGTCTGATGAATGCTCCAGGCTTGAACAAGAAGTAGTGAATTTGAGAGCAGAACTGGAAAAAAGGAAAAATTTTGTGAGGACAGTTTCAAATCAAGTTCTATCAGGCTTGATGAATTGATTGCAGGACAAAAACCCTCTAAAGATAAAGGTGGATTGGGATTAGAAATAGGTGAAAGCTCAAAAGCAGTAAATGATCAGAAGACTTGATACAAAGGGAAGTACAAAAGAAACTCCGAAAGGAAACCACCTGTTAGACAACCAAATGCACAGAGGTACCCATCTTTCAATGTCACTTGTTTTTCTTGCAACAAGTTTGGGCATAAGGAAACTGAATGCAGAGGCTAGATGAATTAGTTCTCTGGTTCTTTCCCTGGACAATGTTATGCTTGTAATAAGTTTGGACATAGGGCTAGTGAATTTCAAACTCAAATACTGAACATGTTTAATGGAGGTAGAGTAAACCAGTCCTTTGCTGGTTATTGCTATACATGCAACAAATATGGGCACAAAGTGAATCAAAGCAGAATAAGGTTTAATGGAAGTCAAGAAAGTCAAAGAAATGTTGTCTGTTATAATTGAAACTGTACACATCTAAAAATGGTCACGATTAACCAAACCTGTTAATTAATTAAATATGAATTATTTAATTAATATTCTTAAAGTCATCTACATATAAATAAATTTAATTATTTATTTATATTGTTCATTTTTCCAATTCTTCTAGTTTAATTAAATAAATAACTTTATTTAATTAATGCTATTTTCCTCTTAATTAATTAAATAGATTTCACAATCTATTTATATTAATTATCACAAGTTTAAATTCTAAATTTAAATGATATTCTTCATTTCACATTTAATTAAATATTTTCAATATTTAATTAAAACACTTTCTGAAATTCTTCACTCTTCTCAATAATTAAATATTTTTAAATATTTAATTAAGAAGCTTTTCATTTCCCACACATAATTAAATATTATCTATTTTAATTATGGACACATCTTCCATTTGTCTCTTCATTTTCCATCTGTCTCTTAAAATTCCATCTTCTTTTCAAATTCTTGATCTCTCACCGTTCATTTTAACAGGTTTGAACTCAACCGTTGATCTTGGCCAATTGAATTCCTGCCTTCAAAAATCTATAAATACAGCCCTCTTGTGAGTTGTAAAGAACCTTGAATTCTAGATTTTCATACGTAGTTATTATAGTTGCATTTTAGTTTTATCAAGCATTTCTAGCATTTAATTAGCATTTCAATTTCATAGCTTAAAGCATATTAGCAATGCACATGCATTTTCATTAATCTCATTCTCTCAAGCTGCCATTCTACAAGTTTCTGTTTAAAACAATTGAAAGCCAACATCTTGAAATGAATCCTTGGAGATAGAGGACAATGGGACGAATTTGAAGAAGCTGCTTGTGTTTAGAGTTTGTGTTTTGCTTTCTTTAATTTAGTTTCTTTAATCTAATGTTTCATTGGTGTATTAGATTAGATTCATTTTGATTTACACATTCTAACGTACACATTTTTGGCGCCCACCGTGGGGCCAAGCCCCGCATTTAATATTTCTTTTTGCAGATTTTTCTGGTAGGTGACAGACTAAAATCGCGTTTTGGCACATACGAAGATTGTTTCAGCGCATTGATGAGATATTTTGGTGCATACATTAATTGTTTCGGTGCATAGACACTCTATTTCAGCGCATCCTTGTGAGATCTTTTGGCACATCCATGGCCCGTTTCGATGCATAGACGACCTGTTCCGGCACATACAGTTGTAATAATTTTAAATTTTGATTCCGACGCCATCCACACACAGGATTTTTCAAATTTTATTTTAATGGAATGAAGCAACCCTAGGGTAGACATTTAAATCTGAATTAACCAATCCTAGGATAGTCACCAAACATAAATTTCTTTTGGTTAAAATGAATCCCATGTTTTTGGTGAAGCAACATCTTCACTTAGTGTAGAGAATTGTCAATTTGGGATTTAAAATTGAACCATTTTTGTTTGCTGTGATTGTGGGTAATAGGTTTATGCTCTCCCCTTAACTGGGTGATCAGAACACCAGACTTACCTTTTATTTTCTGCAATTTAATGCTTTATTATATCCTTTAGAAGGCTCGCTCTTGTGGAAAAAAGTACTCACCCAAGAGGAACAACCTAAGTGGGAACACCTAAAGCCAAGGTTTCCAACCCACTTTAATCAAAAGCAAGTTGTTGATGAAAATCCAACTTGACAGTAGTGCATAGGATAACCATCCCCAAAACCTTTGTTCTAAAGGTTGGGAGGTCTCTGAAGGGAGTCTATCTATTTGCCACACTGAACGGATATCCTTACTAAAAACCATAGTGTAGAAAGCCAGCCGTGTGAGTATCCAAACATCACCTTAATCACGGTGCAAGGGGAGGGAAGAATTTTCCCCCAAGACAATCACCATATAGTCGGCACATATTGTTTGCTCAAGGGATTCGGTATCCACTTCTGTCACTTTGAGTACGCACTTGGAAAAGACAAAAACACGGGCGCCCTCTAGGGGGTGACATGGCTGTGTGAGTCGACGCGATTTTAAGCTGTGGGCTGTGGTTACTATGATGACCTATTTGACAAATTAAGAGTGAGTCTGACTGAATTGCTTATCTTGTACCTGTGAAAATCTCAAGAACATACACTCTTTGTTTAGATTTTAGGATTAACAAAACAACTGTCTGCTTCTCTATGCTATGTTTTTCACATTTAAATTAGATTAAGATCATCCAAAAATATCAAAACTATCCAAACATGTCTATCTTAGAGGTCTAGCAGATAATTTAGTGCATCCCGGGTCTGTTTCGGTGCATTGATGCTCTATTTCGGCGCATTGCTGCTCTGTTTCGACGCATCTGTGCTCTGTTTCGGTGCATCCAGTAATGGTTTCGGTGCATAGGAATTCTATTTTGGCGCATCTATTTTATGAGCCTAGGTAATTTTCTGACATTCAGAAATCAAGTCTTATCGGTCTAGTCTTTCCCATGCTCGGAGTTTGGAAATCTGCAACCTTTGTTAAGAAGTTCCTAGAAAGAAAGATTAGAAAGTCCAAGAAGTCTCTCAGTTATAAGAAGATATTGAAGAAGAGGAAATTTCTATATCAAAGTCAAAAGGTCCTGCTTGAACACATAACCTTTATTCATCAATATCATGACTATATTAGAGGTTTCATTGACGATTATGTTGTAGAACCTTTATACTCACGAGCTTTCTTTCAAAGAAGAGCCCTTTCTCAAAGGCACAACCACAGTCACCGTATTCGTTCTTCTTATATTCCCCAACCTGCAATCACATACGCTACTCATCCAAATCAAATTTTGCAGTAGAGAACTCAAACACATTAGGCATTCACTAAATTCATCTTTCTACAAAGCTAAGAACAAACTTCACAAAGTGCAAAATCATCTTTATTTTCGATCTTTGGTTTAAATTCTCGCAAACAGAATTTTCATCCTTTCAATCAGGGAATCACGAGCTAAAGATTAAAAATCTTTTAAGCCATAGAATCTTCATTCTATCCTAACTTTCATATCCATCACCATTGCACTATTTCATTTCTTTGATCAAAGTTAGTAGAATTTGAGTAAAGCTTATGCCTGTTATCACGAGATCTCGAAAACATATAAGTATAGTGAGCAAAATGGGTGATAATAGTGAGAGGGAGGAAAACCTCTTTAATAATTCAAATATTGAAGAGTCAACGGAAGAAAAAATTCAAGAAGCGGAGCAGGATCCTCAATTCCATACTCTTATGGAAAGGATTTTAGAACGAAACAAGGAAAGATACTTTCTTTCTTTAGCTAATCAAGGAGCTAAGTTACCTACCGATTTTGACACGGAAGGGATTAAAGAAAATCCTGAAACCCCTCTTAATGATTTTAGTGCCCTTACTCAACAGATTAAGGAATTACAAGGGCAAATAAAAGAAATGCAAGGGGGAGCAACAAAGAAGTATGTTTTGGATGAAATATGTCCTTATCCATTTGATAGGAGTCTTCGAATGATTCCTTTTCCAAAATATTGTGAAATCCCTAAGTTTGATAGGTATAATGGGAAAACTAACCCCATTGAGCATGTAAGGGATTTCCGAAATATGAGCTTAGAATTTTCTCATAACGATACCTACTTAATGAGGTTGCTTCCACGAAGTCTGGGTGGACAATCCATGGAGTGGCTTTCAAAGATCACTCCCCTATCAAAACTTTTGAGGAGTTAATAAATAAATTTATATCACAATACTCCTACAACATCCAACACCAAATAACCATGCTTGATCTTTGTAAGGTAAAACAAAAAGTAGGGGAATCTTTCACTACATTTTTGCAAAGGTGGAGAAGGGTGTTTGCTAAATACTCTCGTCCTGTTCCTGAAAAATAAAAGATGGAGATCTTCATCGATAGTCTTAATCAAGAAATGAGTTACAGGCTAAACCTTCACTATCCTCAATCATTTGAAAAATTGATTTAAAACACAATTACTATTGAAGGTGCGTTGATCAAGCGTGGAGTTCTAAAAATCGATAAAGAGGGTTCAAATTCGTACAACAACAACAACAACAACAACCATAATAACAACAATGACAAGTCACGATTTTGGACCCGAAATAAAAATGTTGTGAATGATGGGGTAGTAGGTGCTAACAACGTGAATACAAAGCCTACCATCCTTAATGTGTCAAGTGTTCAACATAGCAACAATGCTGGAAATTCTAATAACCAAGGCAATGTTTCCAATCAAAGAAACGTGACTAATAATCATGGAAATAATTTTGGCAATAATCAAAATTCAAATGTGCCCAGATCGTCATATTTTTTGAGTCAATGGAGTTTCACTCCCTTGGGCCAATCTTTGGAATCCATTCTCAAAGAATTATTGAATCAAAATGCTATTACATTGCCACCGCAAAGAGACTATGAGCCTCGAGTTAAACCACCATCGTGGAATGACTCACACTTCTGTGATTATCATAGGTGCAAAGGTCATAAGACAAACAATTTCCAAGGGTTGAAGAATATTATTCAAGATTTGATTGATAACCATACCATCACAGTTGAGGGACATAATGTCAATAATGACCATCAAGCATTCAAGAATCCGCTCCCTAATTATCAAAAAGGGGAATCTTCAGGTGACAAGGGCAAGAATGTTAATAACATCTATGATGTCATTATCAATCATATTTATACTGATGATCCTCAAATCAACGTTATCCGAATCAAAGGTAAGCAAGACTATCAAGAGGTCAATGCTATGACAAGGGGACAAGCCAAAATCATTATCAAAGGCAGCTCATCTAAAGCAACAATTCCCCCTCCAAGTCAATACAATTTGGTTGATCAACTGAACATCAGCCCAAATTTCTATCTTGGAGCTTTTAAAGTTATCACCTACCCATAAGGACATTCTGGAAAAGGAACTTGTTGATACAACTGTATCCCCTGATCTGGATATCAATAAATTTCAAGCCATGGTGGGACACTTGTCCTCCTACACATGTTTATCTTTTTATGAAAAAGATGATTCATCCATAACCCATCCACATAATTCATCACTCTATTTAGAAGTCATGGTTCACAAAGCTCGCATTAGATGTGTCCTCATAGATGGGGGAGCCAGATTAAACATTTGTACTTTGAAATTGGTCCTAGCTTTGGGATATTCAGCAGACTTTATAGATCCATAGAGGAAAATTACAATCAAGGCATATGATGATGAGGAAAGGACTTCCAAAGGTCTCATCACGCTACCAATCAGAGTGGGACCTGTTGTGAAGAATACCTTTTATCAGGTTCTTGATCAGGATCTAACCTATAACATACTATTGGGTCACCCATGGATCCATGACATGCAAGCTATTCTATCTACTTATCATCAATGTTTGAAGTTTCCATATGATGGACAAGAAGTAACAATACCTGCTGATCACATTAGCAATCAAACTTGCTCTAACCTTAGAGCAACTCAGGACACGCTCGTCCCACACAGTAGAGAGGCTTTGGCCATCTCTACCTCCAAGTACCATGAACAAGCAAGTGAAATAATAAGTAATTTTGGCACCAAGCTAAAATTGAAAGATAATGGGGTGGGAGAATATTCTTTATCTCTCTCTAATTTACCCCTATCCCCAAGATCCCATGGTCAACCGTCAACGTCTACACAACAAGCTGCAACAGTTTTAGCCTCAACTTCAGCTCCCATCACCAAGTTTAATGGGATATTTATCAAAGAAACTGAAGTAGAAGATAGAGCTATTCTTGATTGGCTCTATAAAGATGAAGAAGAATTCGTACAACATATCAAGTTACCCACAGAACAATATGGAAAAGGTTATGCTATCATGCAACAAATGGGTTATGAAGGAAATGGCCCTATAGGTAAAAGGAAAGAGGGTATTGTTGAACCTGTCCAATTAAAAACAATGCACCCAAAAGATAAGACTGGGTTAGGATATGGTGAAGATACTAAGGAAGAAGTAGCACAAAGGCCATCAAATGAGGAGTTAGCTGAAACAATTTTGAGAATTCAAGCAAACAATTCTAGCACTGACTCCAATGAATATGAATGGGATGATTTCTCTGATGATACTTTCATTTCAGAGAAGGAGGTGGACGTCATACACAAGTTCTCACCTACATTCTTACAAGGGGAAAGCTCAAGGCCTCCGTTTGATTATGTCCTATGAAGCAATCATGACTCAAGTGAAACCGATTCGATTCAAAGATTATCCACAGGAGGATACCATCTTAGATCTCCCCTATAATGACGTTAACGATCACATCTTGACCCTTACGGCTAGTGACCTTACTCATCCTAATGATCCATTTCCTCTGGTACATCCCGAACTCATTGATTGGGAACAAGTCGCACCCATTGATGTTCCAACTTTTCCAAATGACGAAACCATAATAAACTTTCTTTGTTCATCCCGTCCCGAAACAAGTTCCACTAGGGAATCACAAGATCAGAGTTTTCGATAGGAAAGTGCCAAGTTTCTTAGCTATGAAATAAATAATATAAAAGAAAGATCTAATGGTGAAAACCTAACAAAGGCAGTATTAGATCAAGAAAAAAGAAAAATGAAAGAAAGATCTAATGGTGAAAACCTAACAAAGGCAGTATTAGATCAAGAAAAGAGAAAAATAAAAAGCATATCCAATGGTGAAAACCTTTCAAAGGCACCAGAGGATGGGAAACTTGACACTCTTCCAGAGCATTATCAGGGAAGGTCTTCCATTCTAATCAAACCAACAGAGGCACTCAATATAGGTACTACAGAAAAACCCAAAGTTTTGCAATTGGCTACATCTCTAATAGACAAAGAAGTACCTAGATTCACATAATTTCTCAAAGATAATCAAAAATGTTTTGCATGGTCCTATGCAGATATGCCTGGATTGGATCCAGATCTCATCATGCATCATCTATCTATTACACCGGGGGCAAAACCTGTAAAACAGAAACTCAGAAAAATGTTGCATTATTGGTTAAAGAGGAATTAAAAAAGCTTTTAGATGTTGGATTCATCCGGTCCATGGATTATGTAGAATGAATCTCCAATATCATGCCTGTTTCAAAGCCAGACGAAAGGATTATAATTTGTACAGATTTAGGGATTTGAATAAAGCATGTCCTAAAGATGACTTTCCCTTACCAAACATAGATATGATTGTTGATTTAACTGTTGGACATGCAATGTACTCATTAATGGATGGATTTTCAGGATACAATCAGATAAATATTGCACCAGAAGATCAAGATAAAACAACATTCACATGTCCTTGGGGTACCTATTGCTAGAACTTAATGCCATTTGGGTTGAAAAACACAGGAGCTACATACCAACGAGCAATGACAACAATTTTTCATGATATGATGCATACATTCATGGAGGATTATGTTGATGAACTCCTCACCAAATCTAACACTAGAGAAGGACACATAGATATCTTATCAAAAATCTTCAAAAGAATGGAAAAATTCAAAGTGAGACTTAACCCTAAGAAATGCGTTTTTGGAGTAAAATCTGGAAAGCTATTAGGTTACATTGTATTAGAAAAGGGAATTGAAGTGGATCTAGCTAAGGTACAAGCAATTCTTGATATGCCACCACCAAGGAACATCAGTCAACTATGCTCTTTACAAGGACGGTTACAATCCATTCAAAGATTCATTGCTCAACTGGCGGATAAAAGTTTACCATTTAAACATCTCTTACACAAGAATGTTCCATTCAAGTGGGAGTACAAATGCGAAGCAACATTTGATTAGATAAAGCAATATCTCATGAATCCACCAGTATTGATTCCACCAGTGCAAGGTGCGCCTCTCATATTATATATTGCTGCCATAGAAGTATCTTTAGGAGCATTATTGGCACAAGAAGACAACTCAGGAAAAGAACGAGCTATTTATTACATCAGCTGAACCCTAACAAGTCACGAGCTAAATTATACTTTCATTGAAAAAGCTTGTTTAGCAGTGGTGTTCACTTCTCAAAAGTTACGACACTACATGCTAACTCATACAGTAAAGCTTGTGGCTAAGATTGACCCACTCAAATATCTTCTAAGTAAGGCAACCTTAACTGGCAGGTTGGCTAAATGGGTTATGATCCTAAGCGAATTTGATATTCATTATGTGGATCGAAAAGCTATAAAGGGACAAGTAATTGCAGATCAATTAGCAGAAGCACCAATACCAACAGAACACCCAATACATGTTGATTTTCCTGATGCCGACGTGTTCACAACAGATATCCAGCAGTCATGGTCACTCTACTTTGATGGTTCTTACACTCAACATGGTTCAGGAGCAGGAATTATTTTTATTACACCTCAAGGACATACAATCCCAAAATCTTATCGGCTAATGTTTCCTTGCACAAACAACATAGCTGAGTATGAGGCATAAGAATTGCAGTAGACTAGAAAATTGTAGAACTTCAAGTTTTTGGTGATTCACAACTTGTTATTAATCAAATCAATGATGAATATCACACTAAAGATGACAAGTTGATACCTTACAAAAGAATGGTGGAAGATCTCAAGAAATACTTTGTTGATATCAAGTTCATACAGATTCCGTGCATTGATAATAAAGCAGCAAACGCTATGGCAACAATCGCCTCTCTACTCCAGTTGACAAAATAAAAAACGATACGATTTCCTAGTGGAACAATTATTTTCTCCCGCCCATGACAATCCTGAAACTCAAATCATTTGCCATCTGACGAGATCTGACTCTCCCTTATATGGCCAAATTTACACTTACCTAAAAGATACTTCTTTACCCTTAGACTTGTCTAGGAATCAGAAAAGAAATTTCATTCGTCAATCATCCTGTTACACCTTAATTGATGACGTCTTATACCGTCATGGTCTGGATGGTACCCTCCTTAGATGTCTTGAACGCGATGAATCAGAAAAGGCCTTACAAGAGGTCCATGGTGGAATTTGTGGGACACATTCAAGTGGACTAACCTTAGCAAAGAAACTTGTAAGATTAGGGTACTACTGGCCAACCATGGAGAAGGAATCATTCATCTTTGTGAAGAAATATGCAAAATGTCAGATTCATGGGAATCTCATTCATGCTCCTGCTCAGGAATTACAACCCTTCACCACAACATGGCCTTTTGCTCAGTGGGGATTGGACTTGGTTGGCAAGATACATCCATCATCTTCAAATGGACATAAATTTATCATTACAGCCATTGAGTATTTCACTAAATGGATTGAAGCTATTCCCCTGACTACTGTTACTGGTAAACAAATTTCTTCATTCATTTTGAACTATATCATCTGCAGATATGGTATTCCCAACTCCATTATCACAGACAATGGTAGACCCTTTAAAAATTAGGATGTTGACAAGCTATGTGAAAGATTTCACATCCAACAGAGGTTCTCTATGCCTTACTATCCACAAGGGAATGGTCAAGCCAAAGCTTCAAACAAAACAATTCTAAATTTTTTGAAGAAAACAATGAATGGAGCCGGTTGTGATTGGCATGTCCAATTGAATCTAGCATTATGGGCCTACAGAACAAGCATTCACACACCAATGGGTGCTACTCCTTATGCTTTGGTTTATGGAGAAGAAACTATTCTACCATTGGAAGTTGAGATTCCTTCACTTCGAGTATCACTTAAGGGGCTAATCAATGATGAAGACTACAGAGTATCAAGGTTGCAAGAGCTGGAACTACTTGATGAAAGGCGTCAAACTATAGTTAATCATTTGAAGGGGTATCAAAAGATTATGTCCCGCAGCTACAATCATAGAGTCAAACCATGAAATTTTCAAGTGGGTGACTTGGTTCTCAAAGAAAACCCTCGAAATCAGTAGGATCGAGAAAATAAAGGCAAGTTTGAACCTAATTGGTTGGGCTTGTTCATTATCATTGCAGCATACGAATCGGGGGCATATTAGCTATCAACTGCAAAAGGGGACATGTTTGAAGATCCAACCAACAGGATGCATCTGAAGAAATTCTATGCAAAAACAATAAAAAACAATGCAAAAAGTCTTGAAAAAATAAAATAAAATGCAAAAAGTCCTGAAATAAAAAGAAAAAAGAAAAAAGAAAAAATATAAAAAGTCCTGAAAAAAAAACATTGCCTTGATGAAAACCTGGCAAACAGGCGTCTTGGTAATAGCAAAAAAATCATAAAATCAGGAAAAAGTGTAATAAAAACAAACGGTGAAAACCTAGCAAACAGGCATTGTTTGTGATTTTATTTGGCTCTCTCATCTATTAGGATTCATTCTGCATATCCATCTTTTCATCAGCATCATCATCATCATCAAATTCACATCACATCATCTCCTTGAAACGACAAGGATCCCATCATGGCTTGATGATTTGAGGGTTATCCTTAGCAGTAGTTGTGTCTAGCAGGAGTCAGAGTACAAGGTCACTAGGGGGTAGTTCGCTTCTTGGAGCTTTTCTAGCAGGAAAAACGGTAGCATGTGTCTAGAATCAGAATATCAGGAAACAACAACATGATCCAATTACATTTGAGACTGCATGACTATTTGGATAGATAACAGAAAAAAAAATTAGATGATCTTAATTTGAATAAAATGAATGACAAACTTAAAGCATAAGTTGCAATTGTTGTTTTGATATTTGATGACATCATATCTTTGGAGTGATTCGATGATATACTGAATTAGAATCACAAGGAAGAAGTATGTGATTTTTCTTGGCTTGCTGTCTATAAATTAATCATTAGTATTCTGCAAATTTGTCATGGGACATGCTCTACAATGTATCATCGATGACATTTTAGAATTTGCATAAGAAAATGATTAGTTTTTGTCTGTTTATGCAAACAATACTCAGGTCATCTTGGTTCAATTATACCTCGATGCTTGTATTAATTTGCTATATCAAAAATCATGAAAGCAGTACTCAGGTCATCATTGGTGCTAACATACCCTTTGATGCTTGTACTAAATTTCAACATATCAAAAGGCTCAATGATGAAAATCAAGCATAGCATGGAATGGAAAAAGAGAGAATGATTCATTACTGCATTCTAGGACTGCATGATTCATTTAGGATTGCATTTTTAAGGTTGTATGAGGTAGAATTTTTGAAGGTTGGTAAGTATTTCATCTATCTTTTCAAAACAAACAATTGAGTAAATTTGGACATTTGTAACATCATTTTCATGATCATTCATTTCACATCATTTTCCATTATCATTATCATTGCATTATCATATTCATTATCATCTCATTTCATTCATCATGATCATTATCCATCATTACATATCATATGCATGGTCATTATTTTAATCATTTACATTTGCATATTTCACACACATTCATAAATAAAATTGCATCAATTTTATTCTTTTCACATCATCACTTAGGTTATCATGTTCATTTACATCATATATCATAAGTTTATTACATAAGTGCATCTCCATTACATCATCATATCATTCATATTACATCATAAATCATGTCACGTTCATATCATTCATTACATATTACATCTTCATAAAGCATATCCTCTCATTTCATCAAAAGCATTTACATCTTACATCATACATTCACTACATACATGATGAAGGAAAAATCATTCAGATTACATCATATCATCATACACGACATAACATATAAAAATAAAAACATGCATCCATAACATGTGCATAAATCATCCATCACATGAGCATAAATCATCCATAACACATACATAATCAAATCACCACTGCATCTCATAAACCTCATCAAAACAAATGTCCAAAAATACAAGGATATCAAATGTTTCAAAAAGATATATCAAATATAATGGCATAAATGTGTATAACATGTCCATCACTGAGGGGCATATGACCATGGAACATGACTACTGCTACCTCCTGAGGTAGTAGGTCTCGACGGATCTCTGCTCCCAGAAGCTCTGATCTCTCATCTGGTCAACTCTCGTCTAGTCAGCCACACTCCTGGTCGTACTCCTGGAATGACTACGTGAATGGGTCCGGGTACGAGTACCTGACTGCGTGAACGCTATCCTCTGCTTGGGTGGCATTGCCTCAAAATACCTCATCCTATAGTATTCGACCTCCCGAGTAGTCTCTAGCCCCTATGCTACAACCTCTCCAATAGAGGTGCTCTCAACTAATCTCATCAATCTCTTGGCTACCCCCTCAACCTGTATGCATCTCTCTCTGAAACTGTCTCTCTCGGCTGTCAGCTGAGCTATCTGTGGGTCAGGAGGTGGTGGCTATGTGATCTATGCCTGCAGCTGACTAATGGTCACCTATGCTTGTGCTAATTGACTCCGAAGAGTCTGAAGCTCCACTTGCAAAGCATCCACCTATCCCTATGACGGAGCCCTGATAGTAATCTATGGAGCCGAAGTACTCGGCTGACCCACTACTCTGGATGTCCATGGCCTCGTACTAAAAGGAACATCAAAGAAAAATCTCTGTCTCCCACCACCTCCATCATTCCCATCATCCCCACTATCTGAGTCATCTGACTCGTCATCTGTCTCCTCATCCTCTGAACTCTCATCATCCACATCCATAGCCACCCCACCGATATCCTCGGCCTGCTCTACCTGTACCCCTCCCTGTGCTGGTACCTATGCCTGACCTTGTGGCTGCCCTACTGCTGGAGGTCCCTGGAGCTGCTGTTGCCTCACCCATGTAACTGACCCTCCCATCAATGGGGCAGGCTCCTCTAGACGGGTAAATCTCGGGAAGGGATGTGTGTAAAAATGGGCTACATAATCATTCATCATCCCTGCATCGGTAACCTTTGGATACATCACCCAATGAGCCGATTGTAGCTCCAAGTACTCTGCCCTGGCTACCTCAATGGTCACAAATGGACCCCACTCTGGTACATCCTCTCATCGCCTAGCATAGTGTGCCACACCCTGTGACATCATTTGTACCAATTCTAGTTGTCTCAGCACCCTCATAACCAAAAATAGCTCAATGATAAAAGGTGTTTTCCCAATTAGGTATCTGGATCTAGTCACATATGGTAGCTCTATATCATCGACCTCCCATGGGTCATAGTCTACATACGGTCGCCAGATGACAGTATCTAAATCATCGAGTACACGCTGCCAGTAATCTAATTTGCCCAGCCTCAACTAGACAAGGGGCCCTATATACACATAAATATATGGAAATCCAAGGGGACGATCTCTCCGGACGATGGGGCGTGTAATTGCAAAGTGCTCCCATGAGAATATCTGTAATAGAGTCACCCTGCAGGAGAGACTCTTCCCATCTATGTACATGACCTGATAAAAATTATGGTACAGATGGGCAAGCATGCATGACCCCCATGCATATCTAGTACGATGGAGAAGCATGTCCTCCAGAATCCTACCCCACCCAACTAATAGTCCCTTTGCCCTACGATCAGGACAAAGGAAACCACCGATGAATCTTGCTAAAACTGAAGGTAGTGGGGCATAGCTCTCCATCATCTCCTTCTAGGGAATATCATATCTGCAGACATGAGGATCCTGGAAGACCCGTCGTAGTGCATCTGTCCCCCCAATTTCCTTGTGATCATAGATCACAAGCTCTCCAACCACAAGAATACCCAGAATCCTGTAAACATCCTCTAGAGTCACCGTGATCTCTCCTGTCGGCAAATGGAAGGTGTTGTGCTCACTGTGCCACCTCTCTGCTAAAGCAGTCAATAGTGCCCTGTTGACCTGATACTGCGACATCGCCAACAAAGGACCCAATCCACACTGATGTATGATCCCTAAATCATCCTCAGATAACTGCGGAACCATCTCCCAGGTACAAGGGAATCTCTCTCTAAACTGGAGGAGGTTAAATTCCTCCTTTATCAGATCAATCAAGCAATCAAATTAGTTCAATCAAGCAATCAGATCAAATCTATCATCAATCATTTGTTTTCAAGCACGAAAGCAAATTAATCTATCTATTTGTTTTTCATATCGCATGGAAGCAAATTTAACAGTCAAATCAATCAACATCTATCAACCTTTCAATCAGGAAAGAAAATCTATCATCCTTTCAATCGGGAAAGCAAATCTATCAGCCTTTCAATCGGGAAAGCAAATCTATCAACCTTTCAATCAGAGAAGCAAATCTATCAGCCTTTCAATCGGGAAAGCAAATCTATCAGCTTTTCAATCAGGAAAGCAAATCAATCATTTTGACTATTTTGTTCTTCAAACACGAAGGCAAATTTATCAAATCACACAAATCTACTCTTGATGTTTTTCAAAAGCATAAAATCAGTTGTCTAATCTAGCAACAATCATCAAGCACACATCAATTTTTCTTCAAAAATTGAAATTCAGCAAAAATCCATGGATGCGCCAAAACAGTCAAACGATGCGCCAAAACATGGATGCGCAACTTTACTCCATGGATGCGCTAAAATAGATTATGGATGTGCAATTTCATGAATGCGCTATTTTATCAAACAAATGCGCTAAAACAGCTCACCTATGTGCTAATCTAGCCAATGCGCTAATCTACCATTCTACGCAGGCAAGTTTCATGGATGCGCCATTTGATCTATCCTATGCGCTAATTCACCTATGTGCGACTGTTTTGCACCTATGCGCCACTTTGGATGCGCTAGTTTATCTAATCTATGTGCTAAATTAAAGCTCTATGTGCCAAAATAAAACTCTATGCGTTAAAACAAAATTTAAAAAATAAAGAAAAATAAAAAAAGCATTCGAAAATCATTAAAAAAATTGACAGAGAGGTTTTGATCGACTTACCGGAGGTCCATAGGCTACGGGTCTCTGATGACGGCGGCCTCGCTCGAATTTGTGGTGCTCATAAGGGATCGGCATCGCTAATATCTCTCTCAGAGCTCAAAAATTCTCAAAGGTTACTGTTCAAATGAAAATGACTTTTCACCTTTTTCACCTTTCAAAGGGGTAAAAGTGGCAAATTATTTTTATTTTTACTATGCAAAGTGCTATTTCGAGAGCTAAATCACCAAATTTTCTCCAAAATCATTTGAAAATCTTCCAAATCATCCTCATCATCATTCTCATCACACGATTTATCTCTCGAGGGGGCATATAGCATCATCAGTTAAATTTTTCAAAATCAGGGGCAAATTCTTTGAAGCAATGCGTAAAACACATCACTTCAAAGAGGGGCAAAATGTACACATCTAAAAATGGTCACGGTTAACCAAACTTGCTAATTAATTAAATATGAATTATTTAATTAATATTCTTAAGTCATCTACATATAAATAAATTTAATTATTTATTTATATTGTTCATTTTTTCAATTCTTCTAGTTTAATTAAATAAATAACTTTATTTAATTAATGCTATTTTCCTCTTAATTAATTAAATAGATTTCACAATCTATTTATATTAATTATCACAAGTTTAAATTCTAAATTTAAATGATATTCTTCATTTCACATTAATTAAATATTTTCAATATTTAATTAAAACACTTTTTGAAATTCTTCACTCTTCTCAATAATTAAATATTTTTAAATATTTAATTAAGAAGCTTTTCATTTCCCACACATAATTAAATATTATCTATTTTAATTATGGAAACATCTTCCATTTGTCTCTTCATTTTCCATCTGTCTCTTAAAATTCCATCTTCTTTTCAAATTCTTGATCTCTCACCGTTCATTTTAACAGGTTTGAACTCAACTATTGATCTTGGCCAATTGAATTCCCGCCTTCAAAAATCTATTAATACAACCCTCTTGTGATTTGTAAAGAACCTCAAATTCTAGATTTTCATACGTAGTTATTATAATCGCATTTTAGTTTTATCAAGCATTTCTAGCATTTAATTAGCATTTCAATTTCATAGGTTAAAGCATATAAGCAATGCACATGCATTTTCATTAATCTCATTCTCTCAAGTTGCTATTCTACAAGCTGCTATTTAAAACAATTGAGAGCTAGCGTCTTAAAATGAATCCTTGGAGATAGAGGACAATGGGACAAATTTGAAGAAGCCGCCTGTGTTTAGAGTTTGCGTTTTTCTTTCTTTAATCTAATGTTCCATTGGTGTATTAGATTAGATTCATTTTGATTTACACATTCTAACGTACACAAAAATATACCAAGATATATCTCAAAGGTATGTAGAAGAAAAAAGGGAAAACAACCTGCTTCGAAAAAGAAGAATGAACCTAAGAAAAAGGTTGAAAATGAAGAAGTTAAGCAAGAAATGAGTAAGATATGGAAAAATAAAGAGGAATAAAAATCCTCTAATGCATCTGTGCCCTTTGGTGGTGTAGATAATTCCTCTGGGAACTAGACCTAGCATGTTCTTAGGGGGAGGTTTAGCAGAAAATCTTTTGAACTCCCTATTTTTGGTCATGTCAATTCTTGACACGAGGTGATGTTGTGAAGTTTGAATGGGTAGAGGTTTTGAAAAAGAAACTAGAAGAAAATATGTGTATATGCTCACTTGCAGAGCACATTAGGGTTTTCTCAGTATGGATGAAAGATTTTATCAACTTTTCGAATTCCAAGTGCATTAAATGTGAATCAGGGCATCGCATTGGTTTATAAAGAGAAATTATAATGGCATTTCGATCACTTGTGTATTCGAAGAAGACGAAGAGTGACTTGGAGTGATCTAGAGTGAATTAAGGTGTGACTGGTGCAAACCCTTGTTTCGATGAATTGTGAAGAAAAGGTATTTCTCAATTCTGTGTCATTGCAAGCTTGTGAAAATTATTTCTTGAATCTTTTTTTGAGCTCAGAGTATAGAAAATGGCAACTCCCATGGTAGTGAATACAATAGAAAGAACTAGACCCTCATACAGAAAATACTCGATGAAGGTATTTGAGGATGACCCTATGGGTGCTTTTTCTTTTGTTCCCCATGGCGTCATGTCGATGGAAGATACAAGGATGTATATTAGGGTTAAGTCAAAAGATTTCAGTCATATCAAATTGATTGATATATGGATGGACGATCTCAATGATGATGAATTCTTGATAAAGCCTGAATATTCGAATCTTGTGGAGATGAATTTAGATCGTTGGAACAATTTCCTGAATTTCAGTTCGACAATGGATGATCTGTATGTAAAACGAGTCCTAAGAAAAATACATGATCAGTTCCTATGGACACATGAGCCACATTTGATAACCAAGGAAGCAATTAAGGTTGTCACCGGACTATGCGACACCGGACAGGTCCCTGTACTAAAAGTAGTGAAGAATGAAATGGTAATGAGTCTTATCGGTGCAACATATGATAGAAGGGCTCTTGCTACAAATCCTATCACAAACCCAACCATGAAGTACGCATCTATCATGATTGGCCACAAAATTTACTTCACTAACAAAGAAAATTTTGTGTTTGCAATGACTATCTATACTGGTTATGATATGTTTGTGAATGGTAAGAAGTATGATCTATGTGAGTTCCTCAAGTAACAACCTCTTGAGAATATGAGAATTTCAAAAGAAAAGAAGTACCCATTTAAGTTTTGTTCTCTGATTGTATGCTTGCTATTCTATTTTTTGAGGATGCTTCCTAGAAAATTTGGAACAATGTATTGGGATCCATCCTGACCTGTGGCACATCAAATTTTTGAGCACATGAGAAAATTGAGTGATGCGAACAATATAAAAAATGACTTTATGACATTCTTTTCTATTTTTAAGAAGAATATGAATGAGAGAGACAGGATTCCAAGGAAAATTGTCGATAAATATAAAAATGAAATTATATTTCATGTATCTTATGATGAATGTATGATAGAAGTGGTTGAACCCCAGACCATCTGGATTCAACCTATGGGCTATGAAGTCTCTGAAGATGATGTTGAGGGATATGTACAACTATTTTTGAATAGTCTGAAGGATCTGAATGATCATGGATTGGAATTTATGCAAAAAAATTGATGGAAGTCCGCTTAGAGCACAACGAAGCTAAAAGTCAAAAGAATGTGGCGAAAATGCTTAAGAAATGTTTCATAGCTAAAGAGATAGCTCAAGGAAAAGTTATTCAAGGTCTGAAGTCTGAAGAATTACTCAGTGTGAGGAGATCCAATAGGACCCCTCCTTCCTTACTAGCTTTTGGACCCGCTACAATGAAGCTTGTACTCAACATTGCAGATAAAGGAAAAGGCTCAGTCCCCTCCAGACCTACTACTAGATCTGGGAAAAGAAAAGGTGTTCCTCCGATAGTTCTTGTCAAAAGAAGAAAAGAGAAGGCTACTAGGGAGAAGAACATGAGTGTTACTGAAGATTAGGAGGAAAAAGAGGACCCTGCGACAAAGTTGACAAGAAAAATAAGAGTGAGTGTCTCCTTTGGTGAAGGTGCATCATAGGAAACTAGTGTTGGATCGAGAAAATTTCACTATGTGTCATCCTCTGAAGACACTGATAAAGAGGATGTTAATGATGTGAAGAAGGCTAAAGTTGAAAATAAAGTTTCCTTGGGCCAGGAAAAGCAGAACACCTCCCTGGTAAGACCTGGTTCCCCTCTTAAACTTGATGTTTTAGTAAATAATATGTTGAATCAAGACAATATGGTGAAGTCCACTGCGAAAGTGTATAATTTGGTAGGAGAAGAGCATAAAGAAACAATAATTCTAGCCATCATAAAATATGTTATTATCTTGGAAGCCAAATGGGATAACATTAAATGTGATGTTCTTGAGAAATTGTGGGAATTTTTTATGAAAAGAAGAGTAGAGGTAGTTGAGCTAGAAGAGAAGATAAGAAAGAAAGCTTATGAAGAAATTGCATCTTCTCTGTCTCTGAATAATTTAGAATCCTTGAAGAGGATCTATGCTAAAAATTTCAAGGAGAAAAGAAGAGTTAATACCCTGATGTCAAAAGATAAGAAAGAAATCAAAGAAATAAGGAAGGATACAACAAGTACTGTTAGGGATACTATGGAAAAGTATGGCATGATTGGTGCATCTGGTTCAACATTCGAACCTAGAAAAGAAACATCTACAAAAGTTTTTGATGAACCTCCTTCTAATGCTACTGATAATAATATACCTCTGGAAGTGAATGACACCAATGTTCCTTTGGAAACCAGTAGTAAAAATGTTCTATCGGAGACTAATCCTGCTAATGAGAATCCAGAAAATGAAAAAAATTCTGAAGAAAATGTTGAAGTAGAAGTTATTGTTTCCACCCCTCTGGTACATTCCGAAGAAGTAGATAGAGATAAGGGAGAAGACGAGAAGAAGGAAGAAGAAAAATAAGAAGAGAAAATTGAGGAATAGAAGATAGAAGAAGAAAAACTGAAATAAAGTTTGCAGAAAAAGAAATGGAAGAAGAGAATGCAGAGAAAGAAAAAATAGAGGAAGAAGAACAAAACATAAATGAGAAATAAGATAACATTGCTAGGAGAAATGAAGAAATTGATCAGTAGGATATGGAATCATAGAAGTCCACTAGAGAACCCTCCTCTGCTGATGATGTTTTGAAAGGACTGTTGTCTAAGTAGATAAGATTCCAACTGGTAATTCCTTCGGAACTCCTATAGCTTTCGATGAATCAAGGTTCTGTAGATCTGAACAATATTCCTTTGGTACATAAATTGGTATTGGGTGATGTATTTCATGCATCTGGCAAAAGAGAAATCTTGGAGATGCATCAAAAAGGAATTGAGATGATTGAGGAAGCCATTAAGGACCTGCAGGATGTTACACCAGATACATTTGCTGATACATCTCTCTCTTTGGTTGAGAATTTGAAGCTTCTATTGGACTCTTTCAAGGAGCACGCCTCAGGGCTTGTTGAAAATGCAAAGCATGAGCCAGAAGAGAAGTTGAATGAGAAAATACTGCTGATCCTTCATGACAAATGTGCCTTGGCACATACCTGTGTAGAGAAAATCCTTAAAGCTGTGAAGTCTTGCAAAGCTGAAGCTAATTTTGTGTTTGCATATTATATAAGGTGGCCTGATGCCACTCAAAGCATAAAAGTTCTCATGGACTCCATTGAGTCCCAGTTGGATACTGTCTCCAACACTTACAATGTATCTATGGATAGAGATAGATCAACCTAGAATGCCATTTCTGCACATCGAGAAAAGTTCTTTATATTACAAAATTAGAAGGAAGAGATAATTAGAAACTTCAGATTGTTTGGTGATAATGTGAGAATGGAGTATGCTCTAGCTAATGCTGAGAACTTGGACAAGATAAACCTGACTCTGGACTCTCTAGATGAAGTTGAAGAAAATATTATTGCTTTAGAATCTTTGAACAAGTTGCTGGTATTTGGTAAGATGAGTTGGGAAAATGGCAAAATGGTCTGGTAAGGCATTCTTTAGGAATTGCAAAGTGCTTCCTCCTCCGGATAGGATTTTTTTTTCCTGTTTTACATTGCTTGGGATAACTCCTTAGGGGGAGTTCAAAATTTTGGTTTTATGATTTTTTTGGACCATGTGTATGTATCTTTCATGTTTTGTTTGACCTTTGTCCTTGATGTCAAAGAGGGAGAAAAGGAATGAGAAATAAAGTATATTCTACACAGTTTTGTATATTCTTTTTGGCACATGTTGCCATCAATGACAAAGGGGGAGATTTTTGGAAGAATGAAGAAGATCATATCCCTCTCTAATAGTTTTTGTACAATTTTTTTGTCATTGATGTCACCATGATATATGGGATGAAACTGCAAGTCTCTAAGTTACATTAATTCGGTATTCTGAACCGATAATACAGGTTTATCCTCCGGTATTTTGCTCCAAAATCCTCTTCGGTAAATGGCCCTCACTTCAATTTTTGGGAAATGGTCTGAGATAGGTAAATGCATGCGTGGACAGGATCTCATGCATTCAGGTGATCGTGGTTATCGTTGATATCATTTTGTTTTTCACATTTTTGTTGTTAGGTCTTTTCGCTGGCCGACCTATCAAGCAGATAAAGATGTATTGGATTGAATTTTGGTAGTGTAATCCATGCCAACTCTCCACATGATTGAATTCTTTTTGAAGAAATCTTGTATTCACTTGGAGCCGACCTGATTGTTAACTTATGGGCAATCAGATATATATATATATATATATATATATATATATATATATATATATATATATATATATATATATAAGATGTTTCTTTGAAGAATGAGATATGCGAGAGAGTGAGAGATATATGTGAATGTTAGTAGACTGTATGGAAGCAAAAAAAAGCGAAGTGTGATCTGTTGGCATGCGAATTTATGGAATTACAAAGGAACTGAATCTGCACTTGAGGTGTACATCTATTAGTTCAATTTTGGTGGTTAGCCATTCTGTTACTTCATTTTTTTAGGTAGTGAGCCTCCCATTTTGAACAGTGAGTCCTAGAAGTAAGCCACATCTTTTGTAATATCTTATAACTGGTTATACTATATTGTGAGTTAATCTTCACCGTGGTTTTTCCCATTCTAGGTTTTCCACGTAAAAAATTATGGTATCTCTTGTGCTATGTGTTTTATGTTCTATTGACGATTCTGCTTATATTAATCATCATATTCTTTGGAGTGATTGGATGGTATTTGTTCAATAAATTTAAGAATATACTGATTCACCCCCCTCTCAGTATATTGGATATTTAACAAACTTATAAGAAATAGAGTTGCAAGTTGATTATGAAAGGTTAGGATCTATGCCTTGGGATGAAACTATTGAGAAAAGTGCTTATGAATGCTTCATGTTTGATGTGCTAACTGAATTTGATGTCATCTCTTGTCATGTCAGTGATCGAATGGAATATGAGTGTTTTCAATTCTCAATTCAGTTGGACGAGTATTTAATGGAATATGAGTGTGATTTGGACAAGCTATCATGTCATATTAACTATGGGTTTCATTTGGTGTTTGATTGCCAATGTCAAATAGAAATAATTAATGGTGGCCTTGGAAAATACATTGATGTGTTTAGAAAGGCCAATGATATTATTTTCCATGTTTACAATGGTAATGTTTTAAAAATTGGCCCAATGCAAACAACAAAAAATATTTTTTTTGACAGAGGTAAGGGTTGGTTCTAAGTTTTGGGGTCTTGGGGCCATTAATCAGAGTTGAAGCCTATTAAATTGCAGACATAGCTTAAAATCCTAAACATCAGAAAAGGCTTCTGAGAAATTTTGAAGTGTGGATCATATTGCACAACCTTCTAAATTTTTGTATATATGTCAATTTTCTTTGGTCTAGTCTTCTTGCCTTGTTTAAGCAGGTCCTAGTTTTGGTTCTCTTTGATTGGTCTTCTTCAACCTGAGATTCTAGGATCTCAATTTGTTATGGAGAAATAGACATCCCCAATAGGAGCCACTGATGGAACCCCTAAAAGTGCTTTGTGTTCCATCTCAATTTTTTGCAAAATTCAGTTGTTTCCAAGTCCTGTGGTTTGGGGTTTTGTTTATCATTATGCCTTAGGGTTTCTATTATTAAAACCCTTCCTAAAAACCCTTAAGTTCGATGTCCTTTGCAAGCATTCTAATTTTCCATTGACCTGTTGTGCCTCATTTTCAGTCATGTTATGAACAACTTGAGTCTTGGAAGTCCATTGAATGACCAACACCTTGTGGTTAGGACCTCTTGCCACCCGTCACTAAATCTTTTTATGTACCTAGGTCCTTGAAATTTATTTATTTTATAAGGTTGATCAATTGGCCTTGTTTGGCCTTTAAATCCTTTGCTAAAAATGTTATTAATCTCTTGAAACCTTATCATACGTTTTTCTAGGAAATCCCCTCTCTTAAAACAACTTGGTGCACATTCCTTTTCCCATCCTTTATGTTGTCACTCATCACTGAAATCATTTTTGTCACCAGTTTCTTTACGGTGATGAGAAATGTGTTCTTGAGTCCTTTTCATATCACTTGTTGCTGAAGTCCTTTAGCTCCTCATCCCCATTACTATGATGCACGATGGACATTGTATTTTCCTTATATCACAATATTGCAAAAATATTTCATTTCCTTTTTCTATTTCTGTGACGAGCGATGGGAATGTATTCAATGGAGAGGTACGATCTTGCCACATGTCAAAATTTGATGCTATCATTGGCTTCGACCATCACCAAAAGTACTCTTGACTTTAGGTTAGTTACTGTGATGTGTAATGGCTTGTGGTTATGATGTGGCATTACTAAATTTTTTTTTCTCACCAAAACACAAATGCAACCTTGACACATTTCTATGACAGGTGATGGGGGTTATGCCAAGGAATATTCCCTCCAATGGGGTGTTGTTGCTCATCTACAAAGTTTGGACAAAACTTCAGGGAATTACAACGATGAGTGATGGGATGTAAAAGATATGGTAAATATGTAGGTGACTACATGGAAAATTTATAATATGTCATCATTGTTTCCAAGTACGGTCGTAAAAGCAAGTGGCAATGCTTGAGGAGCATCATTGATTGAGTTTTAAATCAAGATGGAT
Organism: Sequoiadendron giganteum; assembly: GCA_007115665.2. NCBI lineage: Eukaryota > Viridiplantae > Streptophyta > Pinopsida > Cupressales > Cupressaceae > Sequoiadendron > Sequoiadendron giganteum. The sequence goes on along the minus strand of CM021103.1, from coordinate 41,125,329 downwards.
CAACGACTGAGATTCAAATTTGAGTGGCTTGTTGTCATCTCACTCATGGGAGATTTCCTTGAGCATTAATGGTTGAAACACTCCAATTTCTCTACTTAATGAGGATTTCTAGTTGTGTTACTTCACAATTTGCAACAGTCGAGTGTTTAGGAATTGGTTTGAGCCAGAGAAGAAGTGTGTGAGTCTTAGGCAAGAAATCGTAGAGAGATTGAAGCTAATTTTCCTTGGGTAAGTAGGTGTTTATAATTGCTTTGTTTCGACTATGCAAAATTGGCTAGTTTGGGAAATTCATGAAAACTCTAAGTACCTTGGGTTTGCAAAGTTTGGTTGTGTACAATTTCCTTTTAATTTGGTGGGGATTATGTGTTGTGTGGAGTGTCTTTGTTTTGCAAATCTATGGGGTCCCTCTGCAATTGAAAATTTATAAGTCTTAGTCTTGTTCTTCTATAAAAATGAGTGAATTCCAGCCTAGTGAGTCTACCCAACCAGTACGAAGGTCTAGGAGGATAAATATGCTTAAATCCCAAGATGATAAACATGAAACTAAATAAGATATACCAAGAGCTCCCACAAAGCCAAATGGAAAGAAGAGAGCCTATAATATGTCTAAGAAATATATGAAGCCAAAAAGAGTTAAGAAGGATTTTTCCATATTCATGGGGGGTGAGACCAATAGCACTTACAACTTGAGAAGTAGGGTTGTTGTTCATAACCAGAGTAAGCCTAGTGTGGTGTACTTGAAGGAAAAAATTGCTAAGTCTGGGGGGAAGAAGAAGAATAAGTACCACAAGGCTTATGATTCTTATATGGGGAAGCTTGACACTGCCATGGAAGGTGGGGATGGTCCTTTGAGTGATAAGGTGGATACTGACTTAGATTATGCCCGGTACCTTCTCACTCTTGCAAGCCAAGAGGATTATAAAGATGGCGAGATAAATTCTCCAGTTTCAACAAAATCATGAAGGAGACATGCATACTCTGATTTTGAAGATGATGAACCATTGCAGAGGTAGTGTCCCAATTCGGTATTTTTGTTTTTTATGACCAACGTGAAGGAGAGGTGTTGGACACCGCTACCATGATGGCTGGTATGCCTTCTTCTACGAGTGAACATGTTTTTGTCTTTGGCTCTGATGTGGAGAACATTTTCGGCTAACATGGACAAGGGGTTTTGGTGCTGCTACAACTAATGATGCCTTTTGGAAGGCGGGTAAACCTTCAACGATGGAAAGTATTTTTTTCTTTTGCTTTCCCCTCACTTTGCAAGGTACAAAATATAATTATTTGGGGAATCTTTAAAATTGAATGCCAAATGTAAATGTGATTGAAATTGTAATTTGGCCTGAGGCTTGTTTGCTCCCATGTTTCTATAAATGGGAATGTAGGGCTAGTTACAAAAAAAGGGTTTTTTTTGTAATTGATCACAAATCTAACATTGTAAAGAATAGACTGAGCATTTTAGAGTCAAGTCTTAGGTTCAAGTCTGCTAATACATATGCAATTTTGATAACAATACTGGCAATATGGTATAGAATAATGCAAATTCAGAGCCATTCTCTCTCATATGTACTTGTTTCATAAGCTATGAATAATATAATCAAGGATTGTCTTATTTGTCTCCATTTATTTCCAGTGGATGTGTAGTTTTATTCTTGCTTGTTAATTCAAAGAATTAATGTAAATGCTTGAGTGAAGCTATAGGTTTATGGAAAATTAAGTACTAGGATATTGATAAGAAGTAGTGGTTGAGAATGTTATGTTGAAATACTGTAATGTAGTATCTTCAAAGCTTAATTAATGTAATGTATGGAATTGTTATCAGGTTATGTGGGTATTGGAATTGACTCCATTCCAAGGATGAGGTACCGATCTAAGTGAAGTATTCATGTTGTATTTAGTTGGTCAATTCAACAAAAAATCATTTATTAAATCAAATTCTAAAATAAAAAGGGTTACAATTGTGTTGGGTTTTACCATTATCATGCTATGAATGTTGAGTGTTGTTAAGAAGCAACCAACTTCTTTGATACATTCCATTTTTTGAGCAATTATGTGAGAATTATCTGTGTTTCAATGGTCATAATAAAATGGAAAAATAAGATTATCTAAACATTGTAAGGATCACCCTCCTAGGTTTCACAAAGCCCAAAGAGTAGAAGTAAGAGCCTAGTAATCCTTGTTTGTTGGCCAATCCCTACCTGTGTTAATTATTGAATCATGAAAAATTCATAGGCATTTGGTGAGATTAAGTTTGGTTCCCAAAAAATAACCAACACCATCCTCAACCATATATTTGACATTTTGATACTGTACATCAATGTGATTGGTCCTGGCATGAAATGTTGGGTTCTTAGCTAGGTAGATTGTACTCTGACTATCATAATAATTTTTCACTACACCTTATTTTATTCCAACATCTGAACATAGTCTCTTAAGCCGAATGGCTTCTTTACAAGCATGAGTAGCTTCCATATACTCAACTTCAATAGTGGACAAAGCAACAATAATCTATCTCTTACTCATCTAACTAATTGTGCCACCAAATAAAATAAACACATAAGCACTAATAGATCATCTACTATTAACATCACTTGCCCAGTCTGAATCCATATAACCATGAATATCAAGGGAATGTCCATCTCCTATAAAATTACCATGATAGTGCAAGGAATACTCTAAGGCACCTTGCAAATATTTGAAGACTCTTTTAACTACATCCCAATTAACTCTACTAGGATTAGACATTTATCTGGAAAGAACTCCCACTGCTTGGGAAATGTCTAGTCTAGTTCACACCATAGCATACATCAAACTTCCAACTGCACTCTTGTAAGGTACTATGCTCATGTCTTCCATCTTCGATGAGGATTTTGAATAATATTAAATAGATAACTTCATTCTATCTATAAAAATGAACACACAATGGACTACAATCTTGCATGTCAAATCTCTATAAAATTAAATTGACATACTTACTTTAGACACGTCATAAATTTTTGCTCACTCTATCTCGTCTAATTTCCATCCCAATAATGTGTTTAGCTGCACCAAGATCTTTCATTTCAAATTTAGCTACAAGTTGAGAATTTAGTTCTGAAATCATTCCTTCCCCTTTACCAATAAATAAAATATCATCAACATATAATGTAATTAACAAGAAATGATCTCCATTAATTTTATAATAAACACAATGATCTAATTGAGAATTCTCAAATCCCAAACTCAACACATATGCCAAATTTTTGGTACCACATTCTAGGAATCTGATTGAGGCCATACAAATATTTCTTCAATTTGTAAACCAAATTAATTTTACCTTTCACTGCATAGTTCTCTGGTTGTGTCATATAAATATACTCCTCCAAATCACCATGAAAGAAAGTCCTTTTCAAATCCATTTTCTTAAACTCTAAATCATGAGCAACAACAATATAAATTAAAAATCTAATGGATGTCATTTTTGCAACAAGAAAAAATATCTCACCATAATCAACACCCTCAACTTGAGAGTAACCTTTTACAATCAACTGTTCTTTGTACTTCTCAATACCTCCATTTGAACCAATATTTTTTTTGAACACCCATTTGCAACCAATAGGTTTTTGTCCTTCAAGAAATGGTACAAGATCCCATGTATCATTATTTTTTAAAGCTTCCATTTCTTCATCCATTTAAATCTTCCAAGATTTTGCATCATTCATAGCTAATGCATTTTCTACAAATCTAGGTTCACCCGTGCTAGTATTCAAAGGAAAAATAAATCTCTAATCATCAAGTGAATACTTTTTAGGTGGTTGTATACACCTTGTAGACCTAGAAACAAGCTGAGTTGGTTGTTCTTCCTCCTCTTCTGAAGATTCAGAGCTAGACAAGCTCTCCTCAATTTCTTGTCTATTTAGGGGTCTCAATTCGACCTTTTTAGGTGTAGAGGGAAGTTTAATCACATCTTCTTGTTCAATTTTTTTGGTTACAATGTAACAAAACAAGGCTTAGTTTCTCTAAAAATAAAACTTCTACTATATATTACCTTTCATGCAACAAGATCCCAAATCTTGTATCCATAATTGAATGTCCTTTTGATATTCAAAGAAATAAATAATATCATTCAACTTTATGTCAATATTTTTCTTTATCAATTGGATTTTTTTAAGGAAAATTTCTACTAGAGAGAGTAGTGCTCTTGTATTCATTAAAAAGCTATATTTTTTGGTGTAGGTTTTTTATTTTCATAGTGGGTTAATTTATTTTCCCTTAGTCCTAAGTTTTTCCTACACTTAATTAAGCTTGCTTAGGATAATAAAGTGAGTTTATTACTAGCAGATAAGTGTGTGGTGTTCCCTTCCTTAAAGGGTGGATCGAATTTCCACTTTTGGTGGCATCCTCCACTTTTGGTGGTTGATTCCTCTTGGTTGGATTTTCCACCTACCCCCTCTCCTAAGTTCTATATAAACTCACTACCTAGCTTGTATTTGCATACTCTTGCATCCATTTATGCATATTTACATTGTAGCTTTTCAGCTTGGAAGCTCTTAATGTAATTTTGTCACATCCACATTGCATAATCTCTCAGAGTCCTAGTTTGCATTCTTATGTTTTTCCAGTTTATGTAACTTTAAAAAATAAAAATAAAAATTCCTTGGGTTATTCAATCTATTTCCGATTTCTACCATGGTATCAGAGCTTTTGTTTTGAGACATCTAAGTTCTTAGATTCCTGATTGAGAGATTGAGTTTCTTTTAAAAATATTGTAAATTCTAGTATGCTCTTCTCTTGCGTTCTTGAACGATCTGGAGAATCAGAAAAGGTTTGCAAATATTTAATAACCTCTTTATTTTGCATATGTGTTTTGTGAGATCCAAGTGATTGCAACATTTTTGTTATACTAGTAGTATTTTTTATTGTTCCAACGCATCCAGAAGGCTCGAGAAAGTTAGATTTGGCTTTTGTTTCATCCAAATTAGAGATCATTTGATACAGTTGTAGGCGGGGGTTAGAAGAAAACTGTTTTTTCATTGGAGCCGTTTTTTTTGCTTCGGACTTCCAACTTCCACTCATTTGTAAGAAAAACAATTTTTGGGTTTTGTAGCTAGGGTTGAAATCTCAACTAGGTATCTTTTATATTTTGCATATCTTGCACAAATCTAAAGAAAATTGTTGTACGAAAAGCATCGCGTGTCGTTTTTACTGACCAAAGGTTAAAAAAATCATCTTTTTATCTTTTGCTTGTTGGATCAAAAAACCATTTTTGGGTTTTGTTCTCAGCATCAAAATATTTTTGGGCTTTTGTTATTGTCTACAAATAGTGAGTAGATTTTTCAGAAAACAAATTAGAAGTAATTTTTTTTTGCTAGAAAAAAATGTTTCCTGTAAGCAAAATTCAGCCAATTTGTTTCATAAATTCATATCTTTTGCTTGGGGCTTGGATTTCAACAAATAAGATGTCATTAGAAAGTTGGAGATGAGAACTTTCCATCCATAGAGGTATTGATAAGATTTTTTGCCATTTTGTACTAGATATTTCAGGTCGAAGCTGTCTTGTGCTAATTTCTTCAGCAGGCCATAAATTTTTCCCTATTGATCTAATTTTTCAGAAACGAATAGGTGTTGGAAAGGTCTTGAAGAGCACTACACATCCATAAGACTAATTTTTCCAGATTTTATCTCAAGTTCATTTTGTATCAAAATTTGTAATTTTGGTTATTTTGAGCCTATTGAGTATTGTATCTTGGAAAAGGCTTTGTAAACGGACTAAATTATAAAGTGCCAACCTTATAATATTTAGGGGGGTGATCTTTGATACTAGTGAAAAGGGTGGGAGTGTATTGATGTTTTTTTTTTGGTGTTCTTTTGTAATCATTTGAGGATTGTATCATGAGTTTTTCTACTTATCCTTTTGTGACAGTTTTGGATAAGGCTAATTATGAGTCTTGGAAAAAAGGCATTCTAACCCATCTCAAATGGCTAATACTTTTTCCTTACCTTTATGGTCTCATGCCTGAACTAGACACACCTGATAAGAAGAATATTTGGGGTAATAGAATTGATCTTGTAATAGGATTAATTGGTTGTCATGTTGATTATGACACTCTATTGGCTATAGTGGGCATTGAATGTCCTCGCATGGTTTGACCAAGATTTGGGAGATGTTTGGAGACCCTCATATTTCTCCATTCCCAGATGATCCTGTTGTAGATTGATGAGGGCTACACTACCCAAACCACACAAAAGATGCGAGACATAAAATAACCCACTTTCAATTATTTTCAGAAAAATGAAATTATAGATTCAAAACTTACATGCTACAACCTCATGGGCTTGATTCATTACAACAAAATCAAATCTGAAAACTATTATTTGGAGCCACAATCTGCACTAATGGAGCCACCTTCTACAACCCCCACTAAACCATTTTTAATTTACCCAATAACCACCCTAGAATGTTCTAGAAAGTTCAACTTTCCCTTTTCTTTTGGCACCAAAATTCCCGTTGTTTGATTTCTGGCCTAGGACGAAATTTTAATGAAATTCACTTTTTAGAGGGGAAACTTTGCGGGGCCATAAATTTTGATTTGGGTGTCCGATTTTCTATTATTGCATATCGTTGGAAAGCTCTTGAAGAGATCCACATCATGTGAACTTATCGTGGGTCGGTTTGGCCACTTTTCAAGTTGTTTTGGGGCCTCTAAAGTTTTATATTTGAATTTGAAGCTGCATTGGAGAAATTTTCGAAGATGGAAACTTTAATTTCTTCCAAACCATTCAGGGTATTGAGGTGATTCTTGTGTGACCAATTTTGTTTTTCAGCTCTTCTCCTTCGGGTAAATTTTTAGGTCCACACAAGCCTGTTTAGGTCGACTTACTAAAAATAGTAAGTGACCTTTTTTGGTATTTCTAACTCTTGATTATCTCATGCCCCTTAAGTGCCATCATGGAACTCAAAACAACTAAATAAAATAAATAATTTTTTTTTTTGGGTGATGCAAGATTGCCCTACAGCGATGGATGCTCCTGCATCAAACACCTAGGGTAATTTGAAAAGTGACCCTGTCACTTCTTAGGAGTTAGAGGGAAACCAAGACGGTTAACCTCAACCTCAGAAAACCATGATGAATCTTGAATAGGACGTCCTCTCCATATCACCAAGTACTCTACATATTGCATGTTTCTTGTGCTTCTACCCACATGGATATCCAAGATTTCTTCTATCTCTTCCTTCTCTGAAGTAGGTGTTGGAATTTTCCACTGTTATTTTATCATCTACTCCTCTATATCACCTTCATGATACTCCATCAAATCAACAACATTGAACACAGGAGAAATTTGTATTCCACTAGGCAACTCTACCTCAAAAGAATTTCCTAAATCATGCCTCTTTAGGATCTTGCATGGTCCAAACTTCTTCATCTTTAACTTGTTGTATGTACCAACTGGAAACCTTTCCTTTAAAAAATGAACCATGAATTCATCTCCTACTTGAAACTCCTTATACCTCATTTTTTGATCTCCCTGAGCCTTATATTGTGAGTTCATCTTATTGATATGTTTCTTCACCTCTTCATGACAATTCTTCAGGTGCTCAGCAAAATCTTCAGCCTCAACACTACTTTTCTCCCCCTTATCCATCTTTCTCAGTTTAGAAGTAGTTCCTAGACTACTCCCATACACAATCTAGAATGGTGATTTACCAATGCTCCTATTGAAAAAATTATTATAAGAAAATTATGTTTGTGGTATAATCAAATCACATCCCTTAGGCTTATCTCCTACTAAACATCTTAGTAGGTTACCCAAACTCCTATTCACCACCTATGTTTGTCCATCAATCTGTGGATGGTGTGTAGAACTGAACTTCAAATCTATCTTCAACTTCTTCCATAATGTCCATTAGAAATAACCAACAAATTTGGTATCTTTGTCTGAAACTATACTCTTTGGTAGACCATGTAGTCTCACCACCTCTCTAAAAAAAAAATCTGTGATATAAACAATATCATTGGTCTTATGACACATAATGAAATTTTCCATCTTTGAAAATATATCCACCACCACAAATATGGAATCATGCCCTCTTTGTGTCCTTGGCAAGCCAAGAACAAAATCCATGCTAATATCCTCCCATGGCCTCTTAGGTACAGGTAATGGCTGATACAATCCAGTATTATGACTTGTCCCTTTCACCATCTGACATACTCTACAACTTTGTAACTATGACCAATAATAATTCTCACTAACAAGAGCAATGGTCTTATCTCGACTGAAATGTCTAGCCAATCCTCCAATATTCTTCTTCTTGATTATATTCTCTTTCATAGAACTCCTTGGAATGCACAATTGGCTTCCTCTAAACAAAATCTCATCTTGGATTAAGAAATCCAACCATCTTGTCCTATCCAATGTAACAGGTTCTAAACAAGCCTTCCAAGCTTATGCAAAGTTTGGATCTTCAAGATACAAATTGAACTCGACAACCTCTATATTCATCTCTATCAAAAAAAATTTCCTTCTACTTAAGGTATCTGCAACTCTGTTTGACCTTCCACTCCTGTGCTTCAAAACAAAAGTATAACTCTACAAAAACTCAATCCATTTTAAGTGCCTTTGATTTAACTTTACTTGACTATTGAGATACTACAAAGCCTAGTGATCAGTATATAAAACAAATTCTTTTGGCAACAAATAATGCCTCCATTTCTAAAAGCTTGAACTATAGCATAAAACTCCTGATCATAGATATAATATTTCTTCTTAGCATCATTCAACTTCTCACTAAAATAGGCAACATGCTTACCTTCTTGACTCAAAACAACTCCTATGGCAATACCACTAGCATCACAATCTACCTGAAATACCTTATTGAAATCTGGAAGCGCCAAAACAGGTTTCTCTATAACACTCTTCTTCAACATATCAAATTTTTTGGCTTCTCATGTAGTCCACTTAAACTCTTTTCTATCCCCTCTCACCACTTCAGTTAGAGGTGCACAAATACTACTGAAATTCTTAATAAAATTTTCGTAAAAAATTTCTAGACCATGAAATGATCTTACCTCTGTAACATTCCTTGGGGTAGGCCATTCAATGATAGCCCTCACCTTCTTTGGATCCATTTTAAAACCCTCTTCTGAGACAACAAATCCCAGATACACCAACTCTCTCTTCACAAAACCACATTTCTTAAAATTAATGAACAAATTCTCCTCCCTTATCTTCTCAAAAACTCTTCGAATATGCATGAAGTGCTCCTCCAATGTTTTACTGAAAATCAAAATATCATCCAAATAAACAATAATTTTTTTTCGTAAAAATTCTTTCAATACCTCATTCATAAGCCACATAAATGTGCTCGGTGCATTGGTTAGCCCAAAAGGCATGACTAACCACTCATACAATCCCTCCTTGGTTTTAAAGGTTGTCTTCCATTCATCTCCTTCTCTAATCCAGATCTGGTGATATCCTCTCTTGAAATCTATCTTCGTGAAGTACTCAGCTCCACTCAAACAATCCATAATGTCATCCATTCTCAATAAGGGAAACCTATACTTGGTGATGATCTTGTTGATGACTCTAGAATCTGTACAACTCTCCCATTCCCCATCCTTCTTTAGTGCTAGTACTGCAAGTATTGCACATGGACTCAAACTCTCTATGATCAATCCCTTCCACAACAACTCTTGCACTTGTCTGTTCAACTCTTCACTTTTTGCTGGAGTCATATGATGAGCTGCCTTATTCGACAAAATGGCTCTAGGAATCAAGTCCATTTGATGACTAATCTTTCTTATTGGAGGCAAACCTTCTGGTAAGTTATTCGAAATAATAGCTTGAAACTCATTCAACTAATTTGAAACCTCTATAGGTACCTCAGTAGTATCTTCTTTGTCAATTCTAGGGATCAATGCAAAAAACATATGCTCATGCTTCATACCTTCTAGGAACTTTCTTCCATCAACCAAAAAAATTATTGCATTACTGCATACCTTTTCTTTTGCCTCTTTCAAGGGCTTCAACTTATGACAAACCCCATCCTTTTTCAAAGAATAGGTGTTGGCATGTCCATCATGTATTTCTCACCGATCAAACTGCCATGGTCTACCTAACAACATATGACAAACATCCATAGGAATAATATCACACAATACCTCATCATGGTAATTTCCAATCTTGAACTTTACTAGAAATTGTTCATTTACCAAGGCTTTATGGTCCTTTTGTAACCAAGCAATCTGGTATGGGTTTAGATGCCTTCTTCTCTCCAACCACAACTTACTAACTATTTCTTTTGAAACAAGGTTATCAGTACTACCTCCATCAATAATAACATTGCAAACTTTACCTTCACACTTACATCTAGTGCATAAATTTTTTTTCCTTTGAGTTGGTTCCTTCTCCTCATTTAGCAAGGCTCTTCTAGTAACAATAATCTCTCCTCTTTCTGCATCCTCAGAATGTGTAGAATCAACATATTCATCTACATGTGCAACTCGTGCATTACCCTTAGGTCTTCTATTTTTCCTTTCTTGATATTGAGGACACTCATACACTTTGTCCTTCTTCTCCACACTGCAAATAGATTCCATGAAAGTCTCCTCTTCTCGTTCCTCATCTAGATCTTCCTCTTCCTCTTTGGTCTCCATTATTTTGATCACGAGGATGGTGGGTGTTATCTCCGAATTTTGTTCTAGCTACTACTGGAGCCTTCACACTTCTTTTGGTCTTCATTTCAACCTCCATATGACCATCCACCGGTCTTTCCTCCACCTCATTGTTTGTTCTCAAACCTCTTGTTCAACCATTCTTCAACCTTTAGAGAAAATTGATAAGCGTCCTCAATGGTGGTCATTCTTACGAGTGCCAATTCTTCCTGTATGATTGGCTTCAACCCATTAATATAACAAGCAAATTTCTCTTTATTCACCTTAGAATATCCTATCTGAATAACGACCTTGTGAAATTCCTCTCTATATTCTTTCACCATCCTTGTTCCTTGCCTCAAGCTCTGCATCTTCTTGAGTAGCTCCAACTCGTAATCAATTGGAATAAATTGTTTCTTCAATTTTGACACCATTTTATCCCATTCGGAAATTTTATCTTTCCCTTGTCTTCCTCTTTCTAATTGGACCTCTTTTCACCATATACTAGCATGACCTTTCAATTTTGTCTTTGAAAACCTCACTCTATGAGGATCTTCAATCTCCTCAAACTCAAAAAATTCCTCCATGTCATTGATCCAATTGATCAATTCTTCAGGATTCAGACTTCCACTAAAATTTGAAACCACCATTTTAGGTCTCTTCCCAATGCTTAAGATTGCTCGCAACAATCTTCTTTCTCTAGGATCCATTAGATATTTCTCTTGCTCTTCCATTTCCTCTTTTGTTTCATCTTCACTTTCATCTCTATCTAGTTGCACATCTCTTCTTTGAACCTCTTTCTACAAGGTTTCTAATTGCCTTCTAAGGGATCTAATTTCATCTATAGGTGGATCCCTTCCTCCACCACCTCAACCTCTACCTCTACCATGCTAGGCAAGTGTTGGAGGCATCTTGAACTTAACCCACACTCACAGGTCCTGTTGCAACTGCCTCACATTCAACGCTCTGTTATAGGCTCAGGAACTCTTGATCTAATACCACTTGATGAGTGCTACACCATCCAAACCACACAAAACACAACAATAGATACCAACATAGAAGATCTGAGACAAAAATAACCCACTTTCAATTATTTTTCAGAAAAATGAAATTACAGATTCAAAACTTACATGCTACAATCTCATGGGCTTGATTCATTACAACAAAATCAAATCTGTAAGCTATTATTTGGAGCCACCTTCTATAGCCCCCATTAAACCCTTTTTACTCTACCCAATAATTGCCCTAGAATATTCTAGAAAGTTCAACTTTCCCTTTTTTTTTGGAGCCAAAAGTATCGTCATTTGATTTTTGGCCCAGGAAGAAATTTTAATGAAATTCACTTTTTAGAGGGGCAACTTCGCGGGGCCATAAATTTTGATCGGGGTGTATGATTTTCTATTATTGTTGGAAAAAAAAGGATAGACAACTGAGAGGGGGGGTGAATTAGTTGTTACCAAAATCAAACTTATACAACATTAATCAACCTTAAATCTTAGATCTGATAAATAACAGTGCAAGCATAAATTAATAACACATTAGAGACACATGAACACCAAGATTTTATACATGCAAACCCTGTTAGGGGAAAAACCACAATGGATGTTAGTCCACAAGAATATAACCTATTAGAAGTATAATGAAGAATGAAAAAGGAATGCACTTGCATTCAGGTGCGCTACCTAGAGCACACTGCTCAAAGGGAAGGCTCACTGCCTTACATAAAGTAATCAGATTAAATCCATCTGATGAAGTTGAACTGAGAAATTGGCTTCTACCAATGCCTGATTACAATTCTAGTTAGGTACAAAAAAACTTCTATAAAATCCTCCACACTCTACTCTGAATGATCTAAAATTTATTCACACATGTACATCACTTGTAAACACTGAGCATTGCTTCTAAATGAGGAAAACAAACACTTATATATATCCACTACATGGATTTACATCCACTATTCAGTCGGCCACAAATAAAGAATATATTACAACTATCGGCCTCAATACATGAATAAATTTCAATGCACACCAACACAAGTCGGTCACAACATAGTGAGGACCCAAACAGACACCGTCAAACATCCCAAACAATAAAATATTAATCCTCTTGGATCCACAACACACTAACATCATCATGTCAGCCAAGAACATGAAAACTTGATCACACACCGGAAAAATCTCCAATCATGAACACTTCGATCAATACAAACGTACAACAAGGATAGAGTACAATCTAGACTCATCCATGAATGTCATAGGTACATGCGCAATACATGAAATTACCATAATTTCATCCGCTTCATCCAAGAACACCATCTACAAAAACTGAATAACTGTAGGAACATAGATCTTCATAACTTCCACAAATCTTTATATGAACCTCTGAAACTTTTAGAAAACATACTAGAAATCTTTAGAAACAAACCCTTTGAAGCGCACCTTCAGATCTTCAACGTACGGAACTTTCCAACATTTTGACCTTCTCAACTTCAATGGCTACTAGTAATATTATTTTTACAATTTTCTCAATTTCCTCGACATATATAGCCTTAAGCATTATCAATGCTAATAGCGTTGACATCACTGACAACCACATATCATCAACACAACCACAACTTACAATAATTATTTCATATCATTGGAAAGCTCTTGAAGAGATATACATTGCGTGAACCGACCATAGGTCAGTTCGGCCACTTTTCAAGTTGTTTTGGGGCCTCTAAAGTTTTATATTTTAATTTGAAGTCGTATTGGAGAAATTTCCTAGGATGAAAAATTTAATTTCTTTCAAACCGTTCAGGGTATTGAGGTGATTCTTTCATGACCAAATTCTTTTTTCAGCTTTGCTCCTTCGGGTAAATTTTCAAGTCCATATGAGCCCATTTAGGTCGACTTACTAAAAATAGTAAGTGACAATTTTTCACTATTTCTGACTCCTGACTGTCTCATGCCCCTTAAGTGCCATCATGGAACTCAAAACAACTAATGAAAATAAATAATTTTTTTTTTTGGGATGATGTAAGATTGCCCTACACTACTGGATGCTCCTGCATCACAAATTGCCTCATTCCACTTGATGATGTAGACAATATACCCTATGTTGATGATACTTTAGAGGAGCTTAAGTATTATGCACATCTTAAACATTCAGATGACACAAAGACTTCTCCTCTTGCTTCTCATCCTCAAGTTGAGATTACATCAACACCACCTATTGCAGATTCAGATTCCAGAGATGTTTCGCTAAGAGCCTCTAGTGATACATTGCAACATGATCATTTATGTCTTTAAGATTCAATTCATTGGGACCAATTTCTACCAAACATCTCTTGTTTGTTTGTAGAGTCCCTCATTTTGGATCTAGATGAAACTATTGAGGACATACGACTTCTCTTTGAAGACCACTCTTTTGTCCTTGCATCTTCCGTTGCTACTTTAGAGTTGCTTCTTCCAAAGCTTCCAATGACTTCTTACAACAAGGCATCCATAGTCTTCCCGATTCAACTTTGAATGATCTCTTGATAGGTATTTTAGACTTGTTTATGGAGACACATATTACAGATTTGGGAGACACTATTGACTGTATTCATCTTCTCTTTCATGAAGATGATTCTTCTTTAGTTGTTGTGAAGGAACACTTTTACCCTCTTTCTCATTCATCTTAGTTTGACATGAGTGTGGATACTTTGAATCAACATTTGGAGGAGACTTCTTCATAGGAGATATTTGAGTCTTTAGCTTATGCTCTACATTAGTCTCTAGGAGATTCTGATTTATCATCTTCAATAGTGTGGCCTATAACGCCTGATTTGATTGTGGTAGCTTTCAGCATCAACATGGGGATACTTGAGCCGACTTCAGAGACTTCATACATCTTTCAATTTCTTCCTATGTATTCCTTTCAGGACTTGGGAGATAGCGTGCATACACCTTTGGTTTTTTTTCTTCCTAAGGGAGGGAATATTGTTTGACGATTGTGGACTATATTCTCCATCCAATTTTGAGCATCGACCATTGGATCTCTTCAGAGGGGCTACTTAGTCCTTCTCTTCTTCTCCTCCCTCTATGTTGGGGGGGTGTTCTCTCTCTATTTGTGGGGGTATTCTTCTTCCTTGGGGGGAATTTGATATGTACATGGGTACCTAACATGGCTTTATTTTTTGGGACCCATAATCTTTTGCATCCTCCTAAGTTGCACTTAAGGGGGGGTGTTGGTGTAGGTTTTTAATTTTTCTAGTGGGTTAATTTATTTTCCCTTAGTCCTAGGTTTTTCCTACACTTAATTAAGCTTGCCTAGGATAATAAAATGAGTTTATTACTAGGAGATAGGTGTGTGGTGTTCCCTTCCTTAAAGGGTGGAACCACTTTCCACTTTTGGTGGCATCCTCCACTTTTGGTGGTCCATCTCCACTTTTTGTGGTTGATTCCTATTGGATGGATTTTCCACCTACCTCCTCTCTTAAGTTCTATATAAAATCACTACCTAGCTTGTATTCGCAAACTCTTGCATACATTCAAGTAGCATTGTAGCTTTTCAACTTTTAATGCAATTTTGTCACATCAACATTGCATAATCTCTCAGATTCCTGGTTTGCATTCTTATTATTTTCCAATTTATGTAACTTTGATTTTCTCTTAAAAAGTTCCTTGGTTTATTCAATCTATTTTAGATTTCTAACAAGATTTACATATCTTTTCAACATGCCTTGTTAAGGCGAGTTTGAAAATTTATTACATCTTTTTCTTTGAAGATCTTAATGTCATATGTAACTTTGGTCTAGAAGGAGCAGATTTCTTTCGCTTCACTTTGTCTGTAGACTCTGAAAATTGTCCTAAGCCCGTGAACATCATTTTTCTCTGTCAATCCCCTTTCTTCCCTAATAATTAAATAATTTAAATTATTTGATTATTGTATAAAGTCATATTTTTTCTATTAATTGAATAATTTTAATTAATTAATTAATTCACTTTTCCCTTTTATTATTCCTTTTGATTAATTAAATAAATTATATTTATTTAATTACATCACTAATGTCTCCTTTCCTTCTATAATTAAATAAATTCTTGTTTATATAATTATTGTCATTTCCTATTATAATTAAATAGTTATTTTAATTATTTAATTATTTATTATCCTCTTCTTCTATAAATTAAATAAATTTTATTTATTTAATGACTTACTAATTTGTCTTTTTCTCCCACTTTTGAATTAAATTATTATTTAACTGAAAAATCAACTTTCCCTCTTCTTCTATAATTAAATAATTATTTTAAATTATTTAATTATTCACTTTCCCTCCCAAATTTAATAATTTAATAATTATTTAGTTTCCTCCAACAACCTCTTGTTTCATGCTTTTCTATCTATTAGTGTCATTCTTATTGTTAGAATTGGCTATGGATGCCAAGATCTATGGACCAAATGGAAAGCACAAAGAAGAGAGAAAATAATATGACAAGAATAAACTGTACTCAATGTCAATATGATATGATTCAATGTGTACAAATGTAGTAGAGACCCCTTGGTTATATAGCCAAGGTGAGTACATAGGAGTGCATAAGATTATGACAAGTGTCATAATCTTATGACATGAGACAACAATGAAAAGCTATCACTCCAGCTAAAGTGGAAAGTGATAATGTGATGACCACCACAAATAGTGGATCTCCCACAAAAGGTGGAAACCTAATCACATGATATGTCCATGAAAGGTGGAGGTGATAAAGTAATAAGAAGATAAGTCCACCAAAGGTGGAAATTCTCCAACAACTCCTATGTGGTCCCTAAGTAAACTTAACTAAGGTGTAATTATGACCTAGGACAAGGTACAAAACATTTAATTACACCAACACTTATCTCTTCACATCTCATTTAATTTTCACCCTTGATTGAGTTATTTAATAATTTAATCTCAACTGTCCATCCTAGTCTTATCTTTTCCTTCATTTATCCCTAACCCTATTTCATTACTACATCTTTCAATCTTGGTCATTGATTGTCATATCTTATTGGCTTTTAATCCTAGCCCTTCATTCACATTCAGTTTTCTATAAAAGAGACCTATCATTGTCATTTCAATCTATCTAGTTTATGCACAAGTACATGTTCAAGGAGACAAGTACAATCTTCAATATTTTGATATCATTGTCATTAGGCTATTATTGTATACTCAAATAGGAGGGAAATCAAGCAAATTAAGCAAAATGGAGGACAATGGAGGTGAATCAACCATGACATAGGTAATATTGCTTTATGCTTTATGTTTCTATGTTGGATTGTGCTTCATTGTTGGTTTAGTGATTTAGGTTTTTAGTTTTGGTGATTTATAACCTTAACCTTGATTTTTCCCTAATCTACATTCATGAACCCAACATGAACTAACCAGATTTGAAATAAATTTTTAGAAATTATGAGTTTCAGGTCTAAACTGCAACTGTGAGCTCGAGTGACACATTCGCCGGGACTTGCAACACATTTTCCAAAACCCAGAGCACCACAGTCATCATTCTAAGTGCGACATTTGTCTAGATATAGGGAAAAATCATTTTATTAAGTCTATTTTTAGGTTTTTCTATTGTTTTTTCAGCTCTTTGGTTTTATTCTAACATTTTGATATCATAATCATATCATATTTGTTTCAAGTTTTGTCAAATTTTATCACATTTAAGAATTTTTGTACCTTCTAGTATTTTGTGACGCATTTAATTGGGGCTTCACTGCATTTGATTTCGACCATTCGCTGCAATTGACATTCCCAAAGCTGCAATTTCTCTTTGTTGCACCGCATTTATTTTGAACCAAAGAGCCACATTCATAATTTCCCGTATTGCATTCACCTACTTAATTTGAAATAGGGTTTTTGTTAGTAATTTTAAGTTTATGTTTTTACATTTGATAAATTAGGGGTTTTTTGTTATTGATCTCTGGTTTACAACATGTGGCTTAGGTGTGGAGGAGACATTTGCATTTGGAGTCACTAAATTATCTTTTGCATTGATAGTTGATTATTCTTGTCTAAGATATGAGCTTTTGATTTTGGTTTATTCGCACTCATTGGGCTTAAAATTAACCATAATTTGCAATTATACTCATTGGGCTTAAAATTAACCACAACTTGCATTCACACTCATGGGTCTAAAATGAACAATAATCTTGCATTTTTCACTCACTGGTCTTGAAAAGTACAACAATCTTGCATTTCACACTCATTTGGGCTAAAAATAAATTGCATTTTACACTCATTAGTTTTAAAAAATGAACAAATTCCATCAAGTGTCTTTGCAACTTAGACATTTCATTTTGGGGCTTAAAAAGCGTTGGACTCAAGGGAACATTGAGAGGGGGGGTGAATCAGTGTTTTGCAAATCTGAACTTTATTAATCTGATATTTAAACCATTTCAACATTAAACCAAATGAAAGATGCAAACACACAAAGTAATCATATGCAACACCATAACACAAGGATTTTTACGTGGAAATCCTATTAGGGGAAAAACCACGGTGGAGGTTAATTCATAATTTGAGTACTCAAATATAAGTTTTACAAAGAGGGAATGCACTTGCATTTAGGCTCACTGCCTAGAGCTCACTGCTCAAAATATAAAGGCTCGCTTCCTTACAAAATGTTCATATTAAGACCATCTGAAGGATTGAACTGAAGTAGTAGCATCTACTTATTCTAGGTTACAGTTTCAGTTAGGCCCATGGATCAGATTCTGGACCTTCTGTCTGATTTTTCTCTTCGCTCTGTTCTACTCTGCAATTTGCATCACAAATTCATGCACATATGAATTTGCACCACTATCCTTCTGAATTTCGCACCACTCACTAAAATACTTCACATACTCCACATTCGCTTCCTCAAAATAATACAACCGATCTCATATATATATTTTCCGTCAAAGATTTGATCATTCATATGTCGGCTTACATAAAACATAAAATACTTTTCAACTATCGGCTAAATCCACAACTTAATTCTTTATGTGCACCACCCATAGTCGGTAAAAGCATAGTGAGGACCCAAATAAACATATTCGATATAGGGATAGGCCTTGGGTGGGAGGCTATAGAGTTGCTCCACCCACCTGCCCTTTGGGACCGACTTGAGGCAACTACACCCGCTATAGTAGTTGCCAATATGGTCGGCCACCAAAGGCGAGCCTTACCCACTGACCTCCCCATTGCCACCCACCCGACCCTTCAGGTCCAGCCCATTCGTCTTTGGTTGGTGGGGTTTTGTTGCCTGCCTTTCATCAGCAACCTACCATATTGGCAACTACTATAGCAGGTCCCCCTAACCCCACCGACCCATTCGCCAACTAACTAGAATCTACCTCCTGGGGGGGGCCTCCCACTTCTATAATATACCTCTAAGCAGGGGGGGCCAGGTCGGTCCTGATGAAAGGGCGGAAAAAAAGGGGTTGGTAATTTCTATATCCTCCTTCTTCTAGCAGGCTAATTAATTAAGCCCCACCCCAATTTCTATATCCTCCTTATTCTAGCAGGCTAATTAATTAAGCCCCACCTCGAAGTGGGTTCATTAACTAAGTGGTGGTAGATAGGAAGATATAACCTTGGCACTTTATCCCACCCACCCAACTAATGGGCGTTCATTCAATAGGTATTACGCCGATGTAGGTAGTTGTCTGTTCTGGTGCTTGTATGTCGAGCTAAGCCTTTGCATGGCACATCCCCTTTAGTGGTAGCACTCATTGTGCTGGGTTTGGATTCCTTATGCTACGGGTGACCCATCCCTTTCTAGAGCGATATGATTTGTATGCCATCTGCCAACATTGATAAGGGGGGCCTTCCTTCGCAATATGAATGATAGGGCCCTTCCCTAACCTAACCTTAAGGTGAGTTCCCCTATGTCTATAATTGATTGGTGGTCCAAGTAGTTTTGTTTCCTCAATTGATGCTTGCGTGCATCTCGAAATAGTAATACTTGGGTTCATCCCCCACCCCAATATGAGGGGTTTCCTTACTCTAGTAGGCTGATCCCTACAATTCTATGGGCTCCTATACTAGCAAGCAACATTAATCCTAGTGCATAGGGAATAAAGTGGTTTTGGATCGAGGAAGTCCCTACTATCCGGTTTGGGTTGCTCTATTCATTCTCTTGTGTAATGCCATCCCATGGCCGTAGAATTCTTAGTGTTGGGTTAATTCCCCCCGAGCACCCTATAGTTCCCCCCCGCCCCCCCCACTATAGAAAGTCTAGTGTATTCTAGCTCTTACTCTAGTAGGCCCGAATTAATTGACTGATTAATTAACTATAGTTGGAGGGAATTCCCCATACTATTCTAATGGGTTGGGTGGGAGGAGGATAAAGCATGGATCGGGAGTGCGATCTCTTACTAGTGGCTACGGGTGAGCTTGCTAACGCCCTCTTGAATCCCACTTCATGGAAAGTCGATCCCCAACTGGATTTGTCTTTTGAACATGAGGGAACTCTAGATGCAAAAGTTTTGAAACATCATTGATAGCAGAAGGATTGATTCATCAGTGTGGGTCTGTAGTGGATTATTCTTAATGACCGACATAACTCAGATATTTAGACTGTCATCGATAACTCGCTTCCATTTTCAGTCAAGGTTTCAAGTGACATTCAACCCAAAGACGAAATATCTCCCACCCACCACTACCTATAATCCCCCCCAGAGTTCCATTGTATAGTTCTGGGAAGAAGTGCATTTGATGAAACTCCAGAGAGCTTCAAAAATATTGGTTGGAACAATTCAATAAAGGTTTCAAGGTGGTTTCATCAAGGCCGTTACTGCAGTATAAAGTAATGGCTGTTGACATGAATCTCCCACGATAATCCGCAACCCCATTACTATAGATGCTTTGGAACACCTATGCGGCACAACTATAGTTCTTCCAGACCTCAGACTTTGGGTTTCGCTCCATCACGGGTGGGTGGGAAGCGGATGGGGGGGAATGAAATTCTAGTTTGCTCTTCCAACCCCTCACCACCCCTCTCTAGAAATGGGCCGCCCATTAGCCGAGTAGGGGCCACAACTCAACTTATTCTATGCTTTCAAGCGCCCCTAGTGGCCCAACCTCCCTATGCTTTCTACTGGTTGAGTGCCAGTCGTAACAATCGATGGGTTCCCCTGGGACCGAGCTGTCACTTCCACTAGCTATAGATAGGGCGATCAACTTTCCCTATATGAATTGTGGGGGGGCCAACTTTCCCCCTCCCACCCTCCCCAAAATCGAGGTGGGGGGCCCAACGACTATAATGGGTGGGGGGACTTGATAGGGTTGGGTGGGACAAGAAGGACCTCTATAATCCGGAATAATTGTATATAGGGTTGGGTAGGAACATATCATATAGTTCTGGATCAATGAATTGAGAAAAAGGCTTGCTCTCAACTCTCAAATTGGGTAGGGGTAGGGGCTCGATCTCTAACTATCTACTTCACCACACTCGGCTCTTATCCCCAACTTTCTTTCTATAGTTGGCACTGTTTTGCACATGAATGCCTCTACCAGACAACTATACTGGGGGGGCCCTCACCCGAGAACTTTCTATTCCTGATGAATCGGGTGGGGGGGCATTGATATAGAAGTTAGGTTGTTCACCGCCAAACATAGATGGCTTGGTTAGAGCCGTGTAGTTTCAGGAATTCCACTATAGTAGGGCATGAGGCGGGCCAAGCTCGAGATTCTATACGTATCATTAATCCCCTACTATCTAGAGTTGGGTGGGATGAGATGCTACTCGCCACTAGAGTTGGGAGGAGAACTCTATATAGCCCCCCCACCCAACCATCATCCCAACTACTCCTCCCGACCCCTATAGTAGAGTTCCCGGGTGGGGGAGGAATGGGGTAGGGGGCGAGAAAGGGGGGGCGCCCTAACTACCTATCCTCAGGGGCCCGGGGGCATGTTACGTATAGAATTTGGCCTTAATTAATTAGTGAAAAGATGAATGGGACGGTTTTGCGCTTGCTAGTATAAGCTAGAGGTTACCCTACTATCTATTCACCCATGCTTCACGATCGACCTATTCGCCCTACTATTCTAAGGGGGGGTGGGTGGGAGCCCTTAGAATTATAGGGGGTGGGTGGGGGGGAATTCTAGTGTTACGTATAGAATTTGGCTTCACTTTTGCATTCCAAAAAAATCACTAGATAAATTGGTGGGAGGGCATAATTATAGGCATGTTACGTATAGAATCTAGGTGGGGTGCTTAGCCTCGTCCTATTCGTTGGGCTAAGTGAAGGCGTTGAGGAATAGTTCCAGGATAGGCTTCATCGATGTCGTTTCTACTGAAGAACTCGGGGATAGTTTGGATAGGGCGAGGATTCGAACTAGACTATAGGGTTGCAGTGGGGTAGAGTAATTGGTCAACTCATCTAACAAATTTCTTTTTAAACATCCACAATGACTAATTTTGCCAAGTCAGTCTTCTAGCACAGATAACCAGAAAATTAGTGCACCTGATCTCCTAGATCGTACACCAGTGAATGCACACCTCAATACTTCTTGAATGAGGTAGTACAAACATGAACATACCTTTCTTTGAGATCCATAACTCAAAATAGTAGTCCGGTGAAGTATACAGGTTGACATCTTTTCCTTTAACCGGATACCTTGTTCTTCATTCTATTATGTCGATATGAACCAATAGTAAAATGTGGACCGGATGAATGACTTTAGGTTGCCATCAATGACAACACTAGAAGCCATATGCCAACAATCTCCCCCTTTGGAATTGATGGCAACACTTAGTGAAAAATGACTAAGTGTCAAAACCAAAAACCAATATGAGTACATTGCCAAACTTCAAAATTTCAAAACATAGCTCCCCCTTAGATTGATGAGGCATTTTTCACCTCTTTCTCTCCCCCTTTGACATCAATGACAAAGCTGGAAGCCTTATGTCAACAAAACAATTGACATAACACGTGCTCAATCTCCCCTTTTGAAATATAACCAAAACTTCAAAACTATTTTCAAAATTTGAAAAAGAACAACTACTACTTGAGTTAGAAGATTATCTTGTGATTCTCTTTCATCTCTGGGAGGAATTTCTTCCAAGCTTCTATTGCAATCCCAATGATTATGATCATGTTGTTATTCTTAGATGTCCTATTGACAATCTCAGTGAGGGATTTTGGAATCGTGATCACATCCTCTAATTTTTCACCTTTCCTCAGTATCTCAACCATCTATTCCAGTCTGCATTCAGTTAGGTCCTTCTCTTTCCAAAAAGTGTCCACAAGTGTGTTTTTAGTGAGCTGAATTTTTGTGTGCTCAAACTGTAGCTCTTGAATTATTTTCTTGATTGTACCATCTTGATCTTGAAACATATCAAAACTTTTTCCAACCCCATTCAATTCTATTTCAATTTGCTCCAACTTGTCTTAGTATTTCCCAACTGCATGAGGCCAACTGATGCAATAGTTGTAGATGTTATTTTTTGTGCTTATGCATTACCTCAGCTCATTCATCCTCTTTTTCAACTTGGTGAGTGATAGCCTGAACTATTCCTTCAAATGAGAGATTACTTCTCCTTCTTCTTTGTTTTGAAACTCAGAGTCCAAATTTTCCTTAATGCATTCAATCATTTCTTTAGGTAAAATATTTTGCAAATTCTCCAATTTGATCTGACTGTGCACAACATGAGCACTTAGTACACTCAATATCATATCCTGATCATATGAGGGTTTGATAGACCATAACTTATCAATTTTCTGCATTACACCTTCCTTGTGAATAAGCTACTACAACTTCTCTTTTGTCAAGTCATATTCTTCTTCACTTGCTTTTGTTATTTCCTTTTCTTGTTTTAATTCAGTTGAATCCTGCTCTTTTCCCTGTATGTCCTCAATTTCATCATCAGATTCCTCATATGGTATATCCACAATTTCCTATTCCTTCAATTTTCAAAATATTTCATTTCGGAGGAGTACAAACACTAATTTCTTTTTCTCTCCATCTTACCGGAAGAGGAACCAACTTCAAGTGCTTTCACTAGAAGAGAAATACCAACTAAGCCAAACTTTTCTAGAAAACTTTTAAAGAAACTTCTAAATTCTTGATCACAGTTAGCCAAATTCTTAGAGTGTTTGTAGATTTGTTTGCACACCGGTTCATTTACTTTCCACACCATATTGTTGTTCATTGGTAAAAAATTCATAAAGTACATTACCAGACATATGACCAGAGTACTAAACTTGAAAGGGTAACTTGTCATATTTGTTAATTGCACATTCCCCATCAGTTGATCCTTTAACAGTCCGCACAGGTCAAAGTTATGACCTTCCACTATCATTTTGTGTGAGATATAGACTGCACCAGCCAAAGTTGCTCCTTCTCTATTTCTGAAAAAGATTTTATATGATATGCCATGCACAATGTACCTTGTCACAGAGTTTTTGATTGTCGAGATTATCAATTCCCTTGGATCTCCAATAACTTCAATTAAGGTTTTGACTTCTTTATTTCGGATTGATTTCTTTCTCGGTATATCCCCAACTTTGCATAATCCAGTTAGATTTTCAATTACTTCTTTCGAAATGATGTAGGGTTTGTCCAGAATCAAAATATCATCATTCAATCTGCTTAAAATGAATTAACAATTTTCGCGTTCTTGAAATAGGGAAACTCATTCCAAATGTCCAAATTCCTATGTTTGGCTTCTTTCACCCATTTCAATTCATTGGGTGACAACTGTTGGAGTTGAGAAGATACAACACCATAGAAGTCCAAAAGATCTTTGCAAGCAAATAACCTGTTGCAAGGAGAAACAAAGAGAAGCAAAAAGAAATGCTCAAGAATGTGGAACAATGTATTCACCTGAAAATGTAAAAGGAATAATGATACAAAAGATAGTTTTCAACCATATATAGATGAAAACCCTAAAAAAGGAAAACCCTAGGCTTGCACAATAATAATTAATAAAGTAATTAATTATTATGTACCTAATGTTAGCTTAAGTGAAAAAGAGTTAAAAGGAAACTTTACGTAATTAAACAAATATTGTTTAATTAATAAAGTAAATGTCCAATTACTCTAACACCCCCCCTTAAGATAGACATAGGGAGAAGCTAAAACCTAGAAGAAGCTACTGAAAGCAAAAGCAATGGGTCCCGGCAACAAGGCCAGATCAGGTACCCAAGTACAATGAAATCTCTATGAAACGGAGAAAAGGAGAAAACCCAGTGGGAAAAACTCCTCTCCAAAAAGAGATAGAACAACATGCTGAAAGAAACATGAAGGAAGGAAGGCCTCATAAAGACCCCCCAAGGACAACTTCCTTCACCCCAAGCATAGAGCGCAACTGAAGATAGCGCGGAGATGCAAAAGGTTTCGTGAAGATGTCTGCAACCTGCTCGGTAGTGGGAACATACTCCAAGATGAGAGAACCCTCTTGAATCAACTGTCTGATGAAATGCATATGAAGCTCAATGTGCTTCGTCCGTTGATGCTCCACCGGGTTGCATGAAATGTGTATAGCACTCTGATTGTCACACCAAAGAATAGTGGGACTATCAGGAGGAAAACCAAACTCAGTCATCAACTGACGAAGCCATAAAATCTCCTGACTAGCGAGCATAGCAGCTCGGTACTCAGCCTCTGTAGATGATAATGCATGATCAGTTTGCTTCTTGCACGACCATGTGATAGGACTAGATCCAAGACAAAAAACAAAGCCAAAAGTAGACTTCCAATCATTGACATCACCAACCCAATCTGAGTCAGTGTAGCCAACAATGTGGATCCCCTAATGTGCAGTGAATGTCATATGAAGTGGTGCCCTGAATGTACCTCAAAATACGCTTGGCAGCTTGCCAATGACTCTCATGAGGATCATGTGAGAATCGAGAGACAAGACCAACCGCAAAGGAAAGATCAGGATGAGTGTGAGTCAGGTACAACAAACTGCCAACCAACTGCCTGTAAAGTGTAGCATCTACTGAAGGAGTGGGGCAAGTAGTAGTCAAAACAACCCTTGACTGAAAAGGTGTGGGGGTAGGCTTGCAATCAAGCATGCCAAAGTGCTGAAGCATATCAAAAGAATACTTTTGCTGGTAAATGGAGATCCCCTCTGAAGACTGAATCACTTGAAGACCAAGGAAATAGTGCAGAAGGCCAAGATCGGTCATCTCAAACTGCTCCATCAAGGCTAGCTGAGAATGCTGAATCATGGAGGATGAGCTACCTGTGATGAGAAGATCATCAACATATAGCACAAGAATCAGGATCTCAAGATGCTGAATATAGACCGTGTGATCAGAATGACAACGAGTAAAACCAGTGGAGAGCAAAAAAGAGTCCATCTTCTCATACCAAGCCCGAGGGGCTTGTTTGAGACCATATAATGAACGCTGAAGTCTGCAAACCAAAGAAGAATCATGAAAAAATCCCTGAGGCTGCTCCATATAGATCTCCTCCTGTAGGTCACCATGTAAGAAGGAACACTTCACATCCATCTGAAAAATGAGCCATCCTCTAGAAGCTGCAAGTGATAATACAAAGCGAATAGAATTCATCTTGGCGACAAGGGCAAATGTCTTGGAGTAATCAATACCCTCAACCTGTGAGAAACCCTTCACAACAAGATGTGCTTTGTACTTATCAATAGAACCATCAGTAGCATACTTGGTGCGATACAACCATCGGCACCGAACCATCTTTCTTCCCTTAGGAAGAGGACAGAGATCCCATGTATTATTCCTCATCAAAGAAGAATACTCCTCCTCCATGGCACTATCCCACTCAGGGTGACCTGTCGCCTCTGAAAATCTCTGAGGATCCTCTGAAAGAGCATGAGTCAAAAGACTAGAACCCGTAGTATGAGAACGAGTGCGACGAGTGTCTGAAGGATCACCGGCCATAGATCCTGCTACCTCAATAGTAAAGCAATCCCATTTGGGCCTCTGAGGTGGAGTAGGTGGAGGTGGAGATGGGGGATCATCAATATCCACATCAGAATCCTCAAAATAATCCTAAAGAGCTGTAGTGGATGGAGTAGGTAGTGAAGTGGACACTGGAGACAGGGTATCAACTGGAGGAAGGCTCTCATCAAACTGAACATCCTATCGAAACAAGACCTCTCTGGAATCAGGATCAAATAACCTGTACACCTTAACATCATCACAGTAGCTGACAAATATGAGGGGTCGACTCTTCCGCTCCATAGCTCTCCTCTGAGCATCAAGAATAAAAGCCCATGCCTCACTACCAAATACTCGAAATGATGAAATATCAGGCTTGTCATGAGACCAAGCCTCGTCAGGAGTCATATGTCAAATCGCCTTGTGAGGCATCCGATTATGAATATAGTTGGCACAATTGACTGCCTTAGCCCAAAAAGACGAATCCATGGACCTGGACTGAATCATACAATTAGCCATCTCTCATAAAGATCTATTCTTTCGCTCAGCGATACCATTCTGCTGAGGGGTGTAGGGAATAGAAAACTGATGCTGCAAACCATGCTCAGTGCAAAAATCTCTGAAGGCCTGATTCACATACTCCCCCCCATTATCTATACGTATCTATTAGATAGAAAGACCAGACTGCTTCTCTACAAATGTCTTGAAGACATGAAAGGAATCAAAGACATCAGACTTGTACTTAAGAAAGTACAACCATGTGCGTCTGGAGAAGTCATCAATGAATGTGAGTACATACTTGGCCCCTGAAAAAGAAGGAGCGAGAAATGACATGAGGTCACTATGAATCAACTCCAAGGGTGCCAAGGCACGAGTGGTACTTCCCTTCGGAAAGGGATCCCTGTGATGCTTTCCAAGCACACAACCATGACAAACACCGTCAGTGCAGGAAATTCGTGGAAGACCAAGAACAAGTGACTGTGTACTCATCTGCTAAACATATCTGTAGTTGACATGGCCCAAACGCTCATGCCAAAGCTGACTCACTGAATCTGCATGCGCTATAAGAGATGAACCTGTACCCTCAGAAGGCGCAAATCCATCAAATCTGTAAAGATGAGATGCAGTATCAATACTACCGTAGCCACAACCAAATCAAAATCATGGAGGTCCCGAATAACCACATCATGTGGTGAGAACTCAACTGTCTTACCAGAGCTAGTGTGGAAAATCTGATAAATGGACAAGAGGTTCGTCGAAATGTCAGGAACAACCAAAACATCCTGTAGAGTGCCTCCATCCAAAGAGACAGAACTTGAACCCAAGACGGAAAGCTGTGAAGAGTCACCCACTGCAATCTGTGAAGTACCAAAAGAGGCAAGAGAAGTGACTAACTGCTGAGTGTGAGTCATATGGTGAGAAGCACCAGAGTCTAAAATCCAAGTGGACCCATTGGTCGATGCTCGTGCAGTGAGAGCATGACCCTTCCCTGTGGTGGAAGAAGAAGACTGAGGTGAGGAGATGTGTTGCTGCTGCATGGCCTCCTCTAAAGCCTCTGATCATTTCCAACACCTGGAAATTGGATGACCTTGCTTGCCACAGAAACTACAAGTGTCTCCTGATTTCTCCTTAGTCTTGGAGGAAGACTCACCAGACTTCAAAGATTTCCCATGTTTTGGATTAAATGGTGGTTTAGAATTAGACTTAGGAGGCGGTTTGGAGGAATGCTCACTACCTGCAAAATCTTTCTTGGGCCTCGATTTCTGCTTCTGTTTCCCCTTCGGTGACTAAGCAACCAATGCTTTGCTCTTTGAACCTAAGAGCATATCCATCTGAGAAAGGTGAGACTGTTCCCGAGACAATCGCTCACAAAATAAATCAAAGGAAGGCATGGTAAAACTGGCACCCAAACCATCCATGGTGGAGTAGAAGGAGGAAGCAAATATCTGAAATGGACCACGAAGCTTCGAAAGAATCAAGGAAATGCACTCTGTGTCTGTCTTGTTCTTCCCACAACCCTGTAAAATAGTACGGATAGTTTTGAACTGGTTCAAAAAATCCTCAATAGTGGGAAATGAATTAGGTAACAATGAAGTCAGCTCTGCCTCAATCTGTAATGCGTGGAACTCATTAACGGCCCTAAAAAGTGTCTCAAACTTCAGCCACATGGCTCGAGGAGTGAGCAAAGCATCAAGGTGAAACAAAAGACTGTCTGAAACATGCATGCATAAGAAACCCATAGCCTCATCCATCTTGTTCCTGTGCTGCATAATCTCAAAAGGACGTTGCAACTGAGGCTGAACCTCATCTAAACAAGACCATAACCCTCGTGACCTAAGTAGCCTCATCATACGAGACTTCCAAGTGTGATAGTTATGTGATGTGAGTAGCTCAACTGAAGAGTCTGCCATGAAACCCTGCACCTGTACCTGCTTGTGTTTTTTATTATTATGTGATCTTTCAGAATAGACAGAAGATGCATAAGGGTTTGTATTTTTGAGAGTTTTGGTGTTCTGGTTTTTTGATATAAATGACAGAAAGCAAGAAAAAAATAGCCCCCACAAAAGATAAACCCAAACCCTAGTACAAACTGAGAAGAAGGAAGCAATGCATAAGCAAAAAATAATTCAAGACAAATTCTCATGTACCTAGAAAAAATTCTGAGAAAATAGATCACATTACTAAATAGAGCATGTTGAGAGCTTTCCAACGCCTATTCAAGTTTGAAAAACGGAGTCCGTTTGCATCTTCTATGACCCCGAAAGTGAAGAAAGAAGACCTCACTTTGACTGGTAAAAAATATCTAGACTGGTTAAAAAATTAAAAATATTTCTATACCATCAGATTGGTGCCATTCTTAGCTTTCCAACGCATCTTCCTGTTTGAAAAATGGAGCTAGGATGCCCAAGTTATGCCCATTTGACCAAAAATGACATAATAGGGGGTTGGAGAGAAAAAAATAGCCCTCAAGGGCTTAAAATGCGGGGCCCTAGGGCACATGGTGGACCGGGGGCTGGTGCGCAGAAGGTGGCGGCGTGGCTGGTGGTGGGCGGCGCGGCCGGTGGCGCGTAGGCGGCGATCGAGCGGAGTAGACCGGGTGGCGGGCCGACAGGGGCGGCGGTGGCCGCTTGGCCGTAGCCGGTGGTAGCCGCAGGTGGCGATGGCCGGGTGGTGGCCGGGGTGGTGCTCTGGTGGCACGACGGTTTAACACTGGCCGCGTACAATATAACCAAAAAAATGATTTTTTAAAAAAAAATTTCTGATTTTTGTGCATTTTTTGCTCCGTACAGCCATAGGGCAAAAAAATTTTGCCTTCCAAATTGACTGTAACCAAAATCGACGATTTGACATCGATTTAGGGGTTTTTGGGTGCTACGAATCCAATGGCACTGTCCATTTGAGCCCAAAGTGAACCCAAAAAATGGAGTATGCTGAATCCACCCAAAAAAAACCTTAGAACCCTAGATTTGCTTCCAATGCAAAATCTCAAAACAAGAACAAGCAGCTGCAAATCTGAAGCTCTGATACCATGTTGGAGTTGAGAAGATACAACACCACAGAAGTCCAAAAGATCTTTGCAAGCAAATAACCTGTTACAAGGAGAAACAAAGAGAAGCAACAAAAGAAATGCTCAAGAATGTGGAGCAATGTATTCACCTGAAAATGTAAAATGAATAATGATACAAAAGATAGTTTTCAACTACATATAGATGAAAACCCTAAAAAAGGAAAACCCTAGGCTTGCACAATAATAATTAATAAAGTAATTAATTATTATGTACCTAATGTTAGCTTAAGTGAAAAAGAGTTAAAAGGAAACTTTACGTAATTAAACAAATATTGTTTAATTAATAAAGTAAATGTCCAATTACTCTAACAACAACAAATTTCTTATGGCTCTAATATTTTCACTGTTGTATTCATCTAAATTGATTGAACCTTTAATTTGTTCCATTTTACCTTTCGTACAACTGCACACCAAATTATATGGAAATTCCAAAAACAACTAAAATACCTGATGAATTTTGAGATACACCGTTGAATTAACTTTACTCCTTCAAGATTTTACTACTAAGTGCTCTCCTTCTTCTCTTCTTCGATTTAAAGTGACAAATGTGAGTTTCAACATGTCTTTTATAGCTCGCAACTTGTAAAAAATGCCTTTTCCCTAGGTTTTTCAGATACCCTTATTTCTCAGATAGTGGGAGAAAAATTCTTCTACGGACCTATGATTTCTTTAAGTTTCCTTGTGAGTGTTTTCCAAAGCCTCTATAGATCATTAATACACCCTTTGACAATCTTTTCGCGATCCGGTACCAGCTTACAGACAGGGGAAAAAGGATTTTCTTGAAAAACTTCCCTTGGACCAATGGGTTGAGATCAATTTCCAAAGGAATTACCAGAAGCGGGTTTCGGTGCAGAACCATTTCCACCTTCAAATTCGTTCTTCCTTACCCATGTTTTCTTCATCTGATCTCTTATTTCATCCACAATCATTTTTCATTTTTCTTTATCATTTTTTTGTGTATTTTTGTCTTTGTATACTAGACCTTTGCTACCCATATTTTTGTTTCTGCAAAATCTTGCAGTGTGACCATATCTATTGCAATTGTAGCACACAATATTTCCTTGTCCATACCAATCGTTCCATTGATTTCTTCTTGATCTGCATTGATTAGTAATATTCCCAATTCTTCCACAGGTATAACATTCAACAATCCTTCTATTTGACAAAGTAGTTTGACACATTTTTGCATTCAATTGATTTATTACCAAACTTGTTGCAATT
Source organism: Sequoiadendron giganteum (assembly GCA_007115665.2). Classification (NCBI taxonomy): domain Eukaryota; kingdom Viridiplantae; phylum Streptophyta; class Pinopsida; order Cupressales; family Cupressaceae; genus Sequoiadendron; species Sequoiadendron giganteum. The sequence continues at coordinate 41,094,054 of CM021103.1, read as the reverse complement.
GAAACACTGACCAGAGAATGATGGATTACTTGATTTCATTTTAATTCTACACTGAGCAACCATATGACTGAATTTATTGCAAGCAAAACCGTATCCATTAAAATTTTGAGCATTAGGTTGTCTTACCGGATACCTTCCACCTTTGTTCATCTGATTTCCTTGCCTAAAATTTCTTTGTCCAGATTCAAAACTTTCTCCTTTCTCATATCCAAGAACTCGCTTATATTTAGCATTCTTTTGTCCTTGAGTCAACTCATCAAGCTTAACATCACTAAGCTTAAACTTCTCCTTGTACTCATTTTCAGTAGCAAGTTCATTTCTGAGAATAATAATATGTTTTTCAAGTTCTTCATTGTTTCTAGATTGTTGCAATTCACTTTCTAACTGAATGAATTCTCCATTTGTTCTTCTGCATTAATCAGATCTTCATTTTAAGGACCGGAAAAGACTCTCCTCATTCTTCTTCCTTTCTTCAATCTCCTTAGCTAGCTTCATCACCATAGATTCCATCTCATGTTTTAGGGTAGCATTGTTTTTGGCAAGCTTTTCACATTCTTCAGTTATTTCCTTCAAGGTTTGATTCAGGTGAGCATCATCAATGTTTTCGCTTTCTTTCTACTTAATCTGATCACAGAGATCTTTCCTCTTTTCCCTAGATTTAATAATCTGATCCTTCAATGTTTGAATGAATTTCTTAGCATCCCTAAGATTTGCTTTCAATTCGTGGACTTCTACTTTAGATTGATCAAGGTCATCAAGTGCTAGCAAAAGTTGTTGCTGAAGACTACTAGAGTCCATCACATTCCAAGATCCATCTCAAGTTTCTAAACTTCTTCCGAGGAACTAGATGCTCTGATCCCAATTGTTGGACTCAAGGGAACACTGAGAGGGGGGGGGGGGGGTGAATCAGTGTTCTGCAAATCTAAACTTTATTAATCTGATATTTAAACCATTTCAACATTAAACCAAAGGAAAGATGCAAACAAATAGATTAATCATCCACAACACCATAACACAAGGATTTTTACGTGGAAACCCTGTTAGGGGAAAAACCACAATGGAGGTTAATCCACAATTTGAGTACTCAAATATAAGTTTTATAAAAAGGGAATGCACTTGCATTCAGGCTCACTACCTAAAGCTCACTGCTCAAAACATAAAGGCTCACTGCCTTACAAAATATTCAAATTAAGACCATTTAAAGGATTGAATTAAAGTAGTAGCATCTACTTATGCCAGGTTATAGTTCCGGTTAGGCTCATGGATCAAATTCTGGACCTTCTGTCTGATTCTGCTCTTCGCTTTGCTCTGCTTTGCAATTCGCATAACAAATTCATGCATAGATGAATTCACACCACTATCCTTCTAAATTTCACACCACTCACTAATATACTTCGCATACTCCACATTCACTTCCTTAAAATGATACAACCAATCTCATATATATATATCTGCTATCAAAGATTTGATCATTCATATGTTGGCTTACATAAAACATAAAATACTTTTCAACTGTCGGCTAAATCCACAACTTAATTCTTTATGCGCACCACCCATAGTCGGTCAAAGCATAGTGAGGACCCAAATAAACATATTCAAACATAGAAACATTTAACAAATTTCTTCTTAAACATCCGCAATGACTAATTTTGCCAAGTCGGTCTTCTAGCACAAATAACCAAAAAATTAGTGCACCGAATCTCCTAGATCATACACTAGTAAAATACTTTTCAACTGTCGGCTAAATCCACAACTTAATTCTTTATGCACACCACCCATAGTCAGTCAAAGCATATTGAGGACCCAAATAAACATATTCGAACATAAAAACATTTAACAAATTTCTTCTTAAACATCTGCAACGACTAATTTTGCCAAGTCGGTCTTCTAGCACAAATAACCAAAAAATTAGTACACCGAATCTCCTAGATCGTACACCAGTGAATGCGCACCTCGATACTTCTTAAATGAGGTAGTACAAACATAAACATACCTTTCTCTGAGATCCACAACTCAAAATATTAGTCTGGTGAAGTATACAGATCGACATCTTTTCCTTTAATCAGATACCCTATTCTTCATTCTATTTTGTGGTATGAACCAATACTAAATTGTGGACCAGATTAATGACTTTAGATTGCCATCAATGACAACACTAGAATCCATATGCCAACAAAAAGAACCATTGTCTTCATTGTCTTGTGATTTTGTTCTTGTTTTGAGGTGTGTATGCTCTTCCTTCGCACCTTGAGTCACTGATACATTTTGACTCAAATTCCGACGAAAGTTCGTTGGAATTTCGACTAACTTTCATCGGAATTATTTCATCAATTTTTTGATGAACTTTGAAACGTCGAAATTCCAACCTAACATCGTCGGTTGGGTCAGAGTTTTGATGTTTCAAAGTTTGTTGGAAAATCGATGAAAGAATTTCAACGAAAGTTCATCAAAATTTCATGACCTTTCGTCGGAATTTGAGTCAAAATGTATCAGTGAGTGATCTTGGGAATCAAAAACACTTATTAACATTTGCACTATCACACCACACATTTAGTTTTGTTTAAGGATAATGAATTATTGCTACTAGTGTTAGCCAAGTACATTGTGTATGCTCTCTCCTCGCACCTTGAGTGATCTTGGAGATAAAAAAATTGTGCTTATCTTGCTTTTATTGCCCCATTAGTAGGGCCTACCAATTGAGACACATTCGTATGAAGAAATCATTGGTGACCCAAAGCGGTTTTTCCCTCGGGCTGCTATATAAAAGGATTAGATGAAAGTCAAGTCCAAACTACCATTAGCTTTCGTCATACAATGCCATTTAGAATGAGGAGGTACCTCTACGTATAAGTTCCCCTAGTAGGAGTGGTTAAAGTCTTAAGTGGCTTGTTGGATGCTCGTGAGGTGGGTAAAAGCATGAAGATGAGTCCACGAAACATGGAAGTTTTTGCCTTAGAAAAAAATCCGAAATCAGCCTCAAGAAAACGGGATCCTGTTTGTTAAAAACGGACGAGATCCCATTTTTTTAGAAATGAGATCTCGTTTTTTAATGGCTCATTTCATTATTTTTTATTTTTTATTACTTTTAAGAAACAGGATCTCGTTTTACAAAACATGATCCCATTTTATAGAATGAGATCCCGTTCCATTCAAGTATAAAAATAAATAAAAAATCATGAAACGAGATCCCATTTTAGAAAGGGATAACGTTTTTAAATTTTTTGATTTTTGGTCAGTTTTTGCTTTGTTTTTCGGTTCAGGAAAAGGCTTGGGGACCCGAACCTAAGCCTTGGACCTGGTTTGACTTGCAAGTTGAAGGTCTTGGCAATGTCACAAGAAAATAACGACTTTGGGCATATGTCTGAAGACCTTTTTGCAAATTTTTTTGATGAAATTAAAACCCATTATAGATGAGACGATGTAGATTCCAAATATGTAATTTTTTACAATTGGATTTTTTTTTTAATTTTTCAATTAATTTATGATGAAATAAGTCCATAAACTTGAATTATCAAGGTTTTTAGTATTTTAATAACTTTTTATTAACAAAAGTTTTTCACGAACGAATTGCACAAAAGCGTACTTCAGACAATTATTTTCAATATTTAAAAAAAATCAAAAAATCATAAGTTTAGGTCATCTTATGTGTGACGTACACAACAATTTTTTAAAACAACAAATATGGCCGATAAAAAATTAACAAAAAAAATATTCAATAAAAAATTACAAAAAAATACGAAAAGAGTGCTTCAGTGAGTTACAAATATTTTCCCAAAAGGATTAAAAAAAATATGATTATTTAGGTCAAAATATGGATGGCATACACATGCATGGTATGGTAAAAAATGACTTTTAAACAGTGGTTTTTAGAAACGCCTATTGAAAATCAATTTGTATCATCTGGGTATTGAAATAAATTACATATTTGGAAACTAGACTTCGAGTACTACATTTTATGATAAGTGAATTTTTCCAAGATTCCATCTCTGAGTGCTTCAAATTTTAAAGTGAAAGTGTCAAATTCTGAAAATCAGGGAAAGCACTTCACTAAATGGCCAAAAAGTGGACTCAACTTCTTACCAACATCCAGGTGGTAAGTCCCTGAGTTGCGACTAAAAGATAAACTAGTTAGAGGCCCACCATTTATGATTGAGTTTTTATTGGAATCACACTCGGTGCAAGGGATGTGCATTGACACACCTTGAAAGTTACTCACCATATGGCTCCCTTGAGATGAGACGAAAATCCCCGATGCTGTATATGTTACTTGTTTTTACTTGTAGCTTTTCGAGGAGAGGTTGATTTGGGTTATCCTTCCATTCCAAGAGGCCCCTATTCTTCCTCTCTCGAAGACAAGAGTGCAAACACCCCGTTAAGGTGTCCCTCCACTTAAGTTGACATAGATTCCAAGTTGTGGGCCCGAGGGTTGCGCCATTAGCCATTGACTTTAGGATAGGAAAGTATTTTATGTGTTGAATTATCTTCAATTTGTGTTATACCCATGGAAATTGAGGTGTATAACCTCTGAACATACAAATTATGATAAAAAAATTGATATTCAGACCAGCCAAGACACTGTTTTCAGAGTGTTTGTTGTGTTTGCCATCAAATCTCACAAAAATAAAAAATGAAAATCAATCAAACTAGGACAAAAACACTCTTTTCATCGCATTTTTCATTGAAAATTGCAATTGCTTCTTATAACGTCACATCTGCTAAAAACTAGTGCACCACAATTACTTCTTAGAACACTGCATTTGCTAGTTGGTAGAATTTTTAGGAAATTTTGGTACAATCTTATTTATGATCAATTCCTTATTGTATTCTTGTTATCAAACCACAGACTTGCAATTCTTAAATTAGTCATTCCACTCCATCCATTAGCTTACCATTGCATTCTCTAGTTGCATACATCTTAGTTCAATCTTTAGGTCTCATTAGATTGCATACACCTTTGTAGACCTTAGATTAGGAAATTTATCAGACTTTAGATCAGACCATAGTCTCAAATTCATATTATCTTGACCTTTTATTTTAATCAATTAAGCCCTTGTCCTTTAGGTTGGTTCTTTAAACTCACAAGTCTAGTTTGAGTCCACCTTGTCAATTGTCATTATCTTAGTCTTAGTCTTCTTTAAGGTCTTGATAATTAGATTTGTCACTTTGATTATCTTATTTTGGTTGATAACCTCTTCTTAGGGTCACCAAAAGTGCTTAGTCTTAATATTAAGTTATATTAAACCCCTTCATTACAACATCATATTTGCATCACATTTGCATGCCTTTAGTCTTAGTCATACCATAGATTTTTGACCTTAGTGACATTATCATATCACAATTTTGACTATTGTCACTTTGTATCTTTAATCTTGGTACACCATCATTTGGCATCCTTTATATCTTGAAAAATCCAAAAACATAGTCTAGTTGCATATCCTAGTCTTAGTCTCACCTTTGCATTTTCATTCCTTAGGCTTCATTTTCCACTCATCACACTTGCAAGTCTTTTATGGTCCAAAAAATACTACAAAATAAGAGAAAAGAAATGGACCTATTCCAAGGAGATGATGACCTTTACAACTATACTAGAAACATGAAATTTGGATCCTCTTCCAATGAAGCAACTAGGCCTCATAATCCTTTTGAAAAAATCATGTCCAAAGACATAAATAAGGATGAAATAGAGGCAGTCGCCCAAGACCCCGAAGTAGCATGATTTGTGGATGAGATAGTGTCACTAGACCCACAAAGATTCCTAGCCAAATTATTACATAGTGGAGCTAAACTACCCCATGGCTTTGATGTAAATACACTTCAAGCAATGCCAAAACCAAACAAGGAAACTACACAAAGCCAAGGACATGACACATCTACTCCTAAATGTTCTATCCCACAAATTAATGCTACTATGCCATTAGGGAGGTCAACACAAGATTCTACAACAATCCACACAACACTATTTGAAACACAATCCATGGCACAAGCTATGAAACAAGTAATGACACAACCCTTTGGCACTACATTTAATCCATTTGGGTCATCATGCAATGCCATGGGTGCATCATCATCAAATCCCTTTGGAAGAAACAAAATGTGAAAGGTTCATATTCGTGGATCCAATACACAAATAAATACTTCAAACACCAACACATCATCAGGTCCTAATACAAGCATTCCTCAACCAACCAACATGCAAGGACCTTTCCACCAATATAGCAACCAAAACACACAAGGTCAAAATACTCCCAACCCATTTCAAACACAATTCAATATGAACACCTCACACATACCTCAAATCCAAACTCAAACCCCACATATCCAAACACAAATTCCACATTTCCAAAATCAAATCCTATCATACACTCATAAAATTCCAAATAAAAACATTCCATACATACCTAGAGTCAACACCAACTCATCCAACCAACAAATTGGATTGTGAAACACCATGGGCCCCTATCATAATGCTGCCAACAATGTAGTGGACACATCCCTCACTCAAGTTGGTGTCTTAGCCAACCAAATGCTTTCCTTACAAAAACAAGTGGAAAACATGTAACTATCGACCAAGAAGACATATTCAACACAAGATTTATGTCCATGCCCCTTTGACAGAGGCTTATGCATGCCTTCATTACCTCATAATTATGTCATGCCAAATTTTACCAAGTATAGAGGAAAGGGGAATCCCATTGAACATGTAAGAGAGTTCCACACGAATTTGATGGACATCACATCCAAATAGACATATCTCATGAGACTATTCCCTAGGATTCTCATAGGATAAGCACTTGAATGGTTCATCCATCTATCTTCTAGCATAAGAACATGGGATGAACTAGCCAAAAAAATTCACTCTCTTCACTTATAACATTGAAAATGACATCACTATAGCCACATTATGTCATAAAAAACAAGAATAAGGTGATTCATTCATAATGTCCTTCCAAAGATGGAGGAGCTTGGCTAGTTGATGTCTTGTCGACATTCCTGAGAAACCAAAGATTGTCATGTTCGTAGAAAAATTGATCATAGACCTAAAATATAAATTGCAAGCCTAATCCATTGATGCACCACATTTGTTGACCTAGTGGAAAAAGGAACCATACTTGAGAAGGCCCTTATTGTAAAAGGAGAAATTAAAGCATTCAAAAAAAATTAGAATGCCCAAAGTACCTCCAATGACAAGAATAAATATTGGGCCTGTAATAAGAATGTCACCAGTGACAGATTCGTCAATGCAAAGGATATACACATTGGTATTGCAATCACACTTAAAGGACCTAATGCACCAAACAACCCACCACATGTCCTTGACAAAACAACAAATTCCCTTCAAAATAACCAAGAACAAAGACCTCAAAGGAATTTTCCAACAAGATGCAAATACAATCTCTTAGGGGAACCAATTGAATCATTCCTAAAACAACTTTTACAGTCCAATACCATGCAACTTCCCGAGGCAAAACCTTATGATCTAGGGAAATTCAAAAGTCTGTGGTGGGATGACAATACCTTTTGTGATTATCACCGTACTAAGGGACACAAAACTTCATCATGCAGACAAGTCAAGAACATAATACATGACCTAATTGAAAATGGTGTCATAGAAGTCGATAGTCAACAATAGACTTCCAATAATGATCATACCATTTTTAAGAATCCTTTGTAAGAACATGGGATAGGTAAGGATTCTAGTTTAGGTAAGAAGATCGATAACCAAGCTAATTATACTCGTGTTGTGCATGAACACATTACTATCCATCATATTTGAGCCGCATATGACTATGTTAATACCATTACCATTAAAAAGCCACCAAAATGTGCAGTAAACACATGATGAACCAAGGTGACCATACAAGGTGCTCCCCCTAAACAACAATAAAAGTCCCAATACAACCTCTTGGACCACTTGGGGAAAACACCTACACAAATATCGATCCCTGAGTTACTTCATCTCTCTCTCGAGCATAGAGATGTTCTACACAAAGCATTACAAGACACCTTTATACCAACTGAACTTGATGTCAATAGCTTCTAGGAAATGGTGGGCTACTTAGCCAACACACACCATGTCACTTTTTCAGACCAAGACTATTCATCTCAAAAGTCCAATCATAATGACCCTTTGCACTTAGAAGTCTACGTTCATAAACATAAAATCAGAAAAGTCTTGGTAGATGGTGGAATATGATTAAAAATTTGCACTCTTAAATTGGTTGCAGAATTGGGCTTCTCTGAAGCTTGCATGGACACAACAAAGAGCATTATCATAAAAGCCTATGATGATGAAGAGTGTTCTTCCAAGGGTGTCATAACATTACCAATCAGAGTTGGGCCCATATTATTGGATACCACATTCCAAGTATTGGACCTAGATCTCCCTTACAATCTCCTCCTCAACCAACCATGGATTCATGCTATGAAAGTCGTTCCATCCACGCATCATCAATGCTTAAATTTACCTCATAATAGAATTAAGATAGTAATCTAAGAGGGACTACTGAATTTCAAGTACTTGTCAACTAGGAAGCTTCATCCTCTACCTCGTCACATTACATTGATCCATCCTCCTTGACCAATTCATCTACTTCATTTAATACATCGTGAAAAACCAAGATCCAGGTCCAAGACATGGAATGTGGAGTGTATCACATGGACATTTCATTTTGTGTTGAGAAGTCGCTCGCAGGTGAAAATGTTAATACTGTTAAAGACACCCAGACTTCCAAGAACAATGTTATGTCAACTTCAAAAAATATGCTAACAGATGGTCGTGCCTGGATTCAAACTTTATGGGATCCTGATGATACATCTATCTTTACCCTATATGATTCAACCCAATTCTTTCATGTCCATAATAATCCCATGTTTGACCATGATATCTATGATAATCCACTTTTTGGTCATGAACTTACTAAGGATATCTAGGATTATCCTTCTCCATCTTCTAAACCATAATTCAATGCAGATCAAAGACAACACACTCTCAACCAACTCAACAAAATCCAGATTCTGAAAACTCAAAAAAATGATTTACTCAAATTTGATAATTACTTGTGTCAAATTAACAATTGATTGACAATTGCTCCATACGCTCTGATTTGCAAGTGAAAAAATAACTCTATTAAACAGATTTCATGAGAAATTTACATTGCAATTATTCATATACAACTACAATCAGATGGCTTCTCATAGCCTCATCTTTCTCATGCCAACCATTTTTCCTTCCCTCTATTCTACATTATTGATCTTTGCAGCATTTCACACTTGGGATATTTCAACCTCTTATGTTTTTACAATCATTTGACAACCTCTCCTTTTTCTTCCAGCTTTTCTTGTCGCCACACATCCACACAGGTTCTCTTTCCACATGTTATCCTCACACTACTTAGGCACTGCATTTTTTGTTCTTCTAAGAAGCTAATTGCAAGTCCAACTCTCATCTAACTTGGTGCCCCTTCTTAAATTCCAACCTTATCTTTCATACGCGGCTTGCAACTGCCTTGTTTTGTCTTGTCTTGTTGCATAGTTGGTTTTATTTCCTTTTTGTACATTCTTTTTCTCTCCTCTATTTTTGGGAGTCCAATCTCCTTCAATCAACAATATATCAACTCCGAATTATAATTCCTCCTTTATGCTATGCGCTGGCCTTGTATACATTTTCTCAATAGTTGTCTTGAGATTATGGCACAGGTAGGGAGAAGTTTCATATGAAATTATGTACTGACTCGTCTCCCCTCACCTGTGGCCTTCTTACTACCTTCTACCACCGCTTGTCTCCTTTATCTCTTCTCAGTCGCGCACTTTTCATTCAATTTCCTTCTTTTTATCTTGAATACTTTACTACTGCTTCACCTTCACTTACCTGTCAATCTTTCGTCCTTTCACATTCTTTCTTCTACAATTGTGCCTACTTTTTCTTTCTTAAAACCTTTCTCCTATGACCTTTCATATTCTCAAAGTTTTGCATTATTCCTTTTATTCTTTCCTTTTCTTTTTTTTATTAATTTTATGTCTCCTTGTATTGCCCTTGAAAATTTAAACTCTTCAATACTGACCCCGTATTTTACATTCCTCCTTCACCCACACACCAGTGATCATTTAATTTTGATAAATTGACAAGAGAAAGAAGTTACCTTCCAACAGGTCAAAGAAATAATTGATCATCTGAATTTTGGAAATCTATCAAAACATCTAAAAATGCAACCAAATTAAAAATTAAACTATTTTTGGTGATGCTGATTGCGCATTCGCCCAGATGCTCCCACATCATAATCCTTCCATCTCAATGACACTGGGTTAGGATATGCATCTCCTACTATCGCATCTACTAAGCCCTCTTGCCAACTCATTAAGGATTTCCAAGCTTCCTTTGACATTAATAGTATCGAATAGGATAGTCTCAATGATTTTTTTGAATGCATTGTCAATCTCTTCCATGACCATGCACTCCTATCACTTCATCCATCTCATTCGGCTCACCCATCTCACTCACGTCCACCCACCTCATAGATATGGATCAAAAAGTCAAAAATAATAAGGATAAAGCTCAAGAATCAAAGGTGAAAGTACCTTCTTCAAAAGAAGATTTAGCATCAAAATAAAGTATGCCAAGAAAGAACGATCAAGACAAATCCTCTAATCAAAACCAAAAGCTTTTTGAAAAATCAAAGACACAAATACAAATCAAGAATGAAACTAAGAAAAAGTTGAGATCTCTAGTTATGCCTCTCCATCAAAAGTCATTGGGGGCATCTTTTGAAGTAGCATGACAAAAGAAGAGCTTGTTGATCCAATGTCTCCAACCTCATCACTTTCACTCAATCCATACACTCTACCAAATCCATTCATATCCACACGTCCATCATGGCACTTCACCTCTATTGGCGGTGTTTCCTGATGGAGCTTTGACGATGACCCCTTCACGTATTATAACTCATTGGCTGCCCAAACTCTTTTTCAAATAAAGTTTGATGGCCCATGTAGTGTGTAAAATAGAAATCATATTCTGGCTCCCCTCGTTTGCCACATTAGTCACCTTCTACCTCCATCGATCACAATCATTATTTAGATTAGATCCCTTTGTCCAGCACAGTCAAGCAAGTTTGAACCAAATTGGTTGGGTCCATACATTGTCACAACAATCTTCGGATCAAGAGCTTATCGACTTTCAAATCCTAAAGCGGAACCCTTGTCAGAGCCTATCAATAGTTTTCACTTGCGCAAATTCTACACCTAGCTTTAGAGAGCCATGTCAAAACCTTAAAAATACAAAAAAATAAAAAAAATAAAAACATCATCTTGATGAAAACCTGGAAAACAGGTGTCTTGGTGACACTAAAAAAATAATGAGAAAATAGTAAAGAGAAATAAATTCATCCAATAGTGAAAACCACTTCAATGGCGCTTTGGATAAGTACCATGATGAAAACCTGGCAAACAAGCACCATGTGCAGTTGATCTTTGTTCAACCATCTACCATTACTCTATCTGGTTTTCCATCTTCACTCATAATAATATTGCCTCCACCATTTTCACGTCATCCATAATAACAATGTGTGTCCTTCCTATAGCCTGGAATGATTGATATTTTGTGTCTTTTTCACCTTCCATGTCCACCTGCAATAAAGCCTATTTGATGTCATCCCTATTAAACTGGTCCTATACCCGACTGGGGGCAAGTACTTAACCTACATCTCCATTGGATCCTACACCTACTATTAGAGGTCACTATATCAAAAAGATAAAAAAATCAAATATTCCCAAAAAGACAAAAAAATCAAATATTCCTAAAAATCCAAAAATATCAAATATTCCCAAAAAGACAAAAAAATCAAATATTCCCAAAAATACAAAAAAATCAAAAAGACAAAAAAATCAAATATTCCTAAAAATCCAAAAAAATAAAAACACTATCAAAAGACAAAAAAATCAAATATTCCCAAAAATCCAAAAACATCCAGATAACTGACAAAAATCCTAGAAACAAAGTCAAAATCAGTCATTTCGGTCCAAGTCTAGTTGAACTACGTCGCCTTTGCGACTTCACGTAGGCAAGGACATCTTCGATGAGCCCCCGGGGCACTAGGTCAGTCCTTGAGAGTTTGTCGAATAAAGTCAATTGAAAGTGAGTCTTTCATCAAAAAAACAAAATCAAGTCATGTCAAACTATGAGGTCTTTGTGCATTGTTACATAGGCAAGGCCATCAGTCGATGAGCCCCTGAGGCTCTGGGTCAGTCCTTTAGGGTTTTTCGATTCAATCATAATAAATCAAACATTTTCATCAGATACAAATAGTCATCAAACAAGTCATGAACCAACAGAAAAACTATCCAACGAGTCTTCAAACCAAATCAATCAAACATAAAATCAACATTAAACATTAAATCAATTAATCATTGGTCTTATATAGGATGTGTCCTTCTTGAAACCAGACATTGTCATTATCAAACTCCATCATTTTCCTTATACACGTGGTTACATGATTGAAACCAGACTTGATGTCTTATACAACATGTTTCCTCTCTTGAAACCAGACATTGGCAAACAATCAACTCATCAATCAATCAATCAAACTAACATTGGAAAGCAATCTGAATGGTTGACTTTACTGGTCTAATTTGTCTTATCTTTTTGAGTTGTCTTTTGAGTTGTGTTACTAGCTACCTCGAGGATATCCCATGAAGGATTTAGAGGAGCGATGATGTCTCATGACCTGTTTTTCTTTGACTGGTGCTTGTGGATTGTCTTGGAAAAAAGTTTGGGGCAACTTTCCTCTTAGTATGAGTCAGGACATTCCTTGTCTAATGATTGTCTTTTTTCACAAGTGGATAACTTTGCACACCTTGGTCTAGGTCATACCATGGTGTTTATTGTTAACTTGTCATATTTTTACCACCCAATGATGATTAAATGCAAAGCCTAGTATCTATCAAGCAAAATATCAATCCCTCTCCATTCATCTTCTTTCCGCACTAACACTTTCCTCTCGCTAACATTTCTCTTCATCAATCCTTGCCTTCATCCACTATCCAAATTTCTTATTAAAATAATTTTTCAATTTTTTTGAAAATTGGCAAAATTTTCTGAGGGGGCATAGGTCTACCCCGTTTTCCTATTAGCACACTGGGGCATATTTTTGAACTGAATTTCTTTGACACAATGTGATAAACTGCATTGTATCAAAGAGGGGCAAAATGTAGACACTGAAAATTGTCCTAAGCTTGTGAACACCATTTTTTTCTATCAATCCCCTTTCTTCCCTGATAATTAAATATTTTTAATTATTTGATTATTGTCTAAATTAATATTTCTTCTATAAATTAAATAATTTTAACTATTTAATTAATTCACTTTTCCCTTTTATTCTTCCTCTTGATTAATTAATTAAATTATATTTATTTAATTACATCACTAATGTCTCCTTTCCTTCTATAATTAAATAAATTCTTATTTATTTAATTATTGTCATTTTCTACTATAATTAAATAGTTATTTTAATTATTTAATTATTCATTATCCTCTTCTTACATAAATTAAATAAATTGTATTTATTTAATGACTTACTAATTTTTCCTTTTCTCCCACTTTTGAATTAAATTATTATTTAATTGAAAAATCAACTTTCCCCCGTCTTCTATAATTAAATAATTATTTTAAATTTTTTAATCATTCACTTTCCCTCCCAAATTAAATAATTTTAGAAATATTTAGTTTCCTCCAACAACCTCTTGTTTCACACTTTTCTATCTATCAGTGTCATTCTTATCTCTTCACATCTCATTTAATTTGCATCCTTGATTGAGTTATTTTATAATTTAATCTCAACCATCCATCCTTAACTTAGTCTTATATGTGCCTTAATTTATCCCTGACCCTATTTCATTGCTACATCTTTCAATCTTGGCCATTGATTGTCATATCTTATTGGCTTTTAATCCTAGCCCTTCATTCACATTTGGTTTTCTATAAAAGAGACCTACCATTGTCATTTCAATCTATCTAGTTTATGTACAAATACATGTTCAAGGAGACAAGTACAATCTTCAATATTTTTCTATCATTGCCATTAGGCTATTATTGCATACTCAAATAAGAGGGAAATCAAGCATATTAAGAAAAATGAAGGACAATGGAGGTGAATCAACCATGGCATAGGTAATTTATTGCTTTATGATTTATGTTTCTATGTTGGATTGTGCTTCATTGTTGGTTTTGGGCTTTAGGGCTTTAGTTTTGATTATTTATAACCTTAACCTTGATTTTTCCCTAATCTACAATGTCCATTATTGCTCTATCTTAGAGATGAAACTCCCTTTCAATTTCATCTCCTTCACCACCTGAAGATATAAAGGAAACGCCAAAGTTCTCATGTTTAATCGACTGCATGGCTAGATTCTCTAATAAAAACATGTCATCCTTTGTAGTACCTACATCTGAAATGTTTTCTTTGTTTATCCTAGAATGTGAATTTTATGGAGCAAGAGGAGGGGGGTGCGAGACTTAACGTCATGAAGTGCTTGAGAGGAACCCAAATCCGATTTCACACTAGGCGAAATAACATAGTGGTGCGATTCAACCCCAATCCACCATGTGGGCTGATTGTTTGAAATTTTAGCCTGCTCATGAAACTGCTTCTTTCTACATTGGTAAGTAAGATGCTCAGCTGAAAAATATTTCCTACATCTAAACACAATTTTTTGATAATCCAAAAGTTGTCTCCAACATCTATTGCCCAACTTTAGAGAAATCTCTTCAGGGATACCTTTGGATAAATCCATTTCGACACATAAATGAGCACAAGTGAAACATTCATAATTGATTGTTTCCTTTTATATGCTATGATATTTTCCTAGACCATTGCCAATGGCTTTCAAGCATTCAATTTCCCAAAATTGTAAGGGGAGATAAGGAAGATGTGCCCAAAAAATGTAGTGGAGAAGGTCTTCGTTCATGGATCGAAGGTAGGGAACTAGGGATTAATGCATAAGAAGTCTCCATGATAGAACCAAGGACCAACATTAAGAACCAACTCTTTATCTCTCCGAGACTCAAATTCAAGGGTAAAAAAACCCCTCGCACAAGGGTAGATGTTGATTTCCTCTTCCATGAACTCTTTCCAGTTTTCGTTAATCCAAGAGTGGAGATCAAGAAAATTTGTCTAGGTCTTCATAGATCTACAAATGAGTGCATGATTCTGAATGTATTTCTCTCTTACACCAATGAAGTGATCTAGACCAATTTCTGGAACCAAAACTGAATGGAAAACAGAGAAAGGGGGTGAAGTGTTGATGAAAGTGTGGGGTGGACAAGGGGTTGTAGGAGATTCCTTTGGATTGAATGAAGGTGGGCACCCCTTATTGAAATTTCCATGCATTATGGCCTCCACAAAATTTAATGAACCACCATCCAACTGTTGTGAGAACTATTTTGTAGAAAAGAACGGATTAGGGCATGAAACCCTGGTGCTAGTCAAGATAGGAGAGACATCATGACAAGTAATCATGGTCCCTATCTTTCATAATCATGTTCCCCTAGTAGGCGTCGATCCCTCTTGCACAAAGGGTGAACCATATTCCCCATAATTGGTTGTAGCCTGAACGAGAGAAAATGAAACAAAAGAAGGTATTTCGGGAGAAAGTGCAACAACCAATCATTGTCAATTGCATATTATTTGTATGTTTAACCTAAAATTATTCTCTAAAATTATTTCCAATATTATGGATGCAAATTATCATTCTCTATAATAAATCCTAAATAATTAGTAAAATAACTTTTATTTGTAAGTTGATAGTTATTTAACTAGCTTATTTTAGTTATATAAATCTATGTATAACCCTAGCCATTAATTGTGTTGTAAATTAAATAACTATGTGTCTCTCTTGATATTATGTATTTAATCTACCCTTTTTTTATATCTTTGGATATTCATAACATCTTGTGTGAGCTTATCTATGGTTTCCCCATATTTTCATTCTTTTCAACTTTCCATTTGTTAAATTAAAAACCTACAATAACTCCATGTAATGAAGCTAAATTAGAAGAACACATTTCTACACTAATCTTGAGAGGAAGGTAATGCAAAAATTTACAAATATTTACAACAATTACATAAACTTAAATAAAAATAAGCATAGATATCATGCATACCACAAAAACAATGATTCACGTGGGGAAAACACTTTCGAGAGTAAAACCCCTCACTTTAAAAACTACCCAATATATTATTTAGAAATCACAAAGATTACAATATGCTTGTAGAGAAAGCTTCTGATAGGAGTATCACTAATCACAGATCTAAAGGCAACACAATAGCTATCAAACTCTTAGAATAAATCACAATACACAACTGTAATACAATGCCCTCATAAAATAGGGTTTCCTTCCAGGGAAATACAATCCAACAAAATATCTATCGTTAGATCTTAGACCTAATTATGAATGGTCCAAATTTATAATAATAATAAAATATACATAAAATGTGGCTTTTGAGGGCACTACCCTGAACCCCCATTGAGGTGTGTGGCTCTTGAACTCCCTGCCGAGGGGATGAGCCCCTTGGATCCCATAGGGGGTTACCCCCTTTCACCTCCCTATGCTCAAATATGTTAACCTCTTATAATTGTACTTTTGAGACACTATTTTTCATAACATTCTCCCACTTGTTGAACACCTTACAAGAGCAACGAGAGGATCAATACCATGATTTAATTTCCAAGGGCCAAGAGGCCCGTAAGATTTTAACACCATCTAAACTTTTTTGTGCTCACAACCTTATTTAAAGAATCTACAACATTCATCAAAGTCTCTATCTTAACTAGCTTCACCCTACCATCCTCAACCATATCTTTAACAATGATATTGTACATCAATGTGCTTGGTTCTAACATGAAATATTGAGTTCTTAGCTAGGTAGATCACACTTTGACTGTCACAATAAATTATCACTACACCTTATTTTATTCCAATATTTGAACTTAATCTCTTAAGCCAAATGTATTTTTTACAAGCATGAGTAGTTGTCATATACTCAACTTCAATAGTGGACAAAGCAACAATAGTCTCACTTACCCATCCAACTAATTACACCACCATTTAATAAAGTAAAATCATAAGCAATGGTGGATAATTTGCTATCAACATCACCTGCCCAGTCTGAATCCATATAACCATGAATATCAAGGGAAAGTTTTTCTCCTATCAAATTGCCATGATAACACAAGGAATACTCTAATGTACCCCACAAATATTTGAAGATTCTCTTAACTACATCTCAATTAACTCTACCAAGATTAGACATATATCTAGAAAGAACTTCCACTACTTGGGAAATGTCTGGTCTAGTGCAAACCACAACATACATCAAACTTCCAACTGCACTCCAGTAAGGCACTATGCTCGTGTCTTCCATCTTCAATGAGGATGTTAGACAATGTAAAATAGATAACTCTATTCTAGCTATAAAAATGAACACACGATGGATTACAATACTACATGTTAAATCTCTATAAAATTGAATTGACATATTTACTTTGGACAAGCCATAGCTTTATGTTCACTTTATCTCTTCTAATTTTCATCCCAAGAATGTGTTTAATTGCACCAAGATCTTTCATTTCAAATTTAGTTGCAAGTTGAGACTTTAGTTTTGAAATCATTCCTTCCCTTTACCAATAAATAAAATATCATCAACATATAATACAATAAACAAGAAATGATCACCGTCAATCTTATAATAAACATATAATACAATAAACAAGAAATGATCACCAAACTCAACACATATGTATCAAGTTTTTGGTACCACATCCTAAGACTCTATTTGAGACCATAAAAATATTTCTTCAATTTGTAAACCAAATTAGTTTTTCCTTTCAGCACGTAGTTCTCTAGATGTGTCATATACATGGGTAAAAGTACAAAGTTGTGTCACACTTATTAAGGAAACAACCAACACTGGTCCAACATTTAAACTTGAATCACTAAAAAGTGGCATATATGTTTTAAATTTTGGAATGATGTAAACTAATAAAATATGCATTTTTCAGTATATTTTATGTTTGCATTTTTTTGAATTTTAAATAATTTTTAATAAACTAACACTATAATTTAGTTGATGATAAAATGCTGAAAAATGAAGTTACATGAGATGTCAATCTTTTTATAGTAAATTTTATTTTTTTTCTTTCAAATTTTTTGTGTGTATTTATAACTTGAAAATTTAGTGCATGGATGTATTTTTTTCCAATTTTGATAAATATATATATGTATTTAAATAAATATTAAAATATGCATGTATTAGAACACGATTGTTTCCATTTGATGTCAACTTTCATATTAAATATTTATCTAAAATAGAAAAAAACTTATACCATATTGATATAGATTCTTTTATCTAGTGCATCAATATTTTTTTCAATTTTTCTAATAAGTTTTAGTATTTTTCCTTGGCATGGTAATCAACCTAATATTTTGTGTTGATAACCTACTTTTAGTAAAAATAAAAAATAAAAAATAAATAATAATTGAATTATTAAAATACATATATTTTTAAAAACTACATTTATGGATCTACAAAAAGGTATTTTTAAATTTTAGAAAAAATGTTATTTACATGAGTACGATTTATTGAAACATAAAGTTTTTTCGAATAATTATATTTTTTTGGTAAATTGGCCTCAAATTGGTGCTACATATGTATTTTTCCAACAATTTTAGTTGGAAAATTTATGGAAATATCTAACTTATCTAGAATGAATCTTACTAGATCATATGTTTGACCAAAAAATATTTTTAGTTAAAAATACTTAAATTCACTTGTGCTGATAAGTTGGCCAAAAGTGTGACACAACTTTGTACTTTTACCCACATATCCTCCTCCAAATCACCATGAAGGAAATTCATTTTCACATCCATTTGCTAAACCTCTAAATTATAAAAATAACAATAAAAATTAAAAATCTAATGGATATCATTTTTGTAATAGGATAAAATATCTCACCATAATCAACACCCTCAACTTGAGAGTAACCTTTTACAACCAATCATGCTTTGTACTTCTCAATACCTCCATTTGAACGAATTTTTTTTTCTTCAAAAAATGGTACAAGTTCCCATATATCATTTTTATTCAAAGCTTCCATTTCTTCATCCATAGAAATCTTCCAAGATTCTGCACCATTCATAGATAATGCCTCTTCTACAAATCTAGGTTCATCCAAGTTAGCATTCAAAGAAAAAATGCATCTCCAATCATCAAGTGAATACCTTTTAGGTGGTTGTCTATGCCTTGTAGACCTACGAACAAGTTGATTTGGAGGTTCTTCTTCCTCTTATAAAGATTCAAAGCTAAATGAGCTCTTCTCAACTTCTTGTCTATCTAGGGATCTCGATTCAAAAAAATTAGGTGTAGAGGGAAGTTGAACCACATCTTTTTGTTCAATTTGTTCTGACTGCAATGTAACAAAAGAAGGCTTAGTTTCTCTAAAAATAACTTTTGAGCAACAAGATCCAAAAGTGTGTATCATTTCACACCATAATTGTATCTGACGAAGATACATTTCACAACCTTATTATCCAACTTTTCTCACTTCTCCTTTGGCACATATGCATATGCATTGCAACCAAAAACTCTAAGATGTCTTAGTGAAGGCTTGTGACTTGACCATGTCTCTATAGGTATCTTATCAACAAGATATGATGCAAGGGACCTATTAAATAGGTAACAAGTAGTGACAACAACTTCAACCCAAACCTTTGTTCTAGACTAATGCCTCTTAGCATACTCCTAGCCTTCTCCATTAATTTCATGTTCATTGTTTCTACAACTCCATTATGTTGTGGAGAATACAGAGTTATCTTTTGTCTGTGAATGCCACAATATTTACAAAATCTATCAAAATTATTAGAGCAAAAATTTCCACCATTATTACTCAAACATTTTATTTTCTTTCCAGTCTACAACTCAACCATTTCTTTAAATTCTTTAATTCAGTTAAAAAATTTAGATTTACTCTTTAGAAAATATACCCATGTCCCACTATAATTATCAATTCAAATGAAACATAATATGTGGATTTTCCAATTGAAGCAACATCTACATGACCAAACACATCAAAATAAATAAGATCCAATACACCACAAGATTTAAGATAAATCAAGTAAAATTGAACATGATTTTGTTTTCCATAAATGCAATGCTCACAAAATTCAAGTTCAAGATTATAATTAGACAACTCTTAAACAAGGTTTTTATTTTTGAAATTCCTTAGATCCTTTTCTCCAATGTGGCCAAGTCTCTAGTGCTATAGCATAGTCTTCTCTACAAGTAACTTTGATTCAAAATAAAGAGCACCCTTGAGTACCCAAAATCCATGGCCATCCACTAAATATAAAACCATTACCTCTTCCAATGAAGTAGACACAAAATTTATTTTCACATAAGTAATATTACACTTAATATTCCATGCATCAAGCTTATAATTTCCATATCTAACACCTCTAGCAATCACCATAGCATCTCTAATGATCTTGCATCATGCATCAAAAAATGCCACCTATACACTCGGATCTATTAGTTTGCTCACAAATAACAAATTTCTTGCTAATCTAGGGATATGCAATACACCTTTAATCCTTTTTATTCTACCATCAGGAAACTTGATTCTAATTTTACCATGGCCAACAATATTTAAAAAAGAATCATCACCCAAGTACACATTACCTCCATCAAATTCTTCATATTCAAAAACCAATCTCTATTAGAGGTCATATGGAAAGATGCACCTGA
This sequence comes from Sequoiadendron giganteum, assembly GCA_007115665.2. Lineage (NCBI taxonomy): Eukaryota > Viridiplantae > Streptophyta > Pinopsida > Cupressales > Cupressaceae > Sequoiadendron > Sequoiadendron giganteum. Next base: position 41,073,262 of record CM021103.1, on the reverse strand, counting down.
TTCAATTAACCATGCATCATTACTTGCATGAGTTACCAAAGCTACAATAAATGCATCATCTTCTTCCTTCTTGTACTTGGAATAAAAATTAAATTTCTTCTTTTTCTTTTTTGCACTTCTTACAAAAGTGTTTAGGCTTACCATAGATCACCCCTTGGACTTGGATTTATCATGCCTCGCATTCTTCTTTTATTTTTCCTTAGGTCTTTCACAAACATTTAAGGTCTTTTTGGAACTATTGGATAACTTCCTCCTCATCTCTTTAGAAAGAAAATAACCCACCACATCTTTAATCTTCAAGATAACAGAAGTACTCCCTATATCCATACCAAGAGAATCCCATGAATCAGGCAAAGAACAAAGCAAGATATGAAATTTCTCCTCCTCATCCATTTTGACACCAACTAGTACCAATTGAGCCACCAACTTATTTAATGCTTCCAGGTGGTCTATAATTCTTCCACCCTCTTCCATTCTCAACGAATACAATTCCTTCCTCAAGAAAATCTTACTCACTAAAGATTTTGTTTGATACATATCACCAAATTTCTTTCATAGTTTTTGTGTAGAGGTCTCTTCATGGATATTGATTAAAACAAAGTTTTCCAAGCATAATTTGATTAGACCCTTGGTTTTATGATTCATAATATCATATTAATTAGCCAAAGTAGGATTTGTGGGCCTTAAAACATTCTCATCAACAATATCCCACAGATCTTGATCTATCAATAGATCCTCCATCTTCAGCTTCCACATCTCAAAATATTTCCAAAATTTTCCTCTACCTCTATTCTCCTTGGAGAACTTGCCATCTAAAAATTCTTTTAACAAGATCACAAAGTATCTTTTGCATAAGCTCCCACTCAAATCTAGATTAGTTCAAAAAACCCAACAACCCACAAATGAAACCAAAGGTGATCAGGCTCTAATACCACTTGCAAGGAATGTAAGGTAGTAGAAAAAAATCCTACAATAATCTTGAGGAGGGTAATGCAAAAATTTATAGATATTTACAACAGTTAAAAAATTAAACAAAAATAAACATAAATATCATACATACCACAACACCGTGATTTACGTAGGGAAAACCCTTTCAAGAGAAAACCACACACTCGAAAATCCACCTAATATATTATTCAAATATCATGAAGATTATAATATAGTTATAGAGCAAGCTTCTCATAGGATTATCACTAACCAGTGATCTAAGGTAACACAACAACTATCAAACTCTCAGAATACATCACAATACATAGTTGTTTAATACAATGTCCTCATAAAATAGGGTTTCTTTCTAAGGCAAGGTAATCCAATAAAATATCTACCTTCATATCTTAGACCTAATTATGAATTTTCTAGATTTACAATAATAAAATATACATAAAAAGTGGTTTTGGGGGGCATTGCCTTTGAACCCCCGATAGGGCATGTTGCTTTTGGACCCCCAGTGGGGGGATGGGCCCCCTGGACCCTGCAGGGGGTACCCCCTTGCACTCCCTTGTTCTCAAATATATTAACCTCTTATAATTGCAAGGTTGAAACACCATTTTTTCTAACACTCCAATAATAAAAAGGAAGCTACACATTTTAATATAGATTAAAATCATTAATTCAATAATGATTTATCCAATAATTGTAGACATTTGTTGTTTCCCTTTGAGAAAGTCATATTATCTTACAATAAAATATTAGTATGATAAATCTATTTGCTAACAAACCCTAATATCACTTTCAAAAATCCCTTCAAGTTACCTTTTTAAAAAAAATCCTAATACCAAACATTGAAAAAAATAAGGTAGATGGAACAATAAAAATATTTTATAAAATTAATTAAATCTAATTAATGCATTGAATAATTCATAAAAAATTAATGAAACAATGTAGAAGCATAAACAAATAAGAAAACTATATAGACACTAGATATGTGTGGAGAAATTCTTGTGAGAAAAACTTCATTCGAGCTTGTATTGATCTCAATAAAGAGTACACCAAACAATCACTTATCTACCAGATAATGATCTAACAACATAATAATGCATGCAACACAAATTATGTATTCATTATACCATAGCTCCAATATATAGGAGATCATAAATTATAAACCAAAAATATTTTGATAAATAAGAGACAAAAGCATGGGCCCAAAACTAGGCACACATATTCTTCATGCCAAAATTAATTGCCCCATAATCATGGTCAAGCAACCCAGAATATAAAGCAACCCCTCTTGCATGATCACACATCATAGATTATGTCATAAATATCATATTGAATACTTTCCCAATCTTAAGCACTCCATGGGAGTAATCAATGCCTTTCCATAACATCTATCTTGCGAAGATCCTCTATAACTCCCAACTAAAAAATTTCCAAGTAACCTCCCTATTCTTTTTTCTTTTTACATAACATTCCAAGTATCTTAAAAAATAAATAATAAATAATGTTCCCATTCTCACATTGATGTCTCATTATAATCACACCACACCATTTAGTTATTATATACTATTTGTCATCTATGTTTAATTATATATAATTAACAAGACTTAGGATTTTCAAAGTGAATGAAACACCTAATTTTAGCATAAACTTAAACCTAAAATAATTACTAAATTTTTTATTCTATTAATCCTTCTTGAAGAAGGCACTTGTCACTAATAATCAAAACCATGACATTTAATTTTATATGCAAAATCCAAACCATTTTATAATTGAGACTAAGTTTTACATAGCTTAATAAATTTTGATAATAAAATGTGGAATTTTAGACTTACTAGGAACCATTGATAGTTAAGGATGCTTAGATTTGATTTGATAAAATATGATTATTTTATTTTATTTAAACATTAAGTGATTAATGTTATAAATGTGAAGTTAGATGTTATATCCCACCTTAGATTCCTAAATTACTTTTCACTTTATGGTGATTATTATAATGAATCATGAGATTATGAAACCTTGAAAGTTACATATTATGATGGATTTGTGCAATGTTCTGTTATTGCATTCAAATGGAATGTTGATGGTTATTTGATGATATGAATATGATGAAATACTATGAGATGATTCTATTTTCTTAAAATAAAATGTTAATGAAAATGCAATGATATGAACATGATGTAATAGTTTCTAGGATAACTACTTGTTTGTTTTCTTGAGTGAGATTGCAAGAACGATTTGAACACCTCTAGAGAAGAGAGGGGGGAGTATCACCTAGGAGAAGGGTAAAGATAAGAATTCTCTGGTAACACTATCTAAGCCTAGCATCAGTCAAGTATTGATTTTGTAATCTAAAAGAGTCTAGGGATGTCATTAACATGCTTGGAGGTAAGTCAACCTATAGACATGTAAAATTGACCTAACACTTATCACACACCTTAAATGATATTTTCACATCATCGACATCATTATTATCGAATATCATTGCATTTCACATCAAAAGAATCAAAAACCCTAAATTCCACTATTAATTGAATAATACGACATTATTTAATTAATTCACTTTTTCATCATTTTCAACGAATTAAATAAATTACATTTATTTAATAAAGTCCTATAACCCTAAATTCCTCTGTTAATTGAAATAAATTGACATTATTTGATTAATTCACTTTTTCATCATTTTTATGAATTAAATAAATTACATTTATTTAATAAAGTCCTAAAACCCTAATTTTTTATATTAATTGAATAAAATGACATTATTTGATTAATTCACTTTTTCATCAAATTCGACAAATTAAATAAATTTTATTTATTTAATAAAGTCCTAATCTAACTTTATTCCTTCTGATTAATTAAATAATGCCGATTATTTAATTATGTCATTAATTCAATTTAGTCCCCTAAAATCGATTAAATTATTAAATCATAATAATTTAATTAACTCACTTTCCCTTCAAATTTGAATATTTGAATAAAACTATTCAAAACATCATCAAAAATCAAATCAAACTAATGCAACTTTGTTTGCAAAAGTCAAACTTGATTTGCACATTCAACTCCAAAAGGAATTAATTAATCATTCTCAACCACTTTCTTGATTGAGAAATTTATGAATCACTAATTTCTCACTCTATTTTCTAACTAATCAATCAATATTCCTAACAGATCAATCTATTCTTCAATCCCACAGGTTATTCAATCTAGTTCTTGACTGATCAATCTATATTCCTGACAGATCAATCTATTCCTCAATCACACTAATTATGTAATCTATTTTGCATAGATTTTGCCCATCTAAATACTCTCAACATCTTTTGACCGTCGGTCAAGATATTCTACTACACAATCCTGATCGTCCATTTCAAATCACAATTTCTATATAACAAACCTCTTTCCTCACAACAATATAATTTATGCAACGAAGTAATGGAAAATCAACATTGACAAAGCTTCAACCAACATCTTCAATCATCAACACACACACATTGTTCAAAGATCTCGCACACAAAAATGGAGGCTTCACATTGATACAAGCAACCACATATTCATGAACACACTCCGACACGAGATGGGTAACTATTTTGTTTAACTAAATTCATTTGTTCTTTCTTTATTTCATTTACATTTCTTGAATTAAATGTTAATCGTTCATTTCGTGAGTGAAGGAATGAATCTTGATCATTATTTTGGATTAGATTAGCTTCTATTCTTTGTTTTGATCTTATTTACACTCGTGGATTTCCCCCTCACATTCTGGCATGCTTGATGGGACCTTGGTCCTTAACAATAACAATTTTATAAGCTACATTTGAAGTTACAGGTCCCATAAGTGCTTTGGAAAAATTCTCACACACAGTCCCAAAAGATTTTCGCTCTTGCTTTCACAGTTCTAACACTTTTGACTCTGATTCCGATGCTTCTGACATTTTTTGGCACACTTGATACTGATTCTGGTGCTTTTGACACTGTTTCTAGCACTTTTGACTCTGATTCCGGTGTTTCTGACATTTTTTGAAACACTTGACATTGATTCTTGCGCTTTTGACACTGTTCTTGGCACTTCTAACATTTTTTGGCACACTTGACACTAATATCGGCACTTTTGACTTTTTTGGCACCTTTTCTCGCTGATAGAGGGTGCTATTGCTTGTTTTTCCTACACTTTTTCTTTGTTAATCAGTGTTTGAGATCTACAAGTTAAAATTTGATTTTTAACACTAATAGGTACCTATTTTGAATGTGTGATAGGTACTAATGTCATTTATGCAAGATTTGCAGGAGTATAATTGATGGTTATCCCAAAAACAACTAACACATTTGTTATAGGGAAGATGAACAATCGAAGAATGCTAAGTTTTCCAAGCTTTTTAAGTTAGAAAATGATTTCAGTTGGTGCTTAAAAAAGAACCCCACAAACAACACATTTCAATTTAAGTGCTCTAAAATGAACCCTTTCTAAGATTTCATAGTTAGAGAATGACTTCATTTGGTGCTTAAAATGAACCCCACAAACAAACACTTTTCAAATTGGTGCTTTAAAATGAATGTTTTGAAGTTTTCAATGGGTTTTTCTTTGAATGTTTGATTATTTTTGTTGACCAAACGATTTCAATTTGTTGACGAACGCTCAATTTACTTTGTTGACCACTAAGAAAAGGTTTAGAAAACACTCAGTTTTGGGCTTAAAATGAAAAAAATAATTTTTGTCTTGCACCTTTGCTATCTCATTGATTGATATCTAGAACACTTCTATTGGGTGCTTTAAAAAGAATAAATACTATCTTATTCACACTTTTTGGGGATAGCACCGCTCGAGGTGCTTAAAAAGAATCAAATTGTAATGAAGGGTATTCCATGTTTGGCAAGCTAGGTGTTTATCCTCTCCTCTCACGCCTTTCGATGATCTTGAGTGACAAAATATCTTGAGTTTTGCACATGTATTTACATTTCAAAGTGTACCTTTAGAGGGCCTACCTATTGAGATGCATCCCATGCTGGAGAACTCGTAGGTGACCCAAGTGGGACCTACATTTTGGTTCGCTATATAAATTATTGTGGGTGTGAGGAAAGTTCATCATCCACCTAGTGTGGATGTTCTATGCCGACGTCAGTCTCCCCCAGTATCCGTGTGATACGTAAAATCCCGTAAGGACTGGGATGCCTCTTAATTGAGAAAAAACATCACATGTATAGACACCATTTATCCTGAAACAATCATTATGAACCTTTGTTAAATAGTGTTAATCCAAGTCCAAAACTGAAGCATATTTTAAAGCAGTGCATTGGAATAGCATCGTTCCAAGAATTTACTTACTATGTTCAGTTTTTGGTTGAGGCAATAAAGCAAATAGGGAAGGGACTCTTTAGCTTGGCATGTCAAGACAATACATTTCCTTGACATAGCCTATTTGTCTATTCCATCTTCATGGATTAATCATCTCTTAGGGGATGATTGGTAGGCCTACTGAGAAATACGTACCCACTTGAGCTAGGATTGTAAATGCTTGTGAGTCAAGTCAAACACAGTGTGTGATTCTAAAAAAACTCAAACAAACATCAACATATTTGTCAAAATCTCAAACACTTTAAGGTTAGTGTGAATACTTTGAGAAGAGCCCTATGTTTGCACTCCCTAAAAGATATCCTAAATAAATATCTTTGAAAGGTTTCCAGACATTTAGGCTTAGATTTCAAGTCACACCAAATCTGAATTTAACATTGGAGAACTATAGCCTTTACTGGTATCTTAATTTTCACTTGGTGAAAATAAATGAACCTTTGAAAGTTATAGACATTTAGAGCCAAAACGAGTGTTTGCTATAAGAAGATTCATGTCAATCCATACTTTTTCAATGGTATCACTTGTCATATCCTAAAAATAGAGCACTTGAAGAATTGAATCAAACAAAATCACCCCAAATCTATGAATTATCCAAGCTACTGCCAAAAACATTGAAACTGGAAAACAAATTTACATAGGGGTTGCTTCTACTACTGTTTACATCGCATTTGACCAAAAATTGGTCACATTTTCCACAAACAACTTTCTTTTTCTCTTTGTCCCATAGCAGTTACTAATGAAAATTCATTACTTCTGATGAATTCAGTGCACTTGCTCTTAAACTGGCCGCACTTGATCTTACTTTGGCACATCTGACAACATTTCCTCAATGCACTTGCCAAGAAACTGGCCATATCTACCCAAAAAGCTCTTTTTTGACTATGTAAATCACCACATTAAGAAAAATACCCACAAAAGTTGCACTTGACATTTCTATGCGCACTTGCTTTCCAAAATTCAATGCACTTGACAACAATCTACTCATAGTTGACAACATTGGTCACTTTTTCTCATAAACTGGTCACTTTTTTCCTCAAAATTATTGCTCTTGCTCTGTCTCAAAAACCCAAAAAATGGTATGAAGTTGGTTACAAGATCCTTGTTAGAATGAAACAATTGGAAACCCAAAATAGGTCATATAGTCCTTCATCCATCTTCAAACTCCATCCTACTTTTATAAATCAAAATCAAAGCAAAATAACTTGAATTATTCCCTCACTCACACTTCTAAGATATCAACAGTTACTTGAACCTCACGGCTAGTTCAAGTAAATTTTTTTGCAACATATCCTCTAGAAGAAGTGAGATATTGATCTAGGCCTTTCAACATTTTGAGATCCAAGAATCGTGTCATTCCAAAATAACACTCAAACCTTAGGGTCTTGAGCTTCACAACAACCATATCAAAACATCAACACTTTCACCTTATGACCATTTGGCGACCAGTTGCTCCAATTCAACAATCAAACCTTACGCTAGCTATCATACAACCAAAATTTGAGCTGATTGAAGGAGAACAAATAGATATAATTAATAATTTGAGAAGATTTATATTCAATACAAAAGAAACACCCAACTAGTGGAGAATGCAAAAAACATCCTAGATAAAGAGGAAGAGAAAGCAGATCTTGTAGCTGGAAGACTCGTGTTACCACCTCCTGCATGGCAATAAGTATACATCCTCATGATCTTTGGCAAGAGAAATATCCTTAAACGAAAGTCCATATTCTTCATTTTAAAGAGGCACCATAGCTCAAGATATATCAAGAGATGCACCTTGAATATTTATCGCAACTGGGACACCTTGGTAAGCAATTGTTATGCTCACTCTTCAAGGAGCGAACCAGACTGGTATATCCAATTTGGGCTCATATTTCCACCTACCACATTACAATAAACACCGTCATTCAATAAACACCATCATAGTTATGAGTCACAAAATATTCACAAAAGCATGGCAGTTGTTTATGACAACCACACACTCACAACATAGAAAGAGCATGGAAGACAACAAAAGCACACACTATTGTACCACCAAAAAACACCATAAACGATGAAAGTAACCCATGGGGATATAAACCAAGTGACCTTACAACAGGATATTGAGCATCATAATATCCCCCAACAACATGTCAACATCAATCTATTACCCAAATCACTCTTATCAAGGGTCACAACATCAAGTAGGGCAACAAAATCAGGGGTTTCAAAATCACCATAAAGGAATAAGTCCAGAACATCAAATTTCCCTAAATGAAATTAAGAAAAAGATTGAGTAACTTGAACAAAATAAAAATATGATGTATCTCCAATACCATGTTCAACATATAAACATTGCATATCCACAACAAACAAAAATCATTACACAAACACCTCAATATCTACACCAACAAAACTTCTAATATCATCAAAACATTGATTCATATCAACAAACAAATCATCAACCACAACATCAAGTGAATCAACAATAATGGTCAAAAAAGAAAAATCAAATCCATCAACAATATCAACCTTCAAGTTAGGAAATTCCATCTCCACCACAACCAACCTGACAATCAAACCATACTGCTAAACATGAGTACACTCCTTTAGGGGATCCAATTGAGGGTGTGTTAAACCAATTAGTCAATGCCAAACTTATCACACTTCCAAAACCACCATGAAGTGGTGAACCTAGAATCAAATTCTCATGGTACAATGACAAGATTTATTGTAAATACCATGGAGTAAAAGGTCGTGATGCATCAAAATGCGTTACACTCAAAAATCTCATCCAAGACCTCATTGATCAAAGAGAAATAACTATTGAAGATGACATTCAAGATCCATCTACCAATGACAATATTGAAAATATCTCAAACTCAAATGTTGAAAACAATGATCAAGAGCTATCTATCACTGATCACATTGAAAATGTCTTTACATCATTCAATGAGAAAGAGGACATGCATCAAGAATTTACTCCCAAGCATGATCAAACTCAATCACCCAAGTCTAGAAATGATCCAGTCCAAGATATATTGGCATCATCCAATCTCATGGTAGTACATATTGATAATCAAGAGACTCTTAATCCAACACTTATACCCAATGCATAAAATCTAAGCCAAGCGTTATCACCCATATGTCCATATCTTGAGGAAATCCAAGGATCCTTTACCAGAAATCCCTTCTTTGAAATTGATCCATGTCAAGAATGTGATCCAAAGCATATCAAAGATAATACCACACAAAGTCAAGATCAAGAATCCTTATCATCAAAATACTACAATGACTTGGAAGATATCTTCCAAGACATCCAAGGTTTTCCAAAAGAAGAACAAATCCATATACCAAGCACACGTACATCTACCCATGAGATGCTTACTCCTTATGGACATGTAGATGATCTTCATCCAAGACAAGAGTCTCATACTCTTGATGAAATTACCAGTGATAACTTTAATAAAACCCTAAAAAAAAGATATAAAATCTTGGCGAATCTTTAATTTTTTAGAAAAAAAGTATTAATTTCTATTGGCGTATCTTTTTTTTCAAAAAAATTACTAAAATTTTGTAGAAATTTTGGCGAATCTTGAAAATAATAGGAAAATGGGATTAATTATTATGGTGAATCCATCCAATCTAAAAATAGTTCTCATGGAAAAGTAAGGCCTTGAGAGTGGGAATTATTGATGGGTTTAAGGGGTAGACTATAATATTTACTTGCCACCCTTGTCTTAAAATGTAATATAATGGCCCTCATTATATTCTGCAAGGTAAAATGTACCCATAATCTATAATTCTCGTGGCGATCAAAATTTCTTTAAGATCATTGATGTAACGACCCTCATTATACTCTAACACACAATTTATAATGCTCAAGAGACCCAAAATTATGGGCCCCATGAGGGTTACAGATCATGGGTACATTTTCCCTTGTGTAATACAACAAGGGCCATTAAATTATATTATAAATCAATGGGGGAAACTAAAGATTAGAAATATGGTCCTAAAGCAACTAATAATTATGATATACTATTAGCGAATTAATATAAATTTCTAGTATAATTTATAAAATTTAGGCGAATATAATCTAATCATGTGTCGAATATTGTGGCAAATTTTTGAGTTAATTTTTTTAATAAAATAATTTCTTTAGCGATTTAAATAAGATTCTAATATTTTTTGTAAAAGGTGGCGATTCAAGTCATGTTATAGCTCGAACTATTAGCCAATTTTGGATTCCCAAATTTCAACTATTAGCCAATTGGAAAATATTAGCCACTAAAAAAATCACTGGAAATTACCAAGGAACAAGAGTCGCCTACTCTTAACATCTTTACACATTATCAAAGTATAGTACAATCTATAAACATATCAAAAATTGATCAAAAAGAAGCATTAAAATTAGAAACATCCTCTAGGAAGATTGAAGACATCAAGCATGAAAATATGGAGCACGATATCTTAAAATCAGCAAAGATAAATAACAATCTTGAACAACAGAGCATTGGGTATACAACAGTCAAAGAAGCGCCAATATATTTTGAAGGGCCATCAAAATATGATATTTCATAGGATCAAGTTAAAAATATCAATCAAGAAGTTATCCCACATATGAAGGATCATATCAGTGAAGAAGCTATCACATTTGAAGATCCACAACATAGCAGAGAAGGATTAGCACCTTGTTTCCAAGGTAGGACATATCCTATTGCAAATAAAATTTCTCAACGAATGCATTATCAAGGAAGAGGAGTAGGCAAACATGAACAAAGTATCCTAGAACTAGTACAGATTATTGGCAATCCTAAGCATCAAAGTCTTGGTTATTCAACAACTAAGGGATTTAAACATATCATTAATGCCTCTATAATACTAGGGCTAACTTTATCTAACATAAACATCAACATAGAGAGCACGAAGAGTCCTTATGATGAATCCATTACCAACGCTACAACTAGTTATATCATGAATCATCATCCACACATATTTCAACCCTCTGATTGGGACCAACAACAAGAGAAAAATCTATATCTAAGAATGAAACAAGTCATTGAAGCAAAAGAATCAGCAAAACAAAATGGACAAGAAAAATTCAAATGGATACAAAAGAAAAAGCAATAAAATCATCCCTATCAAACTCCATTAGTCAAAGAAACTATGGGGAAAAATCAAAAAGGGAAGTTCATCCATCCAAAATGTCCAACAATACAAAAGAAAGCTTCAAGAGCGACCTACAAGGTATATCAAGAATTTGGTCCCAATTGAATCTCCATATCGACCCATTGTTGCTCATCATCCCAAGTTTGGAAAATAAAAGGTTCCAAACTATCAACCAATCCATCTAAATATCATATCCCTCAACGCATTCCACCATCTAGGATATCCAAATATTGCATTAACCATGTGTTGGCAACAACTCTTTATCATAAGGATTCTAAGGGAACTCTCTTGCGATGTGCACATCTAGGTAAGGTTAACTCCGGTATTGACAAAGAAGACAAGAATTATCAAAGGTTACACTCAAGCACCCATATTTTAGCAACACAACTCCTCCAAGAAGGATATTCTTGGCACGCCATGATAGCAACAACAACCATATCAGCACCACCAGTGTCTACATTAGCACCACTAGGTGGTTAAACATGAGCAAAAAATTGTCACCATAATGAAAACCTGGTAAAAAACCGTCTTGTGTGACGTAAAAAATCAATAAACATCAAGAAAATAGTCAAGAGAAAAATTGTCGTCCAGTGAAAACCACTATGATGACACTTTGGACAAGTACCATGATGAAAACATGACAAATAGGCATCATGTGTAGAATCAAGTATCTACATGCACCATTTCAGGTGGAAGCATCTTAGCTTATCCATAATGAATCCAATCTATTTTTATCCAAATCCAACTTATCTTGATCTTGACAAATGTTTGGTGTACACTTTACATTTGCTTCTGGAAAAAATCTTGACATGGATCACTATCATTGATCCTATCCTATCCAACATTATTGGAGCCATGAGGCATTGTCCAAAAGGGTATACTCTATCCAAACATGTTATCCTATCACAAGATAATCCATCACCTACATTTCTAGACACTGGGGGCAAGTACTTACACTTTTCTTCAGAATAAATCTTGATCTATTTCTTCTAGCTCAAATTGTGATCTAGGCATTTTCCAAAATACATGGTGTGCCACATGGTACCCTTCCCAACTCTTCCCATTAATAAGGTATCCTGCCAAACACCACTAGGGTAACCTTCAAAACAGTTAGTCCCAACAGCAAGGTGTACCACCATCACACTACCAAGGTAACCTTCAAAGGTACCAATAACATGGATTATTCTTTCACTCAAAATTTTAAGATATCAACATTTTCTTGAACCTCACAGCTAGTTCAAGTAAATTTCCTGCAACATATTCTCTAGAAAATAAAGTGAAATATCAATCCAAGTTTTCAACATCTTATACCCCAGGAAAAAGGGTAAAAATCTAAAAACAAAAACATAAAAAAGCAAAAAAAAAAATCAAAAAAGCAAGAAAAATAGTAAAGAGAAATAAAATTTTCTTTAAGTGAAAACCACTTTGTGGCACTTCTAGAGTAGGTACCATAGTGAAAACCTGGCAAACAGGCACTATGTTTTGAATAAAACTTGCATTGTTATCTATCGGTACTATCCACAACATCCACCCATTCAATTCCATACTAAGACATGCGTCCAACCATGGCTTGGTACTTATTTAGGAAAGTAGTCTTGTCTCAAACTGGGGGAAACTTCCCGAAGTTGGTCATGGATTAGATATTTGTGCGTCCTATCACGGTCAAAAACAACAAAATAAAAAAAACCTCTCAAAAACAACAAAATCACAAAAAAACAACTTTGGATTATTCCTTTACTCAAAAATATAAGATATCAACATTTTCTTAAACCTCATAGCTAGTTCAAGTAAATTTCGCGCAACATACCCTCTAGAAACAAAGGTGGAATATCAATCCAAGTTATCAATGTTGTTTGAATCCCAAAAACATGGTATGCTTTGAGTCAACTGGTCGAGCTATGTGGTCTTTGCATGTACAACGTAGGCAAGGCTTAGCAACCCCTGAGGCCCTAGGTCAGTCCCCATAGGTTTCGATCATGCTTTATTTCAACTTAGTCAAAAAATACAAAATCAAAAAATAGTAAAAAAATACAAAATCCAAAAATATCCAAAATTCAAAATCCAAAAACATTCACAAAACATAAAAGATCAAAAAAATGTTCACAACAAACCAAGCGAACTACGAGCCTCTGCATGTACAACGTAGGCAAATCTTATCTTTGATGATCCCTCGAGGCCCTAGGTTAGTCCCTTGAAAACAACAAAAACATCATAAAACTCAAAAAATAAAAAAAAATCATCTCCATCATCACAATCCACAATAAAATTTTCATCTATAATAAACAAATCGTCGTCTTCACCCTTTGAAAAAATGAACAAAAAAACAAAGCAAACATCAAAAGCTAGAACTTTCAAGCAAACAATCACAAAGCTTTGATTACAAACTGACTAAAAATAATGCCAAAGTATTAACTAATATATATTTTTGAAAAGTCACCAACAACATCCTAAGAGATGCCTTAACAGATTCATTCCTATGATAGACATGATCAACACTGGATAATAACCCCACCCCAAACATATATGGCAAGTAATACTGCAACTTTGTTTTTATCTTTTTATAGTCTTATTTTTATGATTTATTTTATTGACTCATTCCCAAGATCGCTCGAGGATTTCCATAAGGACTTAGAGAAGAAGGAATGGGGGCAATTGAGCATCATTTTCGGTTTGGTATTTGTAAGATATTTTTTTGTGATACTACCATGGTGAATACTTGCTTTATTGAGTGTATGGAAGTTGTTTTGAAATAGTTCGTGTAGCAGGTGCATGTTAGGTATCTTATACCTCTCTATGTAACTGGTCTGAAAGGTTTTAACACAATCCAACCATATATTTTAAACAAAGTTTTTGTATGTCTGGTATGAACAAGAATTATCTTTGTATGTCGAGTCAAAGTCCATGCAATAGATACAAATTCACCTTGGTTATTAATACCCTAGTGCATAGTATATGTTTGCTACATCAAACAAGATTGTTCAAAATGCAAAGCCTCTAAGCAAAGTGAAAGCACCTCATCAACAACTAACAACATCACATTTCTATCCATCATCAAATATTTTTTCTAACTAACATCCATACTGCATCATGCAATATCATTAGTATCACACATCCTTCCTGCATCCACAATGGCATCACTACATATCATGATGATAATAAAGCAATGAAAACATCATGTATTATGTATAGGGCATACATCCATCATATGTCACCATTCATCATATACCTAATAAAACATCATATGATATAAAATATGATCAATCAATCCATTTACAACAAATGCATACATCAGAAAAGTACAAAAACGTGTATAAGCGTAAATCATCATAGATCATCATCCATAAATCATCACATAAACATATAATGAGCCGAATCGAAGCATGTATATCTCGTATATACCATCATCAAAAAAGGAGAATGTCATAGTACATCATCAATCATGGGAACAAGTGTGATCAGATAACACTAAAATAATACATATATACGAGGCCTCAACTAGGTCGATGAATATATATACATATACAAAATAATGTCTATAATATGAGTCTTTGAATGATAAACATAATAAAGATCAAGTACAAATATGATACTCCCCAAAAAGAAGAGGAGGACTCTAAAGACTAGGTTGTAGATCACCCTTTGGATTTGGCTATCTGACAGAGTGCCCACCTGACTCGGCACTACCCCCCGCAACACTAGGCTCTCCAAACCACGGTCGTCACTGTGCTTGAGGAACAAAGGAATCATGAAAAGTTTGGTAATAGGTAGCCCTCTGTAACAGTTGATCTCACTTAGCACAGATAATATCACGCTTTTTTCTCAGACTATCCCTCTTAGTGGTAACAACCTATAATTACATCTCGACAACGAGATGATGCCCAATATCTGTCTCACTCAACTCTCAAACCATCTCGCTCTGCAGTGAGAGTGGCAATTTGCGCCTTTGTGGCTTGTCTTCGCACTATCTCTATGACTAACTGTGCACCTCCATCCCTAGGTGGTGGAGGGGGTTTTGGAACCTGTCCCTAATCCTGCATTTGATCACCCTGTCCACTGTCTTGTCGAACTCTACCAAGTTGCTCCACTAAGACCTCGAGGCACTGTCTCTCACCTTGATGACCTGCGATGCCTACTCTTCCCACTGCGGGATCACCACTAGGATTTGTGAATCTAAGAGGAATGTGTCATTCCCACCATTGATCATAATCAGGAGTAGTACCTAAATCTGCTAAACCAATTGGCCAACCCCATCCGACTAGGGCAAGAGTTCTAAATAAAGCAACAATAGCATCTCAATCAGCCTGCATAATCTAGACACAAACCTCTTTGGTGCTCCGACCAAACCGAGCCTCATAAGTATCTGGAAAGCGACCCTGTCTCTCTCCAAACTGTCTGCAAACCCTATCAAGAAGATATCTCTCCAAAAGAGAGTGTGTGCGACCGATCAACCATCTAGTATATCTACAATACACCAAGTGCTCCTGATCATCGGGCCATGCCTCATAGCCCATATCTAATGTCTCCATACAAAACCTAGCATATCAATAAATACACGATGCCAGTAGGAAAGTTGTCCCTTCAATGTATAATGCAAAAAATATCTATAATGCTAAGAGTAGGGATCCTCAACAGTGCAATCTAATATACCATCAGGTCAAGCCACAAAGATATGCTCCCAGGCCCATACATGGAGAAGAGAAACACCGATGGAAATAGATTTCCCACCATATTATGCAACCTCATGCATATCTCTGTATAGGTGGGTGAGAAGACATGGACCGCATGTGTATCTAGTCCCATGCTTGAACATATGCTCAATGCATATACCCCATCCCACAAGAAATTGTTGACCCCTCCTATTAGGAATAACGAGCCCCGAAGCCAAATCACAGAGAACAAGGGAAATGGGATCAACAATACCAACAAAATCTGATAAATTTATCTCTGACTGTCGAACCTCCAAGCATCTGACACTTAGAACATAGCACATAGCACATAGCACAGGTGCCCCGATGAACATGATAGGTAACCAACTCTTTGTGAATGGGTAGATGGAGGATCCTCCACACATCCTCAAAAGTGATGGTGGCCTCCCCAGTAGGTAAATGGAAGAACGAGGTCTCAAAATGCCACCTCTCTACAAGTGCAATCATCATCACACTATAACATTGGATGGTGGGCATGTAATAAATGTGACGTAGCCCAACAACATCTAGGAAATCTTGCTCTAGCTCATGAAAATTGGCGATCAAGTCAAACAAATCCCATGGTTGTCTCTCCCTTGACTCGAGTGGATTAAGGACCACCTACAATCATTCAACCCATGATGTTAAAGAATTTTCTTTGAATACACAAACGAACCTAAAAATGATGAACAAATGAACTTACAGTTCTAAGAGGTCAAAACAAATGCACAAAATTATGTCAAAAGCACAAAAATAGAGAAAGTGCTAAAAAAAAAGCACAAAAGTATGTCAAAGGTGCCTAGACATATCAAGTGCATACAAATTTAGCAAAAGCACCCATTTCAAACTGACAAAAGTGCCCAAACCAATGCAAAGGCACCTAAATCCTAAATCTGGCGCTTTTGACTAGTGTGACTTAAAGCATTAATTACGAAAACATGAAAAGATGAAAGCAAAAATCAAGAGGGTACATACTGGGGCACTGATGCTTGTAGGCCATCCAAACTCTCAAACTGAGTCCACATGATGTGGGACACCCCAAATCCTTGGCATTGCTCCTTGACAACTAACAAAACAATAAAACTAGAGATAAGAAATCACTATAGGCTCAAAGTACAAATGAGGCAATTAGAACCCTAATCACCCATTTAAACCCCCTAAAACCCTAATTTTTACTTAGGAAACCTTCCTAGGGTAAAATTAGGAGCTCTCGAGAACATTTGAACGAGCAACAAAAGACCTATAGACTTAATATTTTGTCCTCTACACATCAAAACTAAAATAGAATAGTGTTGTGAGCCTGACCTCAAAATTGCAATTTTTGGCCAACCTCTTGAGGGGGTAGCCCAGAGTCCTACCATCATTCCGCTGACCGCTAAGGTACAGTGGGGCATATAATTTTTTTTAAAACCTAATCTAAACATCGAAATCTTTGAAACAAAGCAACCAGTACTTTGTCTCAAAAAGGGGCAAAATGTAGACATGTAAAATTGACCTAACACTTACCACACACCTTAAATGACATTTTCACATCATCAACATCATTATTATCGAATATCACTGCATTTCACATCAAAAGCATCGAAAACCCTAAATTCCTCTATTAATTGAATAATACAACATTATTTAATTAATTCACTTTTTCATCATTTTCGATGAATTAAATAAATCACATTTATTTAATAAAGTCCTAAAACCCTAAATTCCTCTATTAATTGAATAAAATGACATTATTTGACTATTTCACTTTTTCTTCATTTTTGACTAATTAAATAAATTATATTTATTTAATAAAGTCCTAAAACCCTAATTTATGTTATTAATTGAATAAAACAATATTATTTGATTAATTCACTTTTTCACCAAATTCGACAAATTAAATAAATTTCATTTATTTAATAAAGTCATAATCTAACTTTATTCCTCCCGATTGATTAAATAACGTCGATTATTTGATTATGTCACTAATTCAATTTATTCCCCTAAAGTCAATTAAATTATTAAATCATAATAATTTAATTAACTCACTTTCCCTCCAAATTTGAATATTTGAATAAAACTATTCAAAACATCATAAAAAATCAAATCAAACTAATGCAACTTTGTTTGCAAAAGTCAAACTTGATTTGCACATTCAACTCCAAAATGAATGAATGAATTAATCATTCTCAACCACTTTCTTGATTGAGAAAATTATGAATCACTAATTGCTAACTCTATTTTCTAACTAATCGATCTATATTCCTAACAAATCAATCTATTCTTCAATCCCATAAATTATTCAATCTAATTCTTGACTAATCAACCTATATTCCTGACAGATCGATCTATTCCTCAATCACACTAATTACGTAATCTATTTTGCACAGATTATGCCCATCTAAATCCTCTCAACATCTTTTGACCATTGATCAAGATATTCTACTACACAATCTTGATCGTCCATTTCAAATCACAATTTCTATATAACAAACCTCTTTCCTCACAAAAAGGGATCAGATAATCAATATAGTTTATGCAATGAAGTAATGCAAAATCAGCATTGAAAAAGCTTCAACCAACATCTTTGATCATCAACACACACATGTTCTTCAAAGCTCTCGCACACAACAATGGAGGTTTCGCATTGATACGAGCAACCACATCTTCACGAACACACTCCAACATGGGATGGGTAACGATTTTGTTTAACTAAATTCATTTGTTCTTGCTTTATTTCATTTACATTTCTCGAATTCAATGTTCTTAATCGTTCATTTCGTGAGTGAAGGAATGAATCTTGATCATTATTTTGGATTAGATTAGTTTCTATTCTTTGTTTTGATCTTATTTACACTAGTAGATTTCCCCCTCACACACAACCTAAGGCAGTTGAGTTATGTTCATTTGTTGCATGTGGTGTGGCTATTTTGGGGTTTAATAAATCTCTTGTTTTTATATATAAAAGTGAATATATGTGTGAATTGGTAAGCATATGTATGCATATATGTATATGGACGTATATGTATGTGTGTAGGTGAAGATACATGTCGACATATGTACATATACATTCACGTACGTATAGATAAACATATACATGCATAGGTTTATTGCGATAGAAAATAGCACACATACGTATATTCATATATGTATTAAGCATTGTACAATAAATACTATTATTTGATGATTATCAATATTGCATTGCAAGTGGGCGTTGATCATGTTGACCATCAATGAGTTCATTATTATGAGGTGAATACACTAGTACAACGACATTAAGATCAATGTCGTCAACCTTGCTTATGATATTATTATTTCTTCAATGATTATTTTAGTATTTAATATGAAAATTAAAAATAGTTGCATATGTCACGAGTTTAATGTTGCAAACTCAACTCTTATTAAAAGAGGAGCAAATTGTATTCAAGTTGCTCGATTCAACAATGAGGAGCTAAATAGAATTATTGTGGAAAAATATATTTATATTATTGTTTAAATGCCAACATGAAGCCATATTGGCCACGACATAATATTATGAAGGAGCAGAAGTTTGTTTTAATATTTCAAATGCTTTTGAAAACCATAAAAAGGTTATGGATATCTTACCACTAAAGGTGGTGTGGGTATTAATTATGACTTTAATGAAGTTGTCTTTTTTTAAATGAAAACTGGCATGATAGAGTAACTATTGGTCAAACATTAGAAGGTCATATATGGTACTCCAAGTCGAGAAGGGTGGGTGAACAATTGACTTTGCTCTCAAGTAGCGATTATATATATTATAAATACTTTCGCCAAAGTGAGTGCAATATTCTCTACATACACTTGTTGATTCAGTGTGACCTAGATCACTTAACTAATCATGGATATGTCTTACATAGTTGGAAGGTATCCATAGATGTATGATATTATTAGTTAAGTAGGGCACACCACCAAAGCTTAGATGGCTAAGAGGGTTCTTAACTAAACCCTTCGTTGAAGAGCAGGGTCACTTCCAGTTAAGAAGGTGTGTGGGGGACTGTAGGTCCATAGTTGGAGGTAAAGCACCTAGGTGATGCTCTCCCTCTTGCAGATGGCATGTCAAGCCTTGAAAGACATAAAGTATTCAGATATGGGATCTCTGACCTTGTACCTTTATGTCATTGATATATCTTATTAAATTGAAATCATTCATGTTGAAATGCAAAAAGTTAAAAGATGATTACTCTTTTCAGTTTGAAAAGCATGATTAGATAATATAAATTTTTTATGTATATTCAATGATGTAGTTGCATATTCTATTTTGAGAAGAAAAAAACTGTACCTCATTTGCTTATGATGTTAGCTAAATTAACTGCTTGGTAAATAAATCTGAGTAATTTCTTCTTGGAAGGAGATGGATGTTACATTAGAATTTTTTATTATTATAAAAAAAAAATTAATATTTAAAAAATTATTTAAATATAAGAAAAATTTAAATGTTCACATTTTATAATATTAAATTATAGTTTTTAAAAATAAATAATAAAAAATAGATTAAATGAAAGATATAAAAAAATGATCTCTAATATTTAAATAAATAAAGTTAATTATTTCAACAATATAATAGAAAGTAGTTTAAGTTTATTCATTTATGGAATATCTAGACATAGACTAGACTAGGTAGTACAATTGTAAATAATAGTTTTAAGATATTCCCTACTCAAATAAAACCTCAACAACTTGATTTATAAAGCGGGCATCAAATCAATATTAAGAAATAAAGCACTACAATTTAATGTAAACTTTAGCATTTTTTCTTTACAATATGTTAATTTTATCAATAAAGTTAATTATTATATTTGTATTTGAATTATTTAATATACCTTATTAGAGATCATGTCTTGTTTAATAGAAAGTCCCAACCTTATTCACAATGAAGATTTTTTTTTCAACTGGATTAAATTTAACAAACAATAATTGCAAATTAATAGACTTAATGAAGTCATTGTGATCAAACACCTACAAAAAAAATTGGTGTTAGTAGTAAAATGACATACTAACATAACAACATCAACTACATGACAAAAAAATAATAGAATGATAACAAAAAATATTTATAGGATAACAAAAAGGACTTTCCTAGAAGCACACAAAAACAATTAAAACAATCATAACCAATGGGAACATAAGATACAAGTAGGACCGTGTGTCATTAAGTAGAAATACCAATCTATACTACATAATATTGCCCTCAAGAATAAATATATTTTGAAGCTCGAGCAATAGATGGAAGAGAACCTTTGTAGGAATAAAACTCTTTGTAGAAAGTCATATGTAGTGCCTAAATCCTTCATTGTGGCAACTCACAATTTTCTTTTAACATATGCTATCATCTCCAAATTAAGAAGACCGATCCCTCATAAAGAACATAGAGTTTGTATTCATCTGTGATAGTCCATGTTATGTCAATAGACACCATGATATTAGCTTAATAGATTTCTAAATTCGATTGTGTGATTATTGATGCAAAAATAATCACACAATTGAATCTAGAAATTTGTCAAGCAACTATCAATATGGATTGTGGAAACTTGTTATCATTAACCATGATATAATTTGATAAAGGATAAACATTTACTCTATACCAAAGTGAAACAAATTGATACTATAAGATATTTAAAATATTTATTCTTTATACTAATTAAATAATATAATTAATTAAACATGATTAATTTAAATATAATTTACAAAATTATTGTATTTTATCTTAGTTTATATTTGTAAATTTGAAATTGTATTTAGTGACTTTGGAATTGAATTTGTATTTGTGGAAATGATCTAGTTAAATTTTGTTGATTAAAACTTCTACACCTTTGTGTATATGCTTTGAATTTGATAAGGAATATGTTATGTTCATAAACACCTTTGAGGAATCTGATGAATTGTAAGTATCATGATCTACTCAATTTGACCTTTAGTAGACTAGCCTTATGGTTTTGAGTAAAAGATTGAAGACAACAAACAAATGTACAACGGTACCTAGGATAATGTCACAAATAGACAATGCAGAATAGGTTCTCCTTTAAACTCTTTGACCTAGTTGTTCTTTTTTATATTCCAATATGATTTTAAATGAATAATTAATACCTTTAATTACAACATAGTAGACAAATGTGTGTCAAGATGACTTACAATAACTAATAAAATTTTGTTAACAAATTTATTTTTGTTTTAAATTTTAAAAATTCAAATTCAAATCCACATATATATATATATAACCTAAATTAAATCAATATCCATAAATCTACACATCTAAAAATCAAAACTAAATCTATAAAAATATATAACACTAAAATTAAAATATATTAATTTTATGAATCCAATCTAATCAAATTAAACATAGATATAATGATTTCAACATTACAATCCTCCCATAAAACAAACCATCAAACCTTAAATTTTTGAATTACCATTTAGAATATCATTATGATGGTCCCATTCTATTTAAAAGTACGACCAAGTTTAAAACTCAAATAACAAAAATAACTTTTAACATTCAAATAATTAATGTAAATGTTAAAATTGTGAAAAAGCATTGAGCACGTCATTTATATGAAATCAGAATAGTTTTCACAAACCATTTTATATTTGAGATCTAAGTTTTTACTTGGCTTGAGAAATTTTGATAATAAAATATAGAATTTTAAAGTGACCGTTTATAGATTTGATTCGACAAAATGATTTTTTTATTTACTTTAAATAATCTTTAAAGGAAAAAGCGATTAAATGTTACAATTCATACATGTGAAGTTAGAAATTTATAAATAAATGTTTTTATTATTATTATAATTTTAAAAAATTAAATATATATATTTTATAATATTAAAATATTTTTTAAAAATAATAATAAAAAATATATTAAAATTAAAAATATTAAAATGATTTGATATATTTATATAAATGAAATTAATTGTTTCAACAATTTATCTAACAGGAATAGAAAGTAGTTTAAGTTTTAAGAATACTCTAATACTCATTTATAAAAATATTTAGATATGGACTAAGTTTTAAGAATACTCTAAATATTCCTTTATAGAATATTTAGATATGGACTAGATTAGGTAGTACAATCATAAATCAATCATTTTAAGATATTCCCTACTCAGATAAAATCTCAACAACTTGATTTATGAAGTAAGTATCAAGTAAATATTTAAAAAGTACTACAATTTAATGTAAACTTGAGTATTTTTCTTTGCATTAAATTTTCATAATTATTTATGATCATTTTATCAACAACCTGATTTATAAAGTGGATATCAAATAATTATTAAGAAAAAACTATAATTTAATATGAACTTTAATAATTTTTCTTTATAATAAGGTCTTTTGATCAAGAAAAATAATTGTCATCTTTGCATTTCAATTCTTTTACAAACCTTAACAAGATCATGTCTTGTTTAATAGGAAGTCCCAAACTTATTCAAAGATAAAGATAAACAAAATTAATTAGGTTCAAGTTAACAATAATAGCTACAAATTAATAGACAAAGCTCAACTAGTGTAGTCAATGAAGTCAAACACCCACAAACAAATTTGGTGTTAATAGTAAAATGACAAAAGAACATAACAACATCAACCACAAGACAACAAATTAATATAATGATAGTGTAAAAATGTTGTAACAAACTAATATCAAAATAATTATCGTGAGATAACAAAAATGACTTTCTTAAGAGAATCACATAACAACAATTAAAATAATCATAATCAATAAAAACATAAAATAAAGTAATCATATGCCATTAAGTAAAAATACTAATCTCTATACGAAGCAAAAAATAAAATAAATAAATACTAATCTCTATTGCATAACAATACTCTTAGATATAAAGATATTTTGAAGCTTACAATAAATGGAAAGAAACTTTATAGAAATAAAAACCTTTTGTAAAAGTAAAAAAGTGACTATTATCTCCAAAGTGGGAAGAACGACCCCCCACAAGGAACTTATAAGTAAAAGCCCAATATGTCACTAGCCAACCATGGTATCATGTGATAAAGGATATCATATTCAATAATCTATTCAATTTTGTTGATTGAAACTTGTACACTTTTGTGTATATGCTTTGAATTTGATAAGAAATATAGTATGTTTACAAACATATTCAAGGAATATGATGAATTTCCCAAATTGTGATATACTCAACTTGAACTTTAGCTATCTTTCTTTATAATTTTGAGTAAAAATAATATATCACTAGCCAATCATGATATCATGTGATAAAGGATATCATATTCAATAATCCAATTCAATTTTGTTGATTGAAACTTGTACACTTTTGTTTATATGCTTTGAATTTGATAAGAAATATAGTATGTTTACAAACATATTCAAGGAATATGATGAATTTCCCCAATTGTGATCTACTCAACTTGAACTTTAGCTAACTTTCTTTATAATTTTGAATAAAAACAATATGTCACTAGCCAATCATGATATCATGTGATAAAGGATATCATATTCAATAATCCAATTCAATTTTTGGATTGGAACTTGTACACTTTTGTTTATATGCTTTGAATTTGATAAGAAATATGGTATGTTTACAAACATATTCAAGGAATATGATGAATTTCCCCAATTGTGATCTACTCGAATTGAACTTTAACTAACTTTCTTTATAATTTTGAGCAAAAGATTGAAGACAACAAACAAATGTACAATGGTACCTAGGATGATGTCATAGGTAGACAATGGAGAATAGATTAATTCTTGATTTTGAGAATTTAAAAAAAAATTATACTCAATTTGAACTTTAGCTAACTTTCTTTATAAATTCGAGTAAAAGATTGAAGACAACAAACAAATGTTGCATGCCCGTTTGATACCACACAGACAAGGAGATTGGATCTTTGATACCACACAAACAAGGAGACTAGATCTTTGATACCACACAAACAAGGAGACTGGATCTCTTGACCATTGACCTACAACATGATGCTTTTAGCCAATTGAGCCAAGACCTTGCCCCTTTTAACAATGAAAAGATCATCATAAGCTTGTTGAAGACCGCATGCAAACCCGTCCACATGAAAACATTAATTATTAATATTTTGACGTGTAAATAATTACCAAATTTAAGATAAAATATAAGTATTTGTGTTAACACACTCATGCCATTACACTTAACCCTTTGCAATCATTAAAAAATATCTCAACATTAATTATGAACCAAATTAATATAAAATATATTATTTACAAACTAATTATTATAATGTAATCCAAATAAACATAGATAAAATGATTTCAATATTATAATCCTCTGATAAAACAAACCATCAAACCTTAATTTTTTTGAACATTTAGAATATCATTATGATTTGAAGTACGGCCAAGTTTAAAACTCAAGTAACAAAAAGAATTTCAAACCAGCAAAGATAATGAAATGTGCAGTTAACAATCACTGTTTACATCATAAAAGCAGCATTCAAATAATGAATGTAAGTGTTAAAACTGTGAGAAAGCATAGGCCACGTCATATATACAAAATCAGAATAGTTTTTCAATTACTATGTTTTGTGGGGCCCTTACAAACTAAACAATATTAACCAGTTAAGTTTAGAGAAAGATATGTCGGTTGCCCAAGAAATTTTCCTTTATTTCAGTGGGGTCCACTTGTCTTTTCAATCCCACTCCTTCATTCAGACACGTTTAATTTTATGCCTGGGCCCACTTTGGAAAGTTACCCATTTACCCATTATTCTCAGGTGGAGTGAGATGAAAACACCCAAAAGATACAACACATTCCACAGACTGGTTTGAATAAGAAATTTGGTTGTTGCCTTGTCAATTCATCCATTCCTTGTCAAAGACTTTCACTCTTATTGAAAGAAGAAGATTCTCTTTTTGCTTTCTTTTTCTTCTTAGAATTGATTCCAAGGATATGAATGTTGCTACCAAATCCAAGTTTCTTCTGGTCCCCCTGCCTATATATTTAACATGGCCCCCACAAAATGGTGCAGGGAAACTCATATTTCTATGTAATTTATGTAAAGTGTAGCCTAACGTGCATCTTGTTTCCTTGTCTTTTCAATAATGGTTATCTATTAGAGTGAAGTTAGTCTCTGCAATAATACATTTTAGTTTATTAATTTTAGTGAACATGTGTTGAGCGTGTGACAATTGAGAATTAATTCATTATAAGGTGACACTTATCCTCACCCAACATTATACCAGATGCCCTTCTTAACTGGGGTCTCCATCATGGAAGGAGCTTACCAATATAAGTATCATTAGTAGTAGTAGTAGTTATTCACAGAGAAATAACTAAATTCTACTTATGGGTCGCTTGTATTTGATATTGATTTTTATTCTACATGTTCTATTCTGCATCATTATGATGGATTACGGGGTGTAATTTGAAATATTGATGAAAAAACTTCACACAATTGAATCTAAGAACAACAAAATACAAAACATATATCAATAATAACTTGTAATTACTTCTCTAAGGTAAGTGCACAATTTTCTTTGAAAAAGTTTTTCTTTTTAAGGAGAGGTTTACCTATCATGATTAAAGAAGGGAATAGTTTGGAAGGGTGGAAAACCTTATATTAACTGTTCCTTTCTTGCGTGGTTATTTATTGGGAGGAAGAATAATACAATACAGTATTGGTATCCTATAGAGTCATGTAGGTCAAGGTTAAAAATTATGTTCCAAATACAATACTGCAGAGGCTGGGTTCAACCGGAGCTTCAGCTCAATCAAGGAAAATCTTGGTGAAGAAGTTTTAAGTTAGAAAACCAATTCTAGGAATACCAATACCTGGGTAGGACTGGAAATACAAATGCAAGTCTCCTTGGAAAGCAGCAGCAGCAGCAAGAGGGCCACCAGTCATGATGATGATGATAACAACATCATGGGACTGAACCTAATGGATTCGAATGAGTTAGAAGAAGAAGAAGAAGTAGTGGAGAATTTTGTGGATGGGGTGCAGTCTAGGCTTTGTGCCAGAGGCCACTGGCGGCCTGCAGAAGATGCCAAGCTTAAGGAATTGGTGACACAGCATGGCCCCCAGAACTGGAACGTCATTGCAGAAAAACTTCATGGGAGATCAGGTCTGTTGTTCTATGTTTTCTAGCTTCCTAGGGATTGATTCTGTAGATGTTTTCTGTCATGGATGTGATGCTGTAAGGTGGTGTTAGGAAAATATGGCCAGAACCTATGTGCAAAACTGTTATAGCCATGATGGTATTAGTGAATCCTTGTTTTTGGGTTATGCAGGAAAGAGCTGCAGGCTTAGGTGGTTTAATCAGCTGGACCCAAGAATAAACAGAAGGCCCTTTAGTGAAGAAGAGGAGGACAAATTGCTTGCAGCCCATCGGTTATACGGTAACAAATGGGCTTTGATCGCTCGCTTATTCCCTGGAAGAACTGACAACTCTGTTAAGAATCACTGGCATGTTATTATGGCCAGAAAGTATAGAGAGCAGTCTAATGCTTATGGGAAAAGGAAGCCTAGCCAAGTGCAGAGATCAAGACAGAAAACTAGCTTGCTTTCTGAGGATATTCTTGGGCTCAGTAATAATAACAAGGGGAGATATTATGTGGGTGTAGCTTGTAGGGTTGATAATGATGATGAAAGGTGTGCCAGTTATTCAACTTTCCAGCAGAGAATTAGTGCCACCATGTATGATGCCGTCCAACCCAGGAGTTTCTTTGAGGGTAAGTATATGAAAAATCTCTTTATTTTATTTTTTTTGGTTTTTTTTGTCTTCAATTTTTTTAATTTTTTTTTGGGTTAAGTAGTGGTGGATGCCAAAAGTCTTAGAAAAAATTCAAAATACGCCTTATGCTGGTGTAAATTTCTTCTACGTGAGTGCAGATGGGATCTGTTTCAGTTTTGGTGTTTTAGAACCCAGAAATATGTCTTAGGTTGGCTTTAGGGTTTCATTTAAGGTTTCAATTTTTGCTTCTGGGTTATAAAGTAGCTTTTTTGCTTCATTTGTGTTTGAAATTGTAATGGATGTGGTGGCCCTTGTGATGGTCTGTTCAGGTGGCAATAAGATGGGCGTGGATACGTTAGGCTGCAATTTGGATAACCATCATGCCTTGGTTTCACAGATGGAAGCAGGAGAATCATCTTCTCTTAGCCAGGTGACCACAGATTCTTGTACTGCAGTAAGCTTCTTGCAGCATGGTGCCAATAGACCATTTTCATGTGTGGATGTTGCCCAGTTTAGTCCAGTTAATAACAATAATAATAATCAGAAGCACCAGGATTTGCACTATGGTTGCTCAGATTCTAGCAATTCTGAGCTAACTGCTGTGGAGGCGCCTAATGTTGATAACTCATCAACTACCATAGGGAGTAGCTACTATTTCATGGCACCTAAATCTCTGGTTTCTGAAGAGGAAGTAGAGGAGGAGAACGAGTTCAGAAATGCCAATACTTGTTTCATTGATTTTCTGGGACTCGGAACTACATGAGATCATTGGGCTCATTAACTTTCTAATGTAGGGATTGTTTCATGGGCCCATTTATTTCTCTTAGTTGTCTGTGAGGACTGCAGCTGCATTGATTTATGTCCGGTGCTATTTCCATTGCAGAAGAATAACTTGAAGTGATGTGCAGAGACACATCATTGAGAAAAATTAATAATTATTCCTCCTGCAACAAAGCAGTTGCAAGAAGCGTATCATCATTATCTTCAGAGTTTTTCCATCAGCTCGTGA
Organism: Sequoiadendron giganteum; assembly: GCA_007115665.2. Classification (NCBI taxonomy): domain Eukaryota; kingdom Viridiplantae; phylum Streptophyta; class Pinopsida; order Cupressales; family Cupressaceae; genus Sequoiadendron; species Sequoiadendron giganteum. The sequence goes on along the minus strand of CM021103.1, from coordinate 41,044,466 downwards.
TATGAGAACACTCCGTTACAGCTGTACCTATGTTGCTGTTTAATAATAACTGAAAGCTGCAATTATGGAAACACCAAACAATTTCATCAGGCAGTCTTGAAATGCACTGGTACTGAATATACCTATCACATCTTTTACTCGTGATAACATGTCTGACAGAACTTGCTTTAATCTCATAGCTTACAAAATTAATAGCCCATTACTTACATCTTGTTAGAAAAACTTCCATGGTTTTTCCTTCTTGGAGTACCTAGTAATCAACTGGATTAATCTTTTACCTTGTATCATTATATGCTATTAGTAGAATTGCATTCGATGCAGTCCCTAGGAAAACACAGACCTCCAGACGCCAGTACACTGACACCGAAAAGCACAAACATTAAAGAGGTTGCAATGGCAGGAAAAATAACTGCATTTTCCTTGCTCGTTTCAAGTCCCAGTCAAGATGTACAATGATTTTATGGGTTTCTTTTTTTCCTGTACAACTTGGCTGTCTTTTGCCTTATCAGTTCATGCATGCAGGCTAAGTACCATGTCAGGAAGGAGCAATCAATGTATAACAATAGTTGTGTATATATTACTTTCCCAATGTTGACACATATTGCATGGTCTGAAACAAACCAAAGATAACAAAGCAACTCCACAAGCCTTAGACCACCATGGCAGTTATTATTCTTGTTTTGGACAAATTGTCACTCTCTTCCACACACAGGGTAGCACCTGCACCTCTTCATAGCCATGTGTAATAATCCTATCTGCCCACCATCACATTAGTTGGTTAAGTACTTTCATTCTCCAATAATGTGAACCGACCTCAACCATCGGGAAATACTGGGTTGTTTATATTGTTTGTTCTGAACTGGAATAGGGCAGGCTGACATGATAACACAAAGATTTCGGGTTCTCTTTGGGCCAGAAATGAACCATGTCAAAAAAAAAGACGTAGTTTTGTGGAAATATACCAAGTCTGTCCAGCCTGACTCCAACTATGTGTGTCAACAATTTGGACAGATATTCATTTCTGGGCTGTTTATAAATATTTACCAATACAGAATCTCATGTCAGGTAAAAGAAATATAGAAAAGAAGATTAATGAGTAATGCTCACTTTTACTAGTTATCAGAATTTTAAATTCCAAAGCTATACTTCTTATATCATTTGGAACGGCTCCACAAAACTAAATGTTTTTTAGGTTCATGTTCTTGTATTATAAAGAAGCTCTAAAGGATATGCATTGATGGAATTACTTCTAAACTTTGGGTTCTCTTTTGTGTCCAATGTACCTTTTCTTTCATGATATAAGATCATTTTATGGAAGAGTATTCTCCTCGCATTATTTCAGCTTTATTTTATGTCATTTTTGGTCAATGGCAATGATGTACGATTTAGAATGTAATTTGACTACTTTGGTGTATTTATTGATATATGATCTAATCCATCACTCAAACCTATCACATTGGTTTGTTGTCTCGCTCAATTCCTAAAACATTACATCCTTACCTTTCAAAAATTGAATTTTTACATTCCAAGACTACAAAAATTTCTAAGATTTGATTGTTATATATTATCATGGTAGAATTGTGCATCCAAGGTAATGCATTTAAAAAGTATCATGTTGAATCACTTACATATCATAACACATCATTAGATGCCGATTTGTAAAAGCATCAAAAGTATTTCTCCTCTTATAGGTACATCAATTATCCTTTGCCTGCATCAGCAATAATGAACTCTCAAAATTCATCAATTATCCTTGTTGAAGCATACCTTGGGTACAATCTCCAATATAATAACACATCAACTTGCTTTAGTTGCTTTAGCAATTAACAACGCATGCATCAGCAATAATGAACTCTCAAAATTCATCAATTATCCTTGTTGAAGCATACCTTGGGTACAATCTCCAATATAATAACACATCAACTTGCTTTAGTTGCTTTAGCAATTAACAACACATGCATCAGCAATAATGAACTCTCAAAATTCATCAATTATCCTTGTTGAAGCATACCTTGGGTACAATCTCCAATATAATAACACATCAACTTGCTTTAGCAATTAACAACAAATGTTTACAATGATAGCCATTACCACCCTACATTGAAATCCATAGCCACCCACTTAATCTCTTATTTTTACTATTAATTCAATCACATTGCTTGACTAAAGCACACATAAAATACTAGACTTTAACCATCATGGTGCTCTTCAATACTACCATTGTTTTCCTTACCTTAAACATCACTTGGATGCAATAGGTGCTAAGTGGATCACTTATGCTGACGAGAGATGGTTTCTAGTGAACTTATACTCTTGAAATATGGGTTGATAAAGATTGACTCAAAAATTACACATTTGAATCCCAATAGAATATCTTATAATTTGATATGCTACAAAAGCATCGCCTAAATTTAAATATACCAAATATTAAACTCAATTCTAGATAGTGTTGGCAACCCTATAGGTTTAGATAGTTGTAATAATATTTTTTATGTTCACTTGTCTTTTATCAACAAACATTAGTATGTGTTACATTATTAGTTGATAGAGCTACAACTCCTACTTGTTGAAGCATACCTATATGTAGTCCATTTAAGAAAAAAATATTCTTGGCGTATTATACTAATTTGATGATTCACAAAGTTTAATGTTTAATGCTGGGACATATGTAGGTTGTATTATTTAGATTGTGTCAATCATTTGGATTTCTTATGTGGTTTGAATTCATAAAGATCATAATGGTGATATTCGGAATTGAATTGTAATTTAGTTATGCTGATTTATATTTAAGTTAAATCTAATCTTTGTATTTACAAAAATATAATTGTGCATGTTATGATAGTAGATTGTACACTTAAATTCTACATTTATGTTGGTTGATAACATGCATGCATAATAGATCAATTGTATCATTTTTAAATCGTTTATTTCAAAAGTATATAATTTTTTTTGTAGGTGGATGAATTGGCCATGCTTCCATTATTTTGTCACATGTGTGTAATGATGAACTTTGCATGATTTTAAAAACTTGAAATCTGACCTGTAATATTTTATGGGTTATATGGAGTTACAAAATTTAGTTACTTTTATTGATGAGTTTTTAAATATAAGATTTACATGAAATTTTTACTTAGTTGATTAAATTTTGTTAGTATTTAGATAGACTTCTAAATGTTTAAACAATTGAGGAAACCAATAAACTAAAAAAAAATATAGTCTAAACTAGTAACCTCATTATCCAAGAATTGGGGTTGAAACTCATGATATTAGAGCTCTTGATATAGTGCTAGGCTATGAGCTTTATTTTATGTTATTTTGGTCAATGTCATTGATGTACGATTTAGAATGTAATTTGATTATTTTGGTGCATTTATTGATATGTGATCTAATCCATCACTCAAACCTATCACATTGTTTTGTTGTCTCGTTCAATTCCTAAAACATTACATCCTTAACTTTCAAAAGTTGAATTTTTACATTCCAAGGCTACAAAAATTTCCAAGATTTGATTGTTATATATTATCAGGGTAAAATTGTACATCCAAGGTTATGCATTTAAAGTATCATCTAGAATCACTTACACATCATAACATCATTAGATAGAAATTTGTAAAAGCATCAAAAGTATTTCTCCTCTTACATCAATTATCCTCTGCATGCATAAAAAATAATGAACTCTCAAAATTCATCAAGTAACTTTCTTTGTCGAAGCACACCTTGGGTACAATATCCAATATAATCACACATCAACTTGCTTTAGCAATTAACAATAGATGTTTGACACAACGATAGTCATTACCACCCTACATTGAAATCCATAGCCACCCACTTATCTCTCTTAATTTTACTATTAATTCAATCACATTGCTTAATTAAGGCACACATAAAGTACTAGACTTTAACCTTCATGGTGCTCTTTAGTATTACCATTGTTTTCTTTACCTTAAACATCACTTGGATGCAATGGGTGCTAAGTGGATCACTTTTGTTCACAAGAGATGGTTTCGTGTGAACTTCTACTCTTGAAATATGGGTTGATAAAGATTGACTAAAAAATACACATCCAAATCCCAATAGAATATCTCATAATTTGATATGCTACAAAAGCACCGCCTAAATTTAAATATACCAAATATTAAACTCAATTTTAGATAGTCTTGGCAACCTTATAGGCTTGGATGGTTGTACTAATAAATTTTATGTTCAATTGTCTTTTATCAACAAATATTAGTATGTGTTACATTATTAGTCGATAGAGCTACAACTCCTACTTGATGAAGCATACTTATATGTAGTTCATTTAAGAAAAAAAAATTCTTGACTTATTTTACTGATTTGATGATTCACAATGCTTAATGTTGGGACATATGATTTAGACTATGTCATCATTTGGATTTCTTATGTGATTTGAATTTATAAAAATAACGATGGTGATATTTGAAATTGAATTGTAATTTAGTTATGTTGATTTATATTTAAGTTAAATCTAATCTTTGTATTTATAGAAACAAAATTTTGTACATGTTATGATAGTAGATTGTACACTTAAATTCTACATTTATGTTGGTTGATAACATGCATGCATAATAGATCAGTTGTATCATTTTTAAATCATTTATTTCAAAAGTATATAATTTTTTTTTGTAGATGGTTGAATCAGCTATGCTTCCATTATTTTTTCACATGTGTGTAATGATGAACTTTGCATAATTTTAAAAACTTGGAATTTGGCCTGTAATCTTTTATGGGTTATATGGAGTTACAACATTTATCTACTTTTATTTGATGATTTTTTAAATATAAGATTTACATCAAATGTTTACTTAGTTGATTAACTTTCTATAGTATTTAGAGAGGCTTCTAAATTTTTAAACAATTGAGGAAAGCAATAAACTAAAAATTAATAGTCCAAACTAGTAAACACCATGATCCAAGAATCAGGGTTGAAACTCACGGTATTAGAGCTCTCAATTGAGTGCTAGGCCTATGACTTGTCACATTAGACTAAGAAATCATTTGATGTGTTTGTGATACAAGAGAGGAAGATGGTCATGTAGTATAAGATGCACGATCACTGACTTCAAATGTACCCAAGGTCAAGATTATATAACATTGAAAGGTGGGATGCATGTGTCATTCAATCAGTAAATACTATTAATTTTCAAGTGTCTATTTATGACTATTGAATGCTTTTGTTACTTGTGAAATATGAATGGATGAATGGAAATTTTAAGATCTTGAGAACTAGCAATTATCATGACCCTTGGGATCATTATCCTTCCTACTATGTGCAAATAAGGTAGTACATAAGTAGTAACCTTGAGAAATTAAGAAGGTATACTTAACATGCTAGGTTAATGGATTAAGGTAACTCAAACCCCCAACCTATACAATGAGTCAATTAAGGGAGAGTCTTCTAGATAAGGTAGGTCTACCTAGTGACTTTAGAATAGGTGGTGAGTTGTGCCCCTATTCTTATATGGAATTTTTGTATTGTATTCATGATATGATGGTGAGATGTGCATACACGTTAAGTAAGATTTCATACAAAATAAATTATCATGATGTGATTGTGAGTTGTGCCTAAAATTTAGGTTAAGAAAATATAATTGTTTTGTATATGACCAAAATATTAGGGTCTTTTAGTTACATTTGTATTGTGTTGCAACCCTAAAATCCTTTCTAAAGGTGATCAAATAATTGATTACTTTATTGTACATGAGTTCATGTATGGCTATATCACCTTAGCACTAAGTTATATTGGTTCTCTTCCTATGCAACACTTTTTTGTGACCGTCAACCTAAAACTATACCAATAAACATGAGTTGTTTAGTATTGGATAGGGAATCAACACATAGTATGGGATGCATGTGCCATTGTCTTAGAAGGTACTAAATGATTTCAATTAGTCATCAAAAGTGGTTGATGGTATAGTGTATACTTGTGTGAAATTATAAATATATGTGGTCATGAAAATATTAAGATAAATGAATAAAATTTTAGGAAAATGAGTCAAAGGATAAATTAATTTTAATTAATGATCCTTTATCCTAGTTCAAATTATCTTGCAATAAGCATCAATATAATACTTTTGCAAGAGAGAAATATATATTGCCTTGTAAAACCCACATTATTATTTAATTGACCAATAATGGTAACTAGCACATTGATACATTGATTGGTTATTGTTTTAAGTATTGTTCCTCTATTGATGTATGGATATGTGATGATGAGAATTGATTACTGTTTTAGTTATTATGTTAATATTACATGAAATGATTATGTTTTGACAAGAAATTACCAAATTTTTTGTATTGTTCATACATAGTGTAGGATATCATGTGAGAGGGTGTTGGTCATGTTTCAATAGTGGCAAGGGCCAAACAATGTAGGAGTTTGAGTATCAAATATACCATCTAGACTAATCTCAAATCATAGGTAATATTGCAAGTGTTTTTTTCTTTGAATTCAATGTTAGTTATAGTAATCAATAAGTTGTCACGTTTAAGTTATCAAATTTTGTTGTGGAAGTTGGTCTTGGTAATATGAGGTGATGCTATTTTCTTAGTGGTTATAGATTTGAAATCATTTGATAAGTTATCAATATTCTTAGGATGATGTGTATGTGACATTGGCATATTATAAAATATAAAAGAGAAACGATAATTGTAATGATCATAACTAAAGCCTTAGGCATAATATGAATAGTTGAATGGATCTTTGATTGGTCTTAATAATGTGTTGACAATTTGAAGGAAAAATAATATATTTCAAATATTTCAAAACAAAACAAAATCATGCTAAAAATCCTTGATTATGGAAAGGTTGCATGATTATCATTTTATTATGAAATCAATTTGACATTATCATATTATTTTTTCATTCTCTTGTATATTTTGGTTGAATTAGTTTAGGAAAAAAAACATATTTAGGTTGCCCAAATTTGAGAAGAATTGGAAAAGTGAGAGTGGTGGTGGCCATGGAACCATGCACAAAGAAGTTTCACCATAATTATTTGGTGTTATTTCCCATGGGAATTGCCACAAAATTTGGTGATATATGCATGCTCTTTGTACCCATGAGTGGAGGAGAAAAGAGGTGTTTTTTACAATGATTTAAACCAATTTTAAGGGATCAAGTTTTTGGAGATTTGTAGGAGGAAATTTTACAAGGGTTTAATATTTTTTGAAAGTGATATAGTAATGTTATTGTTTCTTATTCATTTGGGATGTTAGTGGAAGCTTACTACGCTTTTTTTTAGCTATTTGATCATAACTATGCAAGATTAAAGGCTTTCCAAACTCAAAAATCCATCAAGGCCTTGTGTTGAGTGTTGCAATTAAGTCATGACTCCCTTTCTTTCTATGTTAGATTACATGTTGGAGATTAGGAATCTCATTGGTGCATTTGCATGATGCTTTGATTTGAAAGAGTTCATCAATTAGTATTGTGAAATACAAATGAGTTTCTTGTATAATTTGTTTGGATTCCATGAATAGTTTCAAGTCTTTAATGGTTGTGAATATGTTTGTTGGCATTGATATTTTCATTTCTTGGGAAGATTAATTATGTATTTGATTTTTATTTTAAAACTACCAAAATAAGGGTTTTGATTTTTTATTAAATCTTCTATATGAGATTTTCATTAAGGACCATGGGCTTTGGATAGGCCAAGCCCACAACCATGGACTATCCAAACAATATTTAGCTTTGTGTGGGGAGGCACATAATGAGTTGAATCTCCAAAATTGAACCTGCTATGTATGAATATAAGGGTTTAACTTGTAGTTGTTATAAAACATAAAAGAATGATAAGATCAACTATTTCCATGTGTTTTATCTTGTTATTCAAAATATTTGATTGTTATAGAGGCTTGTTGAATTATTTTAATGATGTTTATATGAATTTATTTGATGAATGTGAATGTAATGTTTGTTAGTGTAAATAGTGACTCGATCAAACTAGTTAGCTTTTAGCTTACCCAATAGAGCCTTATTCACCTAGCTTAAGTTTAATTGGGAATTTTAGGCTTTTGTCTCACTTTATAACATTGATACATGTGTCATTATCACTTGAGACACCTATTTCGTGCACATTTTGCACTTGCTCACACACTTGTCAAGTAAGCTCACAAGTGTTGCACATTTGGAGGGGTAGTTAGTCATTGTCCACCTTGCCTATATATGTAAGGTTTATCATTGTATTATACACTCTTCATTTTATATTGATAGACATACTATTGTGCTTATTTTTTTCACTTGTGGAATTTTGATTCATGGTCTTTGATCTTGACATTCTCCAACATGGTAATGTGTGACATATGCTAATAAGATTAATCAAGTACCATATGTGATTGAGGAATAGGGACCATGGATGTATGGTGATAACTGGACCAATGTGAATTTAGTACTACTACAGATGATGCCAACATAGATGATGATTGAATTAGATAGGTCAAATCATGAATATTTTCACAACCTATCATGATAGAAGCTAATATAGGCGAGACAAGAGCAAGATCTAAAGATGGAAATGGTGATGCAATTTCATCAAATTTTACATCAAAGAGGAGATGAATTTCCTTAATAATGTCATCCAAATCTACAAATGGGATTCTTTAAATAAATATGTGATGTCTAGTAGATATGCATCCCAATGTGGTGAATTCAAAACAACAATAGTAATGTCTTGATGCAAAGAATCACTAGAACTCGTGGATGAGTAAAAAATGGATTCAGATGTAGCAACAAGGGATGTGGGAGATGATATCTCAATGCAATCCATGCGAGTACATTGTTCATCCCAAAATGATGATGGCTTACTAGATTTCTTAGTGAGGCTAGATGATGTTTCTGCATGTGCTAGAATTAGATGATCAAATAAGGCATCATTTTGAGGGGAGGCTGCATGGTTTCTCTTCTCTTATTATTTTTGGGAGGAAGCATTTCCTCACATGGAGTTCATTACTTCACATTTTTTGGGGGGTCACATAGACCTTCTCTCTTTTCTTTGATAGTATTCCTTGGGGGGTCATCACAAGTCCTTCTATCTTCTTCATGTGTACATTTTATTTCATTACATCATTTCTCTTTTGGAGAGGCATTTTTATTTCCCATAGGGTTTTTCTCCTTTAGTCCACTTTATGAGAAATTTGTACATGAGTACTTGATATGGTCTAGTAGCTAAGACTCATCATATTGCATACATTACTCCCTAAGTTGTACTTAATGAGGGGTGTTGGTTTAAATAGTGACTTTATCAAACTAGTTAGTTTTTAGCCTAGCTAGGAGAGTTCTATTCACCTAGGTTAAGTTTACTCAAGAATTTTATGCTTTTGTCTCACTTTATAGTATTGGGAAATGTATCATCAACACTTGAGACACCTATTGTAAGCACACTTTACACTTTATCGCACACTGTGCTCACAAGTGTTGCACATTTGGAGAGGTAGTCAATCATTGTCTTCTACCTTCTCACCTCATCCACCTTGCCTATATATGCAAGGTTTTGCATTGCAATAAACACTCTTTATTTTATATTGATATACATACTATTGTGCTTATTTTGTTTACTTTCGGAAGTTTGTTTCACACTCTTTGATCTTGGTATTCTCCAACAATGTCCATGCATCTAGGAGTGTCATACATCCATAAGATATAAATTGTAATTTATGAAGAAATTATATTTTAAAATAAAATATAAATGTGGGAATGTAATAGTGAAAAATATAATCTCGTAGATTCAATTTTAGAATAATAGTGTAAACATTCTCATATTTTTAGTCATGAAGTAGACATACACATTGTATTAACATCTATGTAAAAAATTGATAATTAATTATATCATTCTTAAATATAAAAGAAAATAGATTTAGTTCATTTAAACCCACGAGAAGGAAACTTGGTAAAAGCTAAGTAGAAACCTAATATTATTTGCATGTGAATTTGAGAGTTAAAGTACCATTTTGGATATTGTAAAAAAATTCCATATCCTCTAGGTAAAGACACCAAGATGAGAGACAAAAAGGTGGCTAGAAAATTTTTTTTAAGTGAAACTCATATGAGTTGTAATGTGCATGCATTATTTTTTGCATTGATTTAATCTTTAAAATAATGCAAAACATAACATGTGTGTGTTTTTAACATCATAATTTATTTTTAAGAAAAACTCACATATTAGCCTTAAATTTCCAAGCCTAAGGTTTGGACCTCCTTTTTGGCTCTAAATTCTTGTTTTCAACATAAAATAGTGAATTCAAATTACATTCTCACTATCTTTATATATTTTACAATAAGATTTCACAAAACCACCACCAAAATGACTAGCTACTTCTTACTTTTCTAGTTAAATACTTTTTTAACATTTTAAATAAATTAAGGTAGTTGTTTTTATTTTATTTTAACAATGTCTTCATATTCCTCAAATACACTTATATTGATTTATATTCATAATTTTTATTCTATTCACCTTTTTTTTAAATAGGAGAATTATTCTACACTTCATTCTATACACATTGACAAAATTTACATTTTCAAATTTTTTTGTGGAAGTTACATGGCGTGCATGCTTAGTGATACATTTTTAGGATGGATTTACTTCAAAAAATGATCAAAAAATATTCGGTAAAAATATAAAAAATTATATAACTTGTGGTACTAACTCTTAGTTTCTTTCCATCAATTGATTTTAAAAAATACAATAGAAAAAGAAAAATTGGGGGGCACACACTAGATGCACTATACTAAATTATAGTGATATTCACACTTTTGTATGTACTCAACATCTGACCCTCTAAGGCAAGGAAAGGGTGAGGCTTAGGGGCATGGGAATCGATGGGTATGATCAGAATTCAATCAAGCCATTGTGGAGAGATGTGGCGCTGGCTATAATGAAATTCTTCACACTTGAAGGCAGGTACTCGGTAATCTATGACTACCACTTTATGTTGCTTAATCACTTTAGACACAACAATTTGGTGTTGTTCCCCTATTAATTGCTTGTTTCCATGGAAACTAGTATTGATGATCATAAGAAGAATCCTAGTAAGGCAATCCTCCATGAGGGTCTCATGAAACTTATTATTGATCATATTAAGTTAAATTTTTTACTTGAGATTTCTAAGCTTTCTTCTTCTCACAAAAAGAGGGGAATTGTGCTTGGTTATGATACTGGTGAGTCAGCGGATGAGTTAGATGGTGACTATGAGGAGGAAAACTTTGAAGATGCCAATTCATTTGATGGTGAGGGGAAGTCGAAGGGTTACCAGACTGACATTGAAATGAAATAGGTTGTTGCTCCTTCTGGTAATAAGAGTTCGAAGGGGAAGGAAAGGGCCTCTAAGAAGGAGAAGTGTGGTCTTATTTCGAGGGAAGATGGGATGAAAAAGGTGAAGGAGGATGGGATGAAAGGTGTGGAGGAGTCTCTTGTTCCTTGTGTCAAGGGGTTTCAAGGGAATGTTTAGGAGGGAAAAGAGAAGGCTTTGATGAAAAATATGCTGGAGGGCGAGGGCTTTGTAAACACTAAGGAGGCCCCTCTCAGGAATGGTGATAATTTGGAGTCCCCTGTTTGCAAGGGAAATGAGCAGGTTAAATAGGTTGATGATAAAAAAAGGGCTCCTTGAAATATTGGTGAAGACAACTAAAATTCTTGAGAATCATTGAGTAAAATTTGAGGTTATTGATTTGGAGGACTCTCCCATTGAGAAGGATCTGGATGGCAGAGGATGGCATTAGAAACCTCCTTTCTCTTGCTAAATGGTTTTTTTTAGAGGTTAAGGACCTAAATACCAGATTGAAAGAGTGACAGGATGTTTGTGTGGGGTGATCCTACAATGCTAGTTTACAGTTTCTGAGAGATTCTGATTTTTGTCGAAATCACATATTTTCAGAAAATATAATGATTTAATCCTTAAAAATTTCCATTTGAAAGATTCTAATTGAAGAGGGTTCGATCAATCCACCTTAGATCAAACCCCCTTGGATAGAACCCCGCTAGTTTTAAACCATACATATAGCGAAGTCTTCTTTACACCTATCAAAATGTTGATAAAAAACCACTTTTGATTTACCTTATGGGGGATCAAATTAATTCATTTAAAACTTATTTTTTCTAAGTATGTAGTCCTTATTATAATCTTCCTAAAAAGTATAATTTTAAATAAATTTAATTTTGTTATTTTGTTATTTTTTATTTCCTGTGAATGTAGGTTTTTCATCGAAAATCAAGTTCTTTGTTTTGCACATGTGGAAAAATAGAAAATTATCAAAAATAAAATTTGAAAAATATCAATGCACTAGGTATTGAAATCCTTGATCCAACAAAAAAAAATTGAATTTCAATACATACAAAAAAAGTTATATTGTATACAATTTGCCTATGTCTAAATTGTAATTGGTTTGACTTCGAAACTTGATCAAGGAAAAAATATTCAATAAAATACTATGAAACTAAATTAAATCACTATATATCATAGTTACAAAACTAAATTAAAAAAAATAGAATTTTATCCTTCATGGAAAAAAATTTATGCTGTATACGGTGAGCATCACTCCTTAAAAATGGTGTTTAATGAAAAAAACTAGTTTTTGAAAGAGATGGAAAAGGAAGTACAATTTGATTCCAAATTTTTTGAAAAAAATATATTTAGAATATATAGACAAAATTTCACAAATCACTACTTTGCATCATCTTCAAATTCCTCACAGTTTAGCCGCTATAGGTGCCCGAAAGTGGAGATTTAGTTAGAAAAAATCAGTTCAATGTCCAGTTTGGCCAAAAAATGTAAACCAGTATTGTGGGATCACCCCGTGGCTTTGGTGAATTTAAAAAAAAAAAGAGTGGTCGATGAAAGACAAGGTCAAAATGATGAATGTGGTCCTTGATAAGGTAGTCATGGATGCCAAAAAAAATTAACAATAATCATAAGGCGAGGTTGGCAACTCTGGAAAATGTTGTTCACAGGGTTAATGAGGAGCGGTTTGTGGCTTTGGAGGATAGAGTGAACAAAATCAACAATGACCTATAGACAGTGGTGAAAATTAGCAACCAATCCCTGAAGTCTAGTGTGTAGGGATTATCTTTGTTGAATGAGAAAGAAATCAATTGGACTGGTAAGAACCTAGACCTCAGTGAGCATGATGAGGATATAGCTGAAATTAGTTGGATGAACCTGGTGGAGAAGAATGTGGGTGTTGGATCGTGCTTGCGTACTAGGAGCAAGACAAAGAAGAGGGCAACACTTCTGTTCCAGGAACTTGAGGAAGTGGTAGAGATGCATGACAAGGTCATCTATAGTAATCTAGATGCGACTAAGGTTCTTGATAATATGCTTTAGTTAGTGTTTTTTTAGCCTTTTGCGCTAATGTTTTATTGTTGGTTTTGTTGTCGTTTTGTCTGGTGTTATCTATTGAAAATTTTTTTGGATTTTGAGCTATTGGTGTTAATGTTTATTTCTCTTTAGCAACTTCCTTTCATTGTACAGGGTTTCAGGGCCCCTTCAAAACCTGCTTTTCCATATCAAAAACATCTAACCCTCTTAATCTTAACCATTTTAAAAAATCCTTAGTAATTTAGAAACTAGATTTAGAGTACTACAATTCTTATTCTTATCATACCTTCAGATTTTGAATGTAGACACCTCAAATTTCTTATCAAATTTCAAGTTTATTTGATTCTAAGGGAAAATGGTTACTTTTGACCTCTTTTTTATCGAACATTTTCATGCAGTTGCCCAATTTTTAGATAAAATTTAGTGAGTACATATTGAAGAATAAATTTTGTTTATTTTATTGATTCTAAGGTTGTATTTAAACTATTGTAATATTTCTTCCAAGGGTATGTGCATGGATATAGATAACCAAAAAGTGGCGAAAAGAGTATTTTAAAGTTTAACATGATCATGATACCTAAAAAATGACTGATCCATAACATGATTGCATTATGGCTTGATCATTCTTTGAATAGTTTGATCAAATTATAATTTGTACACATTGTAGTTTAAACCAATTAAAATCCCACCCTTAGCATTGGAATAAGTTTGAATTTATGAATCTAAGGGTTGGACATGGATTTTGGGTGCCTTAATCCATGCTTTACATAGAACATACCATGTTTAACCTTCTTTTTTGTTAGCTCTTTATGTATTTTATAAATAAATTCAATGAAACTACCACCACAACAATAATCAACTTAGCTTTCAAACCATATAAATATTTTTATTGTTTGAATATAAATTTTATTTACTTTTAGTTATCTTTATGTACCTCAAATAGATAAAAAAAAATCATATTGTTGACCTATTTATCCAAATTGAGAAATATTTATATGATTGTTCTATGCTTTATTGTATACGTTGAGAAAAAAATTAATTATTTTTTCAAAGTTAAGTGATGTGCACAACCAACAATTAATTTTTGGAATGCATCCACTTCAAAAAAACTCTACGCACACAACTACACATTATTATTCCAAGGGTAATCCCACAATACTCGACCCCTAACTTGGGACATGAAAATTTTGGGTGGGAGTGACATTTTTTTTTAAATACCTTCAATCAGAGATATTTCTTCGAATCAACAACCTTCGCTCAAAGTTCTTTATGTAGAGACCTTCAATCAAAGGTTAAACTTAAAGAGAAGATACTCTTTGTTTGAAGATCCTCTTTACAAAAAGACCTTCAAATGAAGAAGGAATCTTCGATCGAAGGTACCTTCACTCGAAGGACCTTTGAACAAAGGGCCTTAGCTAGACACTTTGAGTGTTTGCTTCAAATTTTCCTCAAAAAATCTAGTTTGAAACCTTGGAATAGACCTTAAAATGTAATTAATTTGACAAGATAATTTGCAAGATCGTAGTCCTCAAAATGATCTTTCCAAAAAGTATAATTTTGATATATTTTCATTTTATTATGTATTCAATTTTAAATTTTGACTGAACATAGGTTTTTCACCGAACATTAAGTTCTTCGTTTTACATAGGTGGAAAAATAGTAAAACATTGAAAAAAATCCCAAAAATAACTTAGCACTAGATATTGATGTCCTTGTTACGTCAAAAAATAGATTAAATTTTGATATATACACAAGTTATGCTTGACAACATAAACCTATGTCTAAATTATAGTTACCCTGACTTCAAAAATTAATTAAAAAAATATTTAACAAAAAATTATGAAAAAATATCCATGCACTAGATATTGATGTTGCAAATCTATATTTTAAAAACTAGAATTTTACCCTTTCTAGAAAAAAAAAGTTATGTTGGACGACATAAACATTACTCTTTGAAGACGTTGTTTACTATTAAAAACTAGTTATTAAAAGAGATGTTGAAAGATTCATGATTTATTTAAAAATAAATAAAAAATGTATTTAGAATCTATACAAAAATCGTCACAAATCATTAGTTTGCACCATCTTCAAATTCTTAATGGTTTAGCTACTATAAGTCTCAAAAAGTGAAGATTTAGTTAAAAATATTGATATCAATGTCCATCTTGGCCAAAAAGTGGGACTCATTATTGTGGGATTACCCCCAAAGATTTGTTGAAAAAGGCCAATGAAATGAAAAATGGGGCAAGGGTGCCCCCCTTGACACGACTTTACATTTTAACAATAAAATAAGATAATCTTTATGTGCACTTAACATTTGACCTTTTTAATCTCCACCATTTAAAAAAATAGTATTTGAGAAACTAGACTCCAAACACTACAAATATTTCTCTTATCATATCTTCAAAATTTGAGTGTAGACATCTCAAATTACTTACCAAATTTAGGTCTAGTTGATTCTAGTAAAGCTATAGTCACTTAATGATGCAAAGGGAATGAAATTTGTAGCAAAAGTACAATGATCAATGATTTGTTTGACAAATTGTTTCTCCCTAATAACCCTCTTTAGGATAAATTTTATGGGAAGATAATTTTGTGGAGGTTCTTTGGAATATAAACACACTTTCAGATACCCTTTATGGATATGCAACTCCTACAATGGAATCCCCCAAAATAAAACAAAAATCCCTAGAAATGAATTGCTACTAGTCCTAATTAGCCCTCTAGGTTGCTAAAATTGAGTTTTTTAGAAATAATTCCCTCACATGTGCTAAAATGGTAAAACAAAATATATGACCACTTGAAGTAGGTTTCCATAGACCTATAGACCAAATTTTATCAATTGAGTATGCACATTTCCCCCCAAACTCAAATTCCTTTCTTAAAACCCTAGGTAGGATTTTGACAAGGCGACGAATGAAAAAAAATGTTTTCTGAGTTAATATTCAATTTCACAACTTCTAATCACATGCATTAGGTCTTTATAGACCCTTAACAACTCCAACAACAAGAAAATTAAACAAATAACTTCAAAATATACTTTTTTTTTATAAAATTTGGACTAGCACAAGTAACACCTTGCCAACATACCTGCAAACAAAAGCTTCTTTTCTTTTCTCTCAAGAACGATGAAAAACTTTATTTTAATATTTTCCAAAGTGATACATAACCCCTAACTACCTACCTCATGCCCATGCAAACCCAAGTTTACAAATTAAACATTCAAACCCCTTCTTAGGTACAAAACACCAAAATTTGAAATTTATGATTACTTATTTGTCCAAGATTAAACAAAAACCTCTTCACATGTGATTAAACACCTAACACAAGATAAATGATGCTCTTGCATCACTTAAGACCCCTTTTTGGCCCTTCATTCCCATGCACATACCCCTAAGGAAAGATTCTAAATTTGATCTTAATTTTAGCTTTGTAAAGGGGCATACATCTCTATTCACTAACATCCCATTAGGCTTAGACTTAGTGTTAGTAAATTATATTAATCTTAAAATAAATCATGTTTCATCTCGAGAAGTTATTTCTACAAGTGGTTATTTTGGATGTTGTAGAAGTACCAAAGTCCAAACCAAATCTGTAAATTGAGAGGGGAACTATCAATAAGAACCTCTTCATGAAATTTTCTATTTAGGTTAGTAAATACCTATTTTTTAATTCTTCATGTCTACATTGGTAATATCAAATATTGTATATGATCCTAGAAATGTAGAAGAAGTTTTTAAGAAGATCTAGTTTATTTGTTGACAAAGAGGTCTATTTTTTATGTTTCTTGCCCCTGCACGATTACAAAGTTTTTCCAATAGTACATGTATTGCTGTAAACATTTGTAGCCCTAATCCTTTGAAAAATATTTATGATATTTAATTCTTTCCTACCAATCAAATCTCATTGCCAGTATGGTATGAGGGATCTCTACTAATTGTAGATATTCTTGACTTGTTAGATTTGTTAATGGTGATGTTTGCATACTTGTAAGAAAAGTTTGATTCAAGTTTGAATTGTAACAATGTACCAATAGATATGGATCCTACTAGATCTATATCTTTTCTGCAAGATGTTGATGACCTTCTTGAAGCCTACATTCATGGCACTATTGATGATTGTCATTTGAAACACACCTTATTACTACCAACTATGCTTGCTTTGTCATTTATAATACCTATCACTCATGATCCTCTCTTTGCCAAAAAAAGTAAAATTTCCATGATTTATTTACCGATACCATTCTTTTTTCTGACCTTTTGTTCCATAGTTGATGTATGATATATTTGAAGGTTTAGAAAGCTATAACTTTTTTCTTTGAATGCTTCAAAAGGAAATATGGATAAACATACCAATTAAATGTTGTATGAAAGGAAGGGGTGATAAAGATTATTTTTGGCACCCTTAATATAGTTGTATCAATATTATTCCAAAAGGGGATGAATACTTTAAAAAAAGGCTTGTGTGTATTGGATTAAGGGAAGGGGGTTGAAGGTTTTGAAAGGGGGCTAGTAATTTGTAACTTTTTTTTGAAAACTCAAGATATTCGAGATAAAATATGAGTGCATGTAGTTTGTTTACATAAAAGGGGGCATTTTAAGAAAAGGAAAATTATTCATGTTGTAAAGTGTATGTTTTGCATAGTAAAATGTATTAATATGTGAAATATACATCTAATTTGGGTAGATATAAGGGGTCGGTTTTTTCATAAAGGGTATATTTTAATTTGATCAAAATCATAAAATTATATAATCATAATTTTTAATATAAATAGTGTCTTTGGTTCATGTTTACATGTATTATTATCACATTGAACTACTATATTCAATGTCTTACATACCCATACCAATGTTGTTGTGGCATTATCCATATAAACTATTGGGAAATAATAAAAATATCTTTCTAATATTTATTTTAGAAGAAACTATGTAATTTAAATAAATTATTTCTAACTTATTTAAAAGAGGAGTGTTAGCTAATTAAATAAATTTTTAAAATTATTTAATTATAGAGGAAAATATTTAATTTAAATAAATCATTTCTAATTTATTTTAAAAAGGAGGGTTAGCTAATTAAATAAATTTTGAAAATTTATTTCATTATAGAGGAAAAGATTTAATTTAAATAAATTATTTTTTAATTTATTTAAAAGAATGTTAGCTAATTAAATAAATTTTAAAAATTATTTAATTAAAAAAGACCAAAGATAAATTGAATTTAATTTTAATTATATTGGAGGAAAAATGGTAAGTGATGAATTAATCAAATAATTAAATAATTATTTAATTAATTAATATATATATATATATATATATATACATATGTGATGAAAATATTAAGATAATTAAATAATTACAAAATATTTAATTAATATAGATATGATAAAAAAGATTAAGATAATTAAATAATTAAGAATTATTTAGTTATTATGGATTAAAAGAGATATTTTTTAGCTTAACCAAATAATTAAATATAGGCAAAAGAAATGATAAGGATAATCATGAAATGATAAGATGAAAATGTAAATTAGTCATTTTTAAGTTTCTACAATATCCAAGTTGAATGATTTTGAAGTGCATGTGACATTTGAAAAGTTTATTTAGAGGCTTGTTAGAGAAAATTTTATGTTAGTGAGAGGATCATGGTGTGGGACTTCATTTAGGATTGATGCCTCCATATTTTATACTTTTTCCTATGTAATTAGCACTTGTGAAAGTCCATGTATATAGTGGCACTAATTTTTGGGCTAGATTAGTGCAAAAGTTCTTGAGGCAATTATTAATGAAAATTTATTTATTTATTCCAATGATTTTGATTTCTATGAGCACTATGTGTTTAGAAAGAAGAATAGAGTTTATTTTCTTCTAAGTACTAGAGAATTTCTTTCTTTAGAAGTTATTCAATTGGATGTATTTTGTCTAGTGGATGAGGGTTCTATTGGAAAATCATGTTATTATCTTTTATTTATTGATGATTACTCAAGGTGCACTTGAAATTATTTTTATTTGATTTAAATTTGAAATTTTCTCTAAGTCTAACAATTTTAAGGCTTTGGGGGTGATCCTTTGGTGAAGTGGTGGGGCTTCTTTCATATAGGGCCAACAACAAAGGTTCAAACCCCATGGGGTCTTTCCCTATCGTGTCAAAAATTGAGACTGATTTTCCATGGTGTTAAGGGGAGACCCTTTGGTGAAGTGGTGGGGCTTCTTGCTTGTAGAGTCAACAACCAAAGGCTCATACCCTTAATATCATAATTTTTTAAATCGTGATGGAGCATTTGGGTGAGAGAAGGAGTGGGGCTACTAGTTTGAAATCTTTTGGGGAACTTGAGGATGACAAATTAGATGAAGACTCAGATGATTCGGGTACCTAGCTCAGTTTGGTTCAACGGTATGGGTTCTCTTTGTTGGACTATTGCAGAATGTCTCTTTGGCCTCATGTATTTGAGGCGGTTGGTGTTGGGAAGCTAAGCTCTTCAATTTGCTAAAGTCTATCACTGCCTTGGTTCTAGACCTTTGCTTGGCCTCTATTCTTATGTTGCTTCTTGCACGGGGAAGGGAGGTGGTCATCTCTCTGGCTTTTAGCTGTGGGGGTTTGGCTACTGTTCGTGTTAGTATCTGTGACTCTAGTCTTGGCCATGGTTGGTCTTTGTTGGTGTCGATCTTCTTCTTGGGTGCCTACGTTTTGGTTGCCATTGTTCCTCTTTTGGGCCATTTTTGGCTTTTAGAGTCCCCCTGGTAGTTGTGTGGCATTATTTTTTTATTCTTGGGTTTTTTTTTGTATTTGGGGAGGTTGGACTCCTTTCTCCCCTAGTGCATTCTTCAAGATTCTCTCCTATGGGTTGAGGTGTTGACTTGGTTTTTTCTTGGTTGGTAGAGGCATACCCCTTTGTTTCGTGATGCTTTTTTTGTTAATGGGGTTTGTTTCGTTCATGAGTGTTGTTGAGGTTTATGTTTTTCCTCTCTTCTCTAGTTCATTTTTAAGCTCTTTCCTTATAACCCAAACTTGTAAGTCTTTTGTTATTGTCTTCCCCTTTTGGGCTATTAAGTTTTTCCTGTAGAGGGGGATTGCTATCTTCTAGTTGGCTAAGTTGTTACAAGTGCTTATGTTAAAGGCTCAAAAGTGTAAGTTTTTAATATTGATGGATGAGGAGTGTTTTATTTCTTCTTTCAAGTCTCAGTATCTCTTTAGAATGTGTTCTTTTGGTTGGGCAGTTTTCAAGATTTTATCTCAAAACCTAGATGTTGTTGGTACCTATGGAAGTACTTCATTCTCCAAGAATGGGTTGCCTTCTTTTTTAGTAGAAAATTTATTTTTTCAAGTGGTTTTACTTTACCCATGTTGTTGTTTATCAGCTAATGGTTGGGTTACATTTCATGCTTTTATTGTACACCCAAATGAGTATATTTCTAAAAGTTGTAAGGCGGCTCAGTGGCTGTTGTTCAGGATTCATTTTTGGTTCCACCTTATGTTCCTGTTGCTGGGTTTGCCAAAGAATGGTATAGTTGCCTTTTTTGCTAAAGTTTTGGCTTTCTCCTCAAATCCTATTTTGGTGGATCCCTCTCCTATTGAGGTGGAGCTGGGGGTAAAAGTTTTTTGTTTCCTCATTTGCTGCTCCTTTTGAGGTGGATGCTTCTCCTATGGAGGTGGAGATTGAGGTCGCTGGAGTTTTTAGGTTGCGGTGGAAAATATGGTTAGATCATCCTCTCCATTAGATGGGAGCTCTATTCTTTTGAGGTGGATATTGAGTTGGTACTCTAGCTTGACAGGTTTTTAAGGGCTTTCTCTCTACCTCTTACTTAGCTTTGTTTTGTTTTTCTCATTTTGAGGTAGGGAGTTTGTGTGGTCTATTTTTTCTAAATGGAATAACTTGCTACTTTCTTCCTTACGGCTCAGTGATGTGGTTTCTGAGCGGATGGTTTGTTGTAGCTAGGTTGTGTAGGTATCTTGTTGATTATGGAAACTTTTACAAACTGTTGGGTTTTCAGTCCTTGAAAAAACTTGATTTCTTTTTGGGTTCAATGTCCCTATAAAAACCTAATTGTAAAGGGTTTTCAGTTCCCATAAAAACCATTTTTTTGTAGCTTGGGTAGTCTTGTGTATCTTATGGTTGGATGTTGTTGATGGGTTGTTGATGGTCTATGTTTCTATATGCTTGCAACTATCTTTTGGTGGGGTTTCAAGTCCCTCCAAAACCTGTTTGTAAGGGGTTTCAGGCCCCCCTCAAAACTTGTTTTCCCATAATCAAAAATAATTTTAAGGCTTTGGTTGAGCAAAAAATTGATCCCAGGAAGACAAAGGCTTTGAGATCTAATAATGAAGGTGAATATTGCTCTAAAAAAATCAATGATTTTTCTATATATGCAAGTATTATGTGGAAAATAACTACTTTGTACACCCCATAATATATTAGGATCACAAAAAGGTTGAATTAAACATTGATGGAAAGAACCAAAAGTATGATGAGTTGTACAAAGCTAGACTTGTGCTTTTGTTTAGAGACCTTGAGTATTCCTTGTTATTTGATAAACCAATCTCCTTTTTTTTGGATCTTGTTGATGAAACTCTTTATGAGGTGCAAATAGGTAAGAAACACTTTATTTTGAAAGGAAGTAGAGGTGTGGAACATGATTCATACACTAATCTATGAGAGGAGGTATGTTTAAATAAATTAAATATTTACAGTTACAAGAAAAATACACAAAAAAAAATGTACAACATAATTATTTATGTGAGAAAAATTATGTAAGGATAAAAACCTCACAATCCAAAGAAATTCAATTTATTATTTAGTGATCAAAGGTTGCAACACACTTACAAGTGTAATCCTTTACAAGAGTATTAGCAACACGAGATCTAGAGTAATTTTGACAACATAACAATAATTATAAAATTCAATATCAAAACCTCCATCTCAAGAACCCAATAATAAGAGAGAAAATACATGCAACCATAAAATGGTAATTAGAAAAACATGAGGTAAAACCAACCGAAATTTGGCACCCAATTTATTAATTAAAAATTCAATGCTCAAATTCAAAGATGAGTAGGCTAAAATAACATATTCCTTCCATTTTCCATAAGCTCATCATTATCCATCCACCAAATTGAATGATCCATTGTATCCATTCAAATATTCCTTATGATGTGTCATAATATGCATCATAAGTTGATCAAAAAGCGTATCTCCCTCTTACAACTTGTAGATGTTCTTATATTTCTATGTGGGGGCCCAACTTTTGAGGGCCATAACTTTTCATTTGGGAAGCCAATTGATCTTTTTTTTTAAATTATAGACCTCAAAGAGCTCCACATCACAAGCATTAAAAAACTAATGTTGGATTATCTATAATTATTTTCAAGGCCAAGAATAACCTTTGTAGCTCATAAATTGCATTTTTTTTAATTTTATAGCCCTAAAATTGTATTTTTTATGTTCTTATCATTAAGATACAAGGAGCTATTATTATGAGATGACAACTAGATTTGGGTTTTTGATATGGGGTGATCAATTAATAATCTCTCCCTCACATATCACACACTTTATGGGTGGTGTTTGGAACAACCTTGTGCTCATTTGTATTTTCCGAAGTGTTGTTGGACTCTAGTTTCTGCTAGTGTTTGGCTTTGCTGAAATGGGCGAGGATAGGAGCAAGCTTGAAGCCATATCTTGTGATAAGTGGAAGAACAAATGCAGAGTCTGACGGATTCTTAAACATGGGCATTTTACGCCTTATTTGGAGAGGCTTCATGGTTTTGATCATGAAGCCTCTGATAAATTCATTTGCTACTAGCATAACAAATGCTTGAAGGTGGATGAGATTGAATTTAACATTACTGAAGACTTCATTGCCTTCATCACTGGCTTGCCGATGAAGGGGCACAAATTCTACAAAGAAAGGAAGAGTAATGAAGATGTTATAGACCATTTTTTTAAGGGCAATGAGAAAGATGACCTAGTGAAGCTTCCCTCTTGGGGCTATGAATGTCTCTGGCATAAGCGCATTTGGGCTGATGTGGAGGTACTTTTAATGCGATATGTAACCCTCGATGGCCGATTTTCTACTATCCTAGGGCATCATTTTACTCTACTCAATCATTTCATACATGATTTGCATGTTTATTTTTCATTTTTCATTCTCTCATCCTTGGAGGTTTCGGTCTATGCCCACCTCAAGAATCATAGAACTCTTGTGCTCTATGAAGGGCTCATCTTGCTCATTATGGAGCACATGAGAAATAACACCCCAACCAAGTTTGTTAAGGGAAAAGAGAAGGCTATTAGTGATAAATCATTTTCTTCGAGTTTGGATTTCAATGATGATGAGGATAATGAGTGGAAGGTGGACATTGATAACACTATTGCGGCCTCCTCGTCCCCAGCTGAATCTCCCTCTAAAAAGAGAAGGGGACATTTAAGAAGTAGGGTCCTGCCAAGAAATTGGTCATTCATGGGATGGATTCTGGTGGGTCTTTGTTTGGAAAGGATGTGTCTGAGTATAATTTGGGTGGGCCTCTTCGACAAGCATCTAAAAAGAAGGAAAAGTTGCATGTTTTGGATTCTAAAGATTCTGGGAAGGAGGGGGATGTGCAATTAGTTCAATTGGAGGACTATGCAGATGTGGGGCTTCATAAGAGGTCTTCTAAGAGACTAGCTAAGTTACATAGGGAAGTGTCAAAAAGATGTGGGGAGGATGAGCATGAGGAACCAAAATAGGTGAAGGTCTTTACAAACAATGTCGTTGTTGTTGAAGATTTTCCTGCTCGGCAGACACCTCCTCATGAGGCGAACGTACAGGGTGATAAGGTTGTTGAGGATGCGCAGTCTAAGAAGGAGGTGAGGGTGGCTATGGGTGATAATTTAGCCCTCAATAAGCCAAAAAAGATAAGTGTTAATCCTCCATCTGAGGATTTATCCTACCTTGATGATGATAACACTACTATGTTTCAGCTATTGGATATGGCTAGAGCTAGCACCACTTGTACCTTAAAATTGGCCAAATGGGTGATGAAGGAGTTCAATAAGGTGAACATTAAAATCAGAGGCTTGAAGGAGAATCTAGCTACTCAACCAAAAGGGTCATCCACGGATTTTCTCATTGAGAGGATGGTGGACCTCGAATGCTCATTTTTTGATTTCAAAGCTCAGTGTGAAAGTCATCTTGGTGTGTTAGAGGGAAATATGATGGAAACTAATGAGGATATTAGAAAACTCTTGCAGATTAGCAATAGTTCTGTCAAAACTAGTGTAGATTCTCTCAAGGTTCTCTTTGACAAAATCGGCTAGCTCCGAGAGGATCAAATGTATTTTGCAGAGTTGTATGAGAAGGATCAGACTTCCAAGGGGAATGGTGCTTGAAGAATACCAAAGAGGAGGCTAAATGATCATGCTCAAGAACTAGGGGTAGCCTTAGGAAGTCTTTTGAAGAAGAAAAATAGAAATTGATGGATATCGTTAACTTGC
Organism: Sequoiadendron giganteum; assembly: GCA_007115665.2. NCBI lineage: Eukaryota > Viridiplantae > Streptophyta > Pinopsida > Cupressales > Cupressaceae > Sequoiadendron > Sequoiadendron giganteum. The sequence continues at coordinate 41,019,673 of CM021103.1, read as the reverse complement.
ACTACAATCAGGAGATTGAGGTGGCCAATACTTTGAAAAAATTGAAGTAATTCTCTTATTTTTGGTATGTTTTAGTTCTTCCATTTTGCTTCTTTTTGTTGTTTGTTGGCTATTGTTTGTTGTTGATGCTTCAATTATTCATTTCCTTTCTCAACAACATTTTGATGTAACTTGATGTAAAGGGTTTCACGTCCCTTTAAAACCTATTTTTCCCATATAATCAAAACATTAGGATACAAGATTGAGACACTTTTCCTTTTATATACCATGGATTGGATTTTTCCAAGAGTATTGTATGGTTTTAACAAACCTTAGTGGTTTATTTTATTTCTACATATATTATATATTTGAAGCACCTTGTCCCATGAACATATACTGTGTTATGTGTGATTTATATACTATATTGTCCTATTTACATTATTATATGTGTGGATATTATTGTGGTATCAAATCTATGATTTGGGAAAATGTGAGTTAAAAAACCTAATTTTTGAAGATTCGCCAATATTTCCCAGAAGGCTACAAATTTTTTCATAAAATTTTGATGGTCAAATAAGGAACCTACAATCCATAATTCATCCTTTAATCATCAATATTGAATGACTTTGTAATTTTTTAGTGTTTTTTCTTAAATTCATTATACAAGCCATAATTTATAGATCTTTTTATTTGTTGACACTTTTGGAGAGCTCAAAAAAATTAATTAGGGGTATATTCTTTGTACTAAATTTGTATTAGATTTCATTATGAATTGATTTGGTCAAATTTTAGTCAATGATATGTGGTATAAAGGTGATCTATTTAAATATGTTTTTCTTATAATCCCTAGTTTTAAAGGTGGTTCCTACTTGGAAGTGGTAGTGCATTATAACAAAGGAAATTTTAGGGTATAGAGATGATGTAAGTGGATATTGAGACCAAACTATATAGGATGCACTATGTTGGCTCTATTGAATACAGAGTTAATGCAACTACCTTTCAAACATTATTTTTAGATGTATTATTTAGGTTACCTATTCACATTCAAGATAAGTGAATAAAACCATTTGTTAAATATAAATGATATGTGCACAAAGAATAAGGTCATGAAAATTAAGGATAGCAACATTACACACAACTAGAATGTAGATTAAAAAGACTTGTTTCTATTGGTATTCTAAAATACCAATTCCCATATTTTTTCAATGTAGAAGACCTTGTCTATTACCTTGTGAGAAGAATTCATAATAGAGTGATTTACCTATGAGAGAGAATGAAAATACTTGTAAATACAAAGATAATATATGATCTCACATCATAGTCTTGCAATGAAATGAAAGAGGAAAATGTAATAATTTATAAGGAATTGGAGAAAGCTATATAAAGCATCATCAATGGGGACCAAAATCATCACTTAGGGGTAAATTGCAAATGAATGTGTAGTCTCATAGTATCTAATATGTGTCAAAACCATGGATCAAAGTGGCATGCTCATCTATCTTCATGAAATTATTGTGTAAAGTCTATGATGACTAGATTCTATTTAGAACTACATATGCAACATACCATATCAAAATGCACGAGGTTCAATATGACTATTGCACATATAGAAAAAATGGAAATGATTTAGATGTGTGCCTATTGTGGATGAATGTAATTTTTTTTACTTTGGCTCAGTGTTAATACTTAATGTATTGGCATAATGTGGACCAATAATTAGGTAGAAGATCAACAATGTAGAGCAAAGCTCAACATTATGATTCGAAGATCTAATTCTCACCTCTCAAAGGTAACATGGTATCTTTGTGCATAAAAATAACAAGAAATAATGGATGAAGGCACTCAAATTTCAATATTTTGATCAACGAAGGTGCAAGATAGAAATTGTATAGGCCTTCCCAGAAGAGAATTTTGATTTATTTGGGCATTTCAAACAAGTACATTTTTCTAAAATTTATTCTAATTTGGAGGCTAATAATTTTTCCTATATTATTATAAATAATAATGTTGAGGTAGAGAAGAAATATATGCTCACAATACCAATTCCTCTAATACCAGAACGACTACAAAAAGATCAACAACAAAAATAGGTGCCTATGATTGTTATTGAGGAACCTAAACTAATAGATGGTGAATAATAAAATACATGTGCAAGTCAGTTGGAGTTTTTTGGTGCACATGCCACATGTCAAGTTGAGAAGGCATTCTAGGAACTTATGTTAACATAACTCGCTATATATGATTCTTTAAGATTTTTTGTGCTCAGTATCATTGCAACAATGAATGACATGGTAGAAAAATCCCAAACCGTTACTTTATTCCTTGAGATAATAAATGATTCTAATGCAACATAGTCCCAACATCATGGGTTTATTTTTCATATCAAGAACATAACTAGACCATGCCAATGTGTCGATACTATTAAAGAATAAGATAAAATAGTTTTGATGAAGAATGTGGGATAAAGGATGAGTTGAAAATGTTAAAATAGGAGCACAATGTTGTATTAGATATATTTGATTCCTTCAAGTGAAAAGTTACTAAGAAGGATTTGTATGTAAAATTTGAGCACAAGGTTGCAGTACATAAGTCAAATTTCTTCATGTGAATTTTTTAAGAAGGATATGCATGATACAGCTTGAGTTAAATTTGGTGTAGTACTTACCACATGTAAAGAGGATTTGACCTAGTGAATAATATCCACAACTTGCTTATTTGCATTAGCTATATTAAGATAAGATTATTGTGTTGGGACCAAATGTTCTCACTAATGAATGGTTTTTTCAACAAAGTATTGGGCTAGATGATAACATGGAGGATCACGCCAAAAAATTTGAATCTTCAATTAATATACTTTTGATCTGAATACTTGAACATGAGGATCTTGAAGTGCAACTAAAAATGAAGGAAGAAGAGGAATAATACTAGGCCATAGAGGTGGAATGAAAGGCTATAGAGGAATATAAGAAGAAGGGGAAGAGCTAAGTCACAAATAAGAGGAAGAAAGAGTAGAACTTGAAAAGTTCAAGAATGAGTAGACAATGAAAAATGAAAGTTACCAATTTGAATCATGTATGTAGAAACTTGTGACTACATGCAAGATTTTTTTCACATCAGTTGGTTTGATAGAATGGTTAAGATCTTGATTTATGCATCTAAAATATGAAATGCACATGCTAAAACATGACCTTCTAGAAGAATACATGAATTTAGATTCATGTGGTATCCATGTATGCATCACAAATCTTCTTCTTTGTATTTTTCAACAAACTTAAAGACCCCCCAATAATATAATCCTGACTTGCATGCTTAAGACTAATCTATAGTTGGACTTTTTGTATAATTGACATATAAAGTTAGAAGTTTGCAAGTCTAGTTATAACAACTCACACCATAGGATATGGATTATTTGATAAATATTACATAAGTGATGGAACAACTTGAATATTGATTGCCATCTAGTCTTGCATAATGGAAAGGTTTTATGTAGAATTTTTTTTTGAAAGATGTGCCTAATGGATACATGTCCTTGCGAATCCTATTTGAATATCCTAGCTTGAGGTTTATAACCTTTACAAATCTTGGTTATTTTTTGTTTCCCATTCTCCCTTTTTTTTGTATTCAATTTTTAAAGGAAAAAACATATTATTTATGTGGTGAGAAAGTTGGAAACATATTGTATTATAATTCCTATTGTAAGACATCTTAAGGATATTTCTTAGTTATATAATAGGTAGTGCAAGATTAGCTTGTGCATATAGATAAGGATATACATAGTGCATCATATTATAATGTATTTTGAGATGCATGATTCATGTGCATATATTTATACTTGTAGTTCATGGTTAATGTGTGCATGCTGATATTGTAATGTGTATGGATAGCTAAGGGATTGGCATGAGAAAATTTTATATGTATACCACATGACTATAATGTAGTTGACATCGTTTTGTATTTAGATTAGTATAGAAGAACTTAAATGCTCATGGTTTTATCAATATATGCATGAGTTAGTTTTAGGATTTTCTTACAATTTTAGTATGTAGTTCATAATAGAGATAAAATAATTTTGTTTGGGTGAGATATGTCAATACATGTGAAATATTAAAGTGTTTAGCCTTAGGTCACTACATATATAAGGAAAATGTCTAGAAAAAATATATTATCAAGCAACTCCATTGATCTCATGTCAATATTGATAGATATTACATCATCATAGCCATTTTACATCTCTATCTTACAAGTCTTTGGTCTTTGTACATCAAAAATGAGATTTGACTCATTGTCAAAGAAGGCTCATGATTTCCTCTACACATAACAAGCCCCTAATGTGCTTTTCAACATCTCATTTATCCTACATATATACTCATGTAAGGGAATGGATTTTGAAGGACATCAATATTTGAGGAAAAGATCATGTTGCAAGATTAAACCATCTGAAGTGGACTAACTTGCATGTGTATTATGTTTTTGAATCTTGTGAAAACAACAAAGTCGTTTAACTCATGACTAAAGAAGTTTCACAGTTCTAGACTCCTCTATTTGCTTCATACCACCACCATATTAAAAAATATATATATCATCATATGTGCAAAAAATTAGAAGTACAAAATAGTAGAGGACACAGACATGCCTAAATAGACTAAATCGTAACAAAGCATGATAAAATTGCACACAACCCACATCTAAAAAATAAATACCATAGATAAACTAATAATAGAATCTCGTCCCAAATTTCAAATTAGAATTGTAAATCGAATCATTATATTTTTTTATAAAACTCGACATTCTTTAAACATTTTCTAACCTCTCATTCATTTTCATAGATCTCTAACTCAATGTAATTCATTTATTAAACTTTACATAAATTCATATGTTATTTGGAGGATAGATTTCTTTTTGGACAAATATATGACATCATTCATTAAAAAATAAAATCAAACTGTTATAATTTAGATTTAATGGGCAGAAGAAGCGTGATTCTGGAATGTTTGTCCATTAGACAGCACGAAGATTCTACGTTTATTGCAGCTTTTACGTTTGTCATTATTGATTTATTTATTCTCATTACTCTAGCTAAGTATTTTGACTTTCTACAATTTCACCTTTTAAATTAGCATTCTCAAGCATATAAATTTATATGGGGTAATTAAACTAATTAAACAAATGATAAGGGAGACCTCATCCATTGAAGTGCCTTATATTCATAATAAGCATTCAATATTTATACATTTAGAATAAGTATTATGTGCCATATGATTTGAACATGAGATTCTATTATGATATTTGTGCATATATGCATTTAATGTCTTAAAAAAAATTAGAATCTAATAAATAATTTGTTATTTAAGTGCGTAAATAATTTCGTTTCTTTGATTAAACATTAGAAATTATGGGGTATTCACTCTATCAAATTTGTCACAATCCTAGTCTAATCTCTTATTTGTTTGGTTATTAAATTCAACGGCCTCTTTGTGAACCAATAAATTTTCTTAGTATGTCAAGGAACACTTGACATTGAGATGTGTCTGAACTAAGGGGGTCTTGTTTATTAGGATACACCATAAGGATAACATAATGATAGATGAGGCCCCCCTTTTAGTGTGCTTAAACTACTTAAGCTCACTAAAAAGGGGGGCTCATCTATTGAAGTTCCCCACATGTATACTATATATTTAGTATTTCGACATATAGAAATGTAATACCTCCCCTAAGATTTGAACACATGTCTACTATGGTATTTGTAAATGTAAATATCTAACAGATTTCTTGATATATGAACACAAGTCTCCATTGTCAAAATATTGATGATTTACTAGTTTAAGTCATCTATAATTACTTTAAGGGATAAAAGTGCACAACTTTAGACAATTATTTTACATCAATATAAGAACACATCATAAATGTAGAGTTGTAGTCCCCAAGTCAACTTATTTGACATACAAACCAAATCCTAACCTAGAACCCATCAACCAACAACTACTACAAATCCCCCTAGTTTAGACCAACGCTTAGTTATAACCTTTTCTCATCTAGGACTAGGAAGCATGGCAAGGCCCAAACTATGGACTAAGTCATGTGTCATATCATATTCCACTACTTCAAAATCCAAATTTATTTCTTTCAAGCATACCTTTTCAAAAACTAGTCATTGTTTCATACACATGTGCACCATATTTTTTTAATTGAGTGACTAAAGACATGTATTTATAGATATTCCTAGGTCATTAGAAGTATACTAAAATCAACTAGGAATCACAAATAAAAAAATCTGATTCAGAAGCATTTTAAAGTGATGATGTTGCATCCACGCTAGTTCTTCATGCTTCTTTCATTTGCATTGCTTGTGTGGTGTGAGAGTAAACTTGTACTCATCATCTAATGGCTTGATTACAGTTGTCAAGATAGAATTCTCCCTTTGGAGAGTGGTGTGGTGACTCTCCTAATTGACAAAATGTAAAAACTCATAGGTTATGGGTAACCTAAACTTAGAGTGAATCTCTAGACAGGGTTGATTCCCCTAATGTAACATCTAAAACTAACTTTATTCTAATGCTACAATAAAGAAAATAGAATAAACTAAGAATAAAAGTGAATTTAAATTTTTTTAAATGATGTGATAACTAGAATATTTGATGAATTATATTTTACTAAACATACACAATAAGATTAATGAAACCAACACACCATATACAACTCAAGATTTGGCATTTTTTTGCATAAGTTTCATGATAGAAATGACTAAAATTTATTATCTTTTAGGAGGAATATCAAGTGATCTTTGAGAGCTCAAATGATGATTTTTCATAGCTAAAACTTGTATAGATTTCACTAGGAATAGAGTATGACCTACAAAATAGATGCACTATTATATAAAGGTAATGTTGATCATAAAATTTTGTGCCTCTCTGAATAGCCTTATGAGAAATTCAATGAGTGGGGGACCAAAATGCGCATCATTGAATGACCTCTGAGGTTTTTAAAGAAAGTCGACTCTTCTTTGTGTTTGGGGAAAAGGGGATAGAGAGAAATGCAAAAAAAAAAGATGGTGATGCGCCAAATCTTTTACAACATTTCAAACTTTAACTATCTCTTACAACTGATGAGATGGACATAGAATGCCACAAACCCTTCATTGTTGGGAAGAGAATGAGTAGAAAAGGCTAGAGAAAGCACAATGTAGTCTTTCAAATCTCCCCGTGGGAAGCATCCATTAAGGTTCAACAGAAATAAGAAACCCAAAAGATTAACAGGAATATTTCAGATATTCAGAGAATCCTTCCTCTTTTACAACATAATGTGAAAAATGATGTAGCTTTTACAGAAAATGAAAGAGCATGATGGACATGATCCAATCTCTAAAATATAGCATTAAACATAAAAGCTAACAACATGTAAAATAATCATTCAGAGTATCTATGTAAGGCTTTAACACAATGTTCTCAGCATAAATGATATATATGAAAAAAAACTTGATAAAGGCCTTAAAATGCACAATCCCAAATATTTCTTCTTGATAGATCTAATTCTTATGATATATTAATTGAAAACAGAGGTTGGATGCCAATCCGATGATAGTCTTAACAAATATAACATGCCAAAAAGCGTAAACAGTGCTTTACGAAAACTTTCCTATTCTTGAGAAAAATGTAACTCATTGAAGTAATATCTATCTTCCTCTAAAATATTTTTTCCAAAGAATCTCTCAAAAACTCCCAAAAAACTTTCTACCCACTACTGCAAATCTCCTTTTATAGCTAGAAGAAGAGGACACCACCACAATCGATCGAGAAGAAAAACTACCAAATGTTTGAATCTGATAGACTACAATCTGATCTTAGAGCTTGATTAGATTGCAGAAATATTTGCTCATAAAGTATCAACTACCTCATTTATGGTTCCAAATATTATAGAAGATTTGTGAATATATATTGTCATAAGAAGATCAAATTTTAGATTGATCATATCAACACGATTTGATTAGCCATGGTGAGTGATGATGTTATCCCAGAAGTCCAATCTCGAAAGTAAATACGCTACCACGCTATTCGACAAACTCCACCAAAAAGATATATCAACGGAAGGCACAACCCGCCCGACGAAATTATCGACATGGCAAGCTGGCGGACGATTTCAGAATTTTTGAGAATAGTTTCGCTGAAATCCCCACTGAGCATACATGTGTCCCAGTTTGGACCCAAAAGGAAGATGATATAAAGAAAATTCATGCAACCACCATGTGGCGTATTACATTTTTTTCAACAAGAAAAAATTTTATCCTTCAAGGTGCAGAGCCATCCTATCATGAAAAAAAGAAGGGTCGAAAACTGAAATGTCAAAGGAAAAAATTGCTCCACAATTCTGGCGACTCATAGGGGGCCTTCGCTTGTGGAGGCATGAACCTAGATCTCAAAAATCCTCAAAGTTTGAGGAAAGTAGCATGTTGGATCTCCCAATCTCCATCGGTGGGATAGACGAGGGCGCATTGAGTCTCGTAGGCTTGATCAAGATCAAGGACTTCTCTGAAAGAGACTCCTCCCCACCTTGATGAAACAAATCTGATGTGGTAGTGCATTTTGGAAAGGGGGAGAATTTCCTTCTCGGTCTCCTCGATAGTGGATAACGAGCTCAAACCTTGGAGCGTTGTGGAGTCCTATATTTTGATCCTAATCACTTTTGTGATATGCTCTATTGTTAACACTCCTCCATCCGATGAGAATAGGGCGGGTAATTCGGATTGGAGTAGAATTTTGAACTCCTCCTTGATCTCATCGACCTTCTTATTCAACACCGCTTGGAAAGCTTTACTTTTTGACATGCCCTGGTGGCAGGTGATAAATTTGTTTTCCTTTTTTATGGCTGCCCTTCGGTCGGGAATCTCAACGTCCCTTAAAGCTTCCTTAGTTGCTTTACATAGTTTTGATACCAATACCCCTGATTCTTCAGATAGGGGGGTGATTATGTGTAGAATTTGGTTGACTATTGGGCCAACCTTTGTGTTTAATTCCCGAGCATCCATTAGAAACTGTAAAACTAGTTTCAGGGTTGCAATTACAACTATGATTCTCTCCCAATGAGTAGATATTAACTTTTTAAGTATTGGTAGGAGTTCAAATCCCTATGCCATGATCAATTCCTATTGGAATTGGGATTTCCTCGCTCTCATGTTTTCCTCCACTTGATTTTTCTCCTAGAGAGCATTTGTAAGCTCAAAGTGTAGCTTCCCAATCTCCTCGTTACGAGTCAGCAAAATAGACTCAATATCTTGCTTCTCTTGTTTTTCCTTTTCTATCTCTACCTAGGCCTTCTAAAGATTGTCAGAGGCTTGACATCAGATGCTATTCAATTCCTCCTACATATCCTTATTTTCCTGATCCATCTCTTGTAGCACCTTTTGCAGCTCATTATATATAGCATTCGCTCTGACCGCATCTCTTTCCAACCTTGTATGTCTTTGTTGATGCCCTGCGTTTGTTTCATGTTCGACCACAATCTCACATTTCAATCTTTCTATCTTGGCATGAAGTCGATCCCTATTAATTAAATAATCTAATTTTTTTAATTAATTCATTTTATCCTTTTGTGTCTTCTTTTGATTAATTAAATAAATTATTTATTTAATTACATCAATATATTTGACCTTTATAATTAAATAAATTTATATTTATTTAATCATTTATCATTCTCCACTATAATTAAATAATTATGACAATTATTTAATTATTCATCTTTCGTCATGAATTAATTAAATAACTTATATTTCCTCTCACTTTTTAAATTAAATTTCTATTTAATCAAAAAGTTAACTCACCTTTTCCTCTTGCAATGGGATAATGTTTCCATTATTTCCAAACGCAATTTCCCTATCAAATTGAAGTGATTTTTTTTATGAAATTAGTTAATTTCCTCTTGCTCTTTCACTTCCGATCTCATCTCATCTTGTCTCAATTGATTGAACTAAAAATCAGTCAATCTCGACCATCCAATTTGCATTCACCTCTCTATAAATACCGATGTCATTTATCATTTTGAGATATCTAGAATTTATAACTACATGCTGTTGAGATAATACTTTCTTCAATATTTTGTTGTCATTTACTTTAGGCTACATTCGAATATGAGGGAAAGAATCATTTAGTAGAAAAATGAAGGAGAGCTATGGAGATAATTCAATGAATGCATGAAGGATTGTGTGATATTATTTCATTTTATTTTATTCTTTTATGTTTTCATTGTCCTCAATAGTTTATTAGGGCTTTTGGTGTTTATTGATCTAATATGCTTAAACTTGAAAATCTAACCCTAATGGTAGTGGGATTGTATCTGCCTGTGACATTTGTTCCTCCTTCTTCAAATGCTTCCTAGAGCAATGTATTTTGCTCTGGGATTGATATAACATCCCATGGAGATACATTAACGGGCTCCTTTTTTAAATGCTGTTCTACATTAAGCATTTCGACTAACGGGACTTTAGCTTTGAATGGTGGTATCTCTTTTTCCTTTGATAGAGGTCGATCCGACGTGGATGGGCTCAATGTTTTGTCCATATCTTTCTCTGGTAATGGCAGAGCTTGCGACTATGAAGTGGGTTAGATCTATGATGCTTTCTCTACTTGTGGTTGTGGTTTTCGTGGCTACATATGCTATGGAGCTCGTTGCACGTATTCTCCAATTATTCTTCTCTTGGACTGGGTGTTGTAGTCTGACTGTACCTATGGGGCACTAGTCGTCAAAATATCATTTGCAAACACTACGTCTTCTTCTTCCATCCAAGAAAATAGTGCTTGGTCTAGTGAGATATCCAACTCTTGCTCTAAGGAAATCCCTTGTGTTTGCACTCTAGAGAAGGTATTCTCCATTTTGGGAGACTAATATTATTTCATGTTCGAAAACACACCTTGGCCTCTTTGTTCTGCTATCTTCTCTTCCAGATTTCCCCTCCAACAATTTTGGGGCATATGGCTATCGTTACATGGGAAACACCATGCATTCTCATCCTCTGCTAGGTTGTTTTGTCCTGGGACCAAATCTCTATTCGGACTGCTCTTGACAGTCTGAATCAAAATAGTGACTAGGACTATCTGGTTTGTAGCCGTTGGTTTTGTATTTCCTCCTTTCAGAGCTCCTTGATATGTGTTCTACTGATCAGATGACCTTCCCCCTTGATAGGTTTGTGTGGGAGGCTTCAGAGGTTTCAATTGTTGTCATTGGATGAGGACCAGCTCGTTCGTAAATGACCACATGCGGCTCTTCATATCATTGACATCTGCTACTAATGAAGAAGAGCCTGACATTCTGGGTTGTCCTCCTGGGTATACATACATGGAGAGCGGTCATGCAACAGACATGTCAATTTATAGAGTGGGGGCACTGGGAGTTTCTTCTTCTCGGGGTCCACCAAACATTTCCATGAATATGGGCATTAGTGGTCACATGTGGAAGCTTCCCAACATCAATTAGACTATTCTCTACACGCATAGCTAGATTGTATGCATCAGGCAAGGTATCTCCTCCCATTGATTGTACCATGACTGTGATGTATGAATTAAAGGATTTTAGATAGAACATGAATGCCATAGTTGTCAGAGGTCTGGCCGTCACGTGAATCCTTTGCCAAGTTTTGTAGAAATTGGTGTTGAAATCGCTCATGACCTCTTGTAGGGCCCTCTTAATAGTGATTAATTGTTGTAGCAATGAGGAGTGATCTCCTTTCTCTAACAAGTGCTCAAATAATTTCTCCCCGAGATGATCCCAAGAGCGGATGGAACCAGAAATCAAGGATCTATACCAGTCCTGAGCCTTTCCTTTGAAAGATGCAACCAGTAATCTAAGGGCTACATTTTCTTCCACAATGTTATGTACTCTATGTTAGTTCTTTTTCCAGCTAAACCTAGGAATTATCTAAAGGGATTTCAATCCTTATGTTCAAGATAGTCATAGGTTAGTGGCCAACATAACGAGTAAAAATCCTTGACATCCTTACTCTTGCACTTCACGCTCTATGAGACCTAGGAGGGTATTTCCTTCTTTGTGTTCATTTTGATTTATCTAAATGAAGAACACTTCTGCATAGATAGGTTTCTATTACAGGAAAATGAACAATATCTACAAAGATCTGGCTATTCTTTAGGTAAATAACTATTCATTCACTAGGAACACAGGTGTGTATGAGACTTACAACTCATAATTAATAAAATTTTGATGAGTATTGTTCTTATTCTAAACTTATACTTCGGCATATCACCAATTCACTAATTGCATGAACTCTTGACAAACAGGCCAATGCCTCATCAATTGGGTAAATGGAGTCAAATATGAAATACTCAGTACTATACAAATCATTTAATTCTAACATAGATGGATTGGCATTGTAATGACTTACACAACAGAGAACTCACAGTATCTAGAGCATTACTTCTTACCCAAATCCCATACAAGCTCTTACAGACCTATAAATCTCTTCAAGTATTTAATTAACTCTTTGAGTTAAAACATAGAACAAAGTCATACATTCAATTAAACCACTGAAGATAAACAAAAAGATGCTTGATATTTTCATTCATAATCTACAACAACTGTACACGGGAGAGTACATACTTGAATTTTGTAGATTTGTTTCGATATCAGTCATTTATATAGAACTATTTAAGAACATTACATACATGACCTATACCCAAGACAATTTACTAGTAACTACATCAAGGGCTTTGCATCATATCTCTTTTGCACTTGAATTCACCCAGACCTTTCAAAGCTCAAAATTTTTTGACCTCTGTAATGAACCTTGAAATCCATTTTATATACCAAGGGAGCAACAAGCATCAAGCTCATTACAGTTACCTTTCAAAACAAATTTCTTCAGCACAAAATTTCAACTACATTTCAAGAATTCCCAGATGGTTAGATGTAATCATTTACCCAGCAGGGGAATCAAAATTTTCATATTACCTGCCAAAACCAGTTGACACTACCACAACTGTTGCAAAATTTCATTGAGGCCTTGTTATCCACGTTCACCAATGCAAACCCCAACATTATCATCACAAAAAAAATGAAACCCAAACACCACACCAATCACCTAGAACCCAAACTATCACCAGGACCACGATACACGTGCCCACTTCATGTCCTCGCCACAATAGGAGGCAAAACTACTGCTCCCTCTTCCTCATTAGTATTCTTCTTAACATCATAACCAACATGTCCACATGGTGCCTTCACAAAAATTGGGGAAACTATGAGCACCTCTCTATTCACACCAACCAATTCAGTTAAGGCCATAAGATTTCGGCCATAACCGGAATCAGTTTCCATATCACTATCAAGAGAGCTATCTGAAACATCAATGGGAAAAAATTTCCTTCCCAAGGTACCCCAAACATACCTTATCTTTTCTCTTGATCCTCACATAAACTCCGTAGGCTTCTTTTCTTTTACATCCACCACCTCTTCTGCAATCACGGCCTAACCTCTCAGCCAAGAGCTGCATCTGGCAAAAATTGAGGTAGGCTCCTTGCACTCTTCTTTCAAGATTGAAGGGCCTTCAAGAGTTCTCTGCTCGATTATGGGGACATCATTATGAGACTTCTACACGTTCAGCCTTGCATACCTTCACACCGATGGCAGGGAAATGGTCAGCCAACTCATCTTCCATAGATACACAATTTTACGAGCTTATACAAGAGTAATCACTACTCACTACACAAGCATAGAAATTTTAAAAATCCTTATTGCATTGGTGAAAATGATGAGCCTTCATCTGCATTTATTGAGAAAATTGATGATGTTGATCATCAATGCTCCAAGAGAAGCACAGGTGAGCGAGTGATTATTCATTGGCATCTATTTCACCACCATTAATTTCCCAAGTACATGGAAATCTATGTATCATTCTTCATAATTGCAAGGAAATAGATCTTCACATGGAAAAATATCAAAATGATATCCTTTGAAGAGAATACACCATTAATTCTCATTCTTCACACAGCCCAAACGACCATCACATGCCTGATTCTAGTCTTTGAATGTGAGATGTTGATTGCTCGATGAGGTCGTCCCTTGGATGACTCAGATTGAGGCAATGATGTTTGAAATCCCCACACTGTTGCATGCCAAGTCCACTGGCCAATGGTGTCCATCCAATTCAGAAGACATGTCCACCACCCATGGGTCCCAACCAGCCTCTTCATCCTTCAATAAAATCCATGCGTCGCCATCACGCGGACCACGCAGGGCATTAGGTAGCAATATTTAATACTATGTACAACACACATGCTACAACGAGATTGAGATCAGATGGTACATTAGAGCCATCAATTCTGAGACATAGGAGGTTGAGGTTGATAGTGGGGAATGGGTCCCATTTCCAATGGAAGACATGTGGCGCAATCACGTAGACCGCGCGGCCCAGCAAAAATGCATTTTTAATTGATGTGTGGTGTGCGTGCATAGATGGGGGATTCGATCCTTTCATCCAATGGCCCAAATTTTTGCACGTGCAAAAAATGTTATGATGTAGGATCATCCCTAGTTCTTGGAAATCTTGCATCGACCAAAAATATTTTCATTCACTTTTGCTCTTATTTTGTTCTTGTTCTAGTTTGTGTTGGTAGATCCAGTGTTTCTTCATGTTTTCTCGCCATATCTTGCATACCTAGGATTTCATTGTGGACATGTTCAATTGTCGTATTCCAAGATTTTAGCTCATTTGGACCTTTTTCCGGCAATTTATTGCTCCCAGAGTATGTGACATTTTTTGGGACTGGCCTTAGAATAACTTCAAAACCTAACGGTTAGTTGGATCAATCGAGGACCTTTCTCGTGACTTACGGATCCTCACAATATGTTTAGATTTGTTCCTTGGAGTGTCCCCAACCTTACACTTAGGTCCACACTTCATCTTATGCATCTACCATGGATGAATTTCAAATTTGAGGCCAACCTGTTCTTGCACAAGTTACACTTTTCTTCACGGAGATTGTAGCGATCTTTGGCCAACGTAGATGTTTCTTGACTCGCAGATGTGATATAAAGCTAGTAGTGAATCACTAGATTGGGAAAAAATTAAGAAGACAGATCATGATGTATAGAGATTTTGATCTATAGGATTTTCGCTTGCATGTATGAGCGCTATATCTTAAGCATGTCGTAATCATGCCCGTGCGCCGAATCTGTAAGCCCGGATGTGGTCGACTATTTGTAATCAAGATTTCTGATAATAAGAATGTTTGTAACTGAATTTTCCTCTATATTTCATATTGCTTATGTTGTGTGACTCTTGCTGCATGGTTTGGATTGTTCTCTTTAAGGACCCTCCTACCATGACTGCACCAAGCTGGTATCAGAGTGAGGTTCATTCCTTGCAGGATCGTCAAAAGTTGCACAGTCCTATTGAAGATTTGTTGTAGGGTGGCGGATTAAATATTCGACCTGCAATTGTAGAGGACTTGCGTAAATATGGCAGGAAGAAGGAATGGTAGAGGAAATGGAGTGCGTGGAAATGCAGACCCTGCTATAATGGAAATGTTGAGAAGAATTGTTGCTAGATTAGAAGTGGTTGAAATGACTCAGAGAAGAGGTCAACTAGTTGATGATGTAAGTGATGAAGAAGTAGAAGAACAAGAAGAAGTTGCAAGAGAAGAGAAACCTGGCCTTGATTAGGGAGAAGAGAGGTTCATAAGAGCCCTAACCAGAGTGAACACTAAGCCACATTTCAATCCACCAGATTATAATGGTAAGTTGGATTTAGATGAATTGTTGGATTGGGTAACAAAAATGGAGAAATAGTTTGATTTTGAAGGTACCCCAGATGATAAGAAGGTGAAATATTCTTGTACAAAGTTGAGATGACATGCATCCCTTTGGTGGGAACATTTGTAGATAGATAGACAAAGAAAAGGAAAGGAGAAGATAAGATCATGGGATTGGATGGTGAATAAATTGAAGACAAAGTTTATGCCTATAGACTATCAGATTAGTTTGTTCAAGAAATTGCAGAACCTAAAGCAAAAAGAATCAAGTGTGACAGAGTATACTGAGGAATTATATAAGTTGAATATCAGATCTGGACATTCAGAAGATGAGATTGAACAAGTAGCCAGATATGTGAATGGTTTGAGGTCATTTATTCAAGATGAGATCAGTTTGATTAAGTTGTTGAGTGTGGAAGAGGCATATCAGTGTGCCCTAAAAGCATAAGAGAAGCTGAATAAAAGACATGAACATAGACAAAGAGGAAGAGGTGGAAGATTTCAGAGAGGAATAATATTTATTGGAGGAGGAAGAGGAAATTTTGCATATCAGAATAAGGAGGTCAATAAGAATGAAAATTCATATCGAAGAGATGATGGAAACTCTTACAGAAGAGGAGGATATGGTGGTTACAGAAATTAAGGGTATAGAAAAGATGACAAAGGACAAGAGAAAAGAGTATTCAAGGGAGCTTGCTTTAAATGAGGTGGAGAAGGACATAGAGCCTTTGAATGCAAACAAGGAGAGGCAAGCAGAAAAATTGAGAACAATAGGATAATAGCCTTTGTTGAGGAGAATCATGTTGGATCATCTAATCAGATGGAAGAAGGAAAGGTGTTGGCGAATAGGAGAGTTTTGTGTCAAAGTGAATTGGAGAAAGAACCATTGTAGAGAAAGAATTTGTTCAAGACCAAATGCAAGGTAGCTGGTAAATGTTGCAAAGTGATCATTGATAGTGGAAGTTTAGAGAACTTGGCTTCTGAAGAAATGGTAACCAAATTGAAGTTGGAAAGGTTGAAACACCCTAAACCCTATCAGATAGCATGGATTCAAGATGAGCATAAAATACTAGTAAGGGAATAATGTCTGGTGAAATTGAAGATAGGAAACTACCATGATGATTTTTTGTGTGATATTATGCCTATGGATATATGCCATATCTTGTTGGGAAGGCCTTGGTAGTATGATCGACAAGCTATTCATGATGGAAATAAGAACATGTACACCATTGTTGCTAATGGGATGAAGTAAACTTTGTTACCCTTGAAAGATGTTCTTAAGGATGAGATTTGTACAACTGCTAGAATCTGTTTGGTTGATGGAAGGAGATTTCTAGATGGACTGAGACATGAGAACATGTGCTATGTATTGGTGCCTAAGAAAGTTGAAGACTTGAATCATGTACAAGGACAACTTGAGGAGATAAAAGAGTTGTTGAAAGAGTATGAGGCTATCATTTCTGAAAATGTACCTAATGGATTACCACCTGTAAGGAGTATTAGTTATTGCATGGATCTGATTCTTGGAGCTAGTATGCCTAATAAAGTAGCACATCGAATGACACCGACAGAGAATGAGGAATTGAACAAACAAGTGCAAGAGTTGTTGAGGAAAGGTTTGATCAGAGAAAGCTTAATTCCTTGTGCAGTACCTGTTGTGCTTGCACCTAAGAAAGATGGAGAATGGAGAATGTTTACCGACTCTAGAGCCATAAATAAGATCACGGTGAAGTATAGATTCCCTTTGCCCCGGATGGATGACATTAATGATTGTTTGAGTGGAGCTAAGTACTTTACAAAGATAGACTTGAAGAGTGGATATCATCATATCATAATCAGAGAAGGAGATGAGTGGAAAACAACATTCAAGACAAATGAAGGATTGCATGAGTGGTTGGTGATGCCTTTTGGGTTGACAAATGCATCGAGTACTTTCATGAGGTTGATGAATGCGGTATTGAAGAAATTCTTGGGTAAATTTGTGATTGTATATTTGGATGACATTTTGATTTTTAGTAAGACTAGAGAGGAACATTTGTTGCACATAAGACAAGTTTTACAGAGGCTGAAAGAAGAACAGTTGCTGATAAACATAAAAAAGTGTAGATTCATGAAGGAGGAATTGGTATATCTAGGATTTGTAATATCATTGGATGGACTAAAGATGGATCCTGAGAAGGTGAGAGCTATTGTTGAATGGCCTACACCTGAAGGCATTGGAGAGGTAAGATCATTTCATGGATTAGCTAGTTTCTACCAAAAGTTCATTAGGAGTTTTAGTTCTATTTGTGGCCCGATGACAAAGACAATGAGAAGATGCCGAAAGGATTTTAGATGGACATCTGGAGCAGACAAAAGTTTTGAATTGTTGAAGCAGAAGGTGACTGGGCAGCCTGTGTTGGCTCTACCAGATTTTGATAAGGTATTTCAAGTAGACTGTGATGCAAGTGGAAATGCAATTGGAGCAGTGTTAAGTTAAGAAGGAAGACCAATAGCCTATTTCAGTGAGAAGTTGAATGATGAAAGGATAATATATTCAGTATATGATTAGGAGTTCTATGCCATAGTTAAAGCTTTGAAAAAGTGGAGACATTACCTGTTATCTAAGGATTTTGTGTTGTATATAGATCATCAAGCTTTATAGTATGTGAACAGTTAAGGTAAGTTGAATTAGAAACACATGAGATGAGTAGAGTTCTTACAAAGTTACACTTTTGTCTTGAAAAATAGGAGTGGAAAGTCAAATACAGTTGTTGATGCTTTGAGTAGAAGAAGGAACTTACTAGCATAGATGAGAGTGGAGGTATTAGGCTTTGATGAATTGAGGAACTTGTATAAGGAAGACCTGGATTTTGCAGAACCTTGGAGAGCATGTAGAGAACCGGTCTTGGAGGATAGAAGTCAATGGTTGGATTATTTCATCCAAGAGGACATATTGTTTAGAGGAAATCAGCTATGTGTACCCCGAGGCACGATGAGTGATATATTGGTAAAAGAGAAACATAGTGGATGATTGGCAGGAAATTTTGGAATTGACAAGACAGTAGCATTGGTGAGTGAGAATTACTTTTGGCCACAGATTCATCAGGATGTCAGTAAATTTGTATAGAGTTGCAAAGTTTCTCAAGTTGCAAAAGGAAGTAGTCAAAATGTTGGATTGTATAAACCTTTAACAGTACAAGAAAGACCTTGGGAGGATATCAGCATGGATTTCATAGTTCGTTTGCCTAAGACACGGAGAGGAAATGATTCTGTATTTGTGGTAGTGGATAGATTTTCTATGATGACACATTTCATACCTTGTAAGAAGACAACTGATGCAGTACATGTAGCAGATTTTTTTTTCAAAGAAGTGGTTAGATTGCATGGATTACCTAGGAGTATTATTTCAGACCGAGATACAAAGTTTGCTGGCAATTTTTGGAGGACACTTTGGAAGAATTTAAAGATAGATTTGAAGTTCAGTTCTACTTTTCACCCATAGATAGATGGACAGATAGAGGTAGTGAATAAAATTTTGGGAAATTTGTTGAGATGTTTGGTTGGAGAGCAAACTGGAAGTTGGGATCTAGCCCTAGCACAAGTAGAGTTTTCCTACAAACATTCAATGAACAAGAGTACTGGAAAGACACCTTTTGAGATTGTTACAGGAGTTCAACCTAGAGGTATATCAGAGTTGAGAGACATTAGTAAGGAAGATAAAAGGAGTGCAGAAGTAGAAGAATTTTCAAAACACATGAAGGTAATGCATACTCAAGTAAAACAACATTTGGAAAATATGAACCAGAAGTATAAGGAGAAAGTAGATGAAAAGAGGAGACATAAGGAGTTCGAAGATGGAGATGAAGTGATGGTGTATTTTAGGAAGGAAAGGTTTCTAGTTGGAACTTACAGTAAATTGAAGATGAGGAAGTTTGGACCCTATAGGATTTTGAAGGATTTTGATTCAGGAAAAGCTTATGAAGTGGAGTTACCAGAGAAATGGGTATATCACCTATATTCAACATTGTAGAATTACATCAGTACCATGAAGCAAAATTCAGTGAAGATGACAAGGTGAAGTTGGAAGAACAAATTCCTAAACAACAATCAGATGAGATAGAAGAGATTTTGGATGTCAGAGATGGAAGGAGGACTCGTGGAAGACAATACACAAAATATTTGGTGAAATGGAAGGGTAGACCAATGGAGGATTCTTCTTGGATTTCTCAAGCTGAGGTAGATTGTATTGGTTTTCCCTTGGCTCCTGCAAAGTGAGAGGCTCACTTTTCATTAACCCTGGACGTCTGATGCAAGAGTATCCCTGGTTCTTGGCAATCTTGCATCAACCAAAAATATTTTCATTCAGTTTTGTTCTGGTTCGAGTTGATAGATCTGGTGTTTCTTCATGTTATTTCACCATATCTTGCATACCTACGATTTCATTGTGGACATGTTCAATTGTCGTATTCCAAGTTTTCAGCTCATTTGGACCCTTTTCCAGCAAGTTATCGCTCCCGAAGTACGTGACATTTTTTGGGACTGGCCCAAAAATAACTTCAAAACCTAACGGCTAGTTGGATCGATCACGGACCTTTCCTATGACTTGTGGATCCTCACAGTGTGTTTATATTTGTTCCTTGGAGTTTCCCCAACCTTACACTTAGGTCCACACTTTATCTTACGCATCTACCGTGGATGAATTTTAGATTTGAGGTTGAATTATTCTTGCACACGTTACACTTTTCTTCTTGAAGATTGTAGCGATCTTTGGCCGACGCGGATGTTTCTTGACCCACGGATGTGATATAAAGCTAGTATTGAATCACTAGATTGGGACAGAATTAAGAAGATAGAGCATGATGTATATAGATTTCAATCTGTAGGATTTTCGATTGTATGTATGAGCACTATATCTTGAGCATGTTGTAATCAGGCCTGTGCGCCGAATCTGTAAGCCTAGATGTGTCTGACTATTTGTAATCAATATTTTTGATAATAAGAATGTTTGTAACTACATTTACCTCCATATTTCGTGTTGCTTTTGTTGTGTGACTCTTGCTGCATGGTTTGGACTATTCTCTTTGAGGACCCTCCTACCATGACTACACCACATTAGTTATAAAGAAGGAGCCTTGACTAGGTTAATGGGTCACGCCCCTTTAGGAAAATGATTAAAGACTTAGGACTTAGGTCTTAGGTCTTTTAAATGGTGAAATAATTATGCCCAACGTCGGAAGATTTGAAAATTGTGAGAGACACTCGATGATCGGTAGGCTTAGGTGAAGTGGTCGGTAAAAACAACGAGCAACATGACCAAGGTTGTAACAAAAACAATTGGCAACCTAATAAATAAATTCAACGTATAAATATAATGCAAGGATTTAAGACCTTTTAAAAAAATTCAGCAAGGGTATTAGACCTTAAAACCCTAAACCAAACCTGTCAAGCATAGGAGTGAAAAAATCATCAAAATACATGGAACCAGCTAAAAATAATCCACATTTTAAAAGCTCTACCAGTGGCTCTAGCTTGGGGACACATACCCCTGGTGGGTATGGTGAAAATTCAGATCTCGGGTTGAAGCAGACCAGCCCAAAAGGACAAAAACTAGGAGCTTTTTCGGACAAGACAAGCAAACGTAATAGGAAAGAAAGAAAACCTATATACAAAATGTACACGACTATACAAAGTTACCCTTGTTAGGAAATATTCATCCAATTCCACTAGCTTCAATTTTTAAGCCTGGTGTATCAAGACTTTCCAAGTTTTGGAACCCATCCTTCCTTTTGTCAAAGAGCTTTCTTTCACATACTTGCATTGGATGAATATTCATACTAGGAAATTTCCAACAGCTAGCATCATTATGATAGATATCCTCAATCCCACATACCTCAAAGTTGCCTTGCTTACTAACTTCAGACTTGTTACATTGGAGTGGAAAAAGGAAACATCCATATTCCACTTGATCACATTCAATCTACACATCAAAATGAAAACCTTCAAAAACACTATGCAACAAACTAGGCCAACAATCTCTTGAAGCATCAGAAAGCAAAGAAACAAATTCAAGAAGGTCGTCACCCTGCTTCACATAAATGTCATCATCATTAAGTAGAATCAAATCTATAATGATACCCCAAAGGTGAGGAGCATCAACAAAGAAATCAACCACACATTCATGTTGGCTAATATCATATCCAATATCATTTGGTTGGCCTACACATGAGCCAAATTTCCATTCATCATTTGTGAGCCTCAATGCCAATCCATAATCTATATGTGCATCAAAATATGTAGCTCGGTCACTAAATACTGAAACTCTTCTCTTATTAATGCATACATCATCCTCTAAGCATTTGTCATTAGACTCAACATTTATACACTGAACAGTGACACCTTTGTCCTCATATTCTTCATCACTTTCAAATTCAAAGTGCTCTCCCTCATGTAACTGAAATATTTTCAAGTCATTTTCATGGAGGCAATTATATTCCTAGGAGAAACACTCAGGGACTTTGATCTCCCTTTCATCCTTACTCTCATCCTCCATAGTAGTACAAAATGTGAAAATTTCATGAGCATTCCCATCAAAAAACTTGCTATTGCATTGTTTTTCTTGGTCATAATCATACCTTGGCCATACATTCAAAGCATCATCAAAATCCTCAAAAAGTGGATTATCCCTACACCAATAAGGGGATTCATCTTTATTAATTGATATGGATAAAGGTTCATCAAAAAGGGGATTATCCATTACATTAATCTCTACCCAGGAATCTTCTGCTCCCTTTATATGAGGATGCAAATCTCACAACCTATCATCACAATCAAAATCCTCGCAGACTTCTAAGAGAGGGTCTACCTTCATTTGGTGGGGGTAATTATATTCAACAAAAGAAAGACATGACTCTGTATCATCACAAATACCACAACATGAGAATCCATCAATAGTAAGACTGCATTCAAACCCCTCAGACTAAATTTCATAGTTTTTTTTTTTAATATCTTGATCATTGGCAAGTGGTTGAGCATCATGAACATTAGAATCACAGCTATTGATCAAATCACTTAATGGGGCAATCATTCATACCTCATCCAACTCTTCATCCTTCAATACGTCCCAGGAACTTGAGTCAGACACATCATACCTTCCATCACAACACAGGTCACCATCTTCATGAGTGTTGTAATGATCTACCCATGTGTCACTGGTGAATTGGTTGTAATCATTATATTTTCCTACACAACAGGATGGATGCTCAAATTTGATTCATCTTCTTCACCTCTTTGCGTTATTTCTTGCTCTTTCTCAGCAGGACTATGACCATTATTATTCAAGGGCATCTGATGTTGTGCATGGTTACTCCCAATTCCCTCTACTAATTATATCAATTCAACCACTTGGATTAGACTTTCAGGTTTCAATTCCTTTGGCAACATACTCATTCCTGACCAGTATATTTCACAAAACAAGTTAATGCACATTGACTCTTTAGGCCTAACATTTTTTGGTATTTCCAACAAAACATCCACAAACCTATGGAACAAGTCATGGGATAATTCACCTTGATCTCTTTTTATTTCATATAATCCATTAGCAGAGGAGAGATGATCAACTTTATTTGGATCTTGTGGATACTTCACTTGGGGCTCACTATGATCCACATATTGTGGTGGTGGAGGAAATGGGACAATAGGAGCCTTATCATCTTGGCAAGCATTTCCATTGTCCGATTCATGAATTCCATTTTCATGGAGTGTGGTAGGATAACCAACACTTGCAACAATGTATCCTTTCATCATTGAGTATTTCAAATTATTCTCAATATCCATGGCATTTTGATACACCTAATGTAATGTTACAGGATCTTTGTCTCTTAACAGATAGCTCATCTTTCTATCAAATGTGCCTAAATACACAACCAAACATTCAATATTTATTTGGTTGTATATTCTCATGGATTTCCCTTATGATCTTTGAAAATTTGAGATTAAAGGAAGGGACCAACTCATCCTCAACTCTGTGGATTTCCATTAAACGTTTTCTTACCACACTTGGGTTGACTCTCTCACCAAATTTTTCCATAAATGCTAGCTTAAAATAATACCAAGAATGTATAGAAGATGTTGGTAGAAAAGAGAACCAGTCCCTTGCATCCCCTTTCAAAGATTGAACAAACAACTTCATGACAACATCTTCAAAATTCAATTCATAATCTCCCATCATATCAACAAACTCTTGTAGGTGCCTACTTGCTAATTCATCCTTTGCACCATAATACTTAGGTACCTTTTCTCTAATTTTAGGTGGTATATAATTTGGATAACCATGAATATTACTAAAATCTATGGCACTGTATCTTTCAGTACTAAAATTTCCTTGATGTGACAAAGGATATCCATTATTTACTATTGCACTCATATTTATCAGGGTACATAATTTGATAAGGCAATTTTACCGTGCCTTTACAAACCTTGTCAATTTTTTCCAAAGAGTAGTTCGAATTCCCTTTGCAACCTAAGCTCTCAAGCTCTTACAATGCAAACTATCTGTCTATTTGCTTAAGATCTAAGACATAACATGCTTCATGGATTTTACATTACATTCTAGAAACATGTAAAACTCCACTGGAATCCCCTCTATCAGTGCTTATTCATTTAGTTAGGAATCAATTACATTTCTATTCTTGGAGATTTCTCATAAATTGATTGCTTAACATGAAATATGTTTATGAGAATACTTGGAAATTTATAGTAGCTACTAAACTCTTTTGTGACCGCAAACTTTGCAAATCTGGAACTTTCACATGTTCTTTATCAGGTTCTCAAGCCAGAGTCACCACCTCCTTCACAAAGGACTAAAATTCAAATAAATATGAAGTTATTTCAAGAGTAAATCATATTCTGGGTCTTCTCCACCAACGAAGTCATCCACAAATTCTTTGAATATTTCTGCAACAAAACCTTTTCCAGGTTCAAGAACTTTTCAACAATTGAACAAAATGTTCAGATCCACCAAATACTTGACTCTATGATATTACAATCTACAACTGGGATTTTTTTTTTTATAAATTTCTCAGAGTTCTCCCCAACAGAGTCGCCATTCTTGTTGGTTCTTTTTCTAGCTAAACCTAGGAATTCTATAAAGGGATGCCAATCCTTATGTTCAAGATAGTCATAGTTTAGTGGCCAACATAACGAGTAAAGATTCTTGACATCCTTACTCCTGCACTTCAAGCTCTATGAGACCTAGGAGGGTATTTCCTTATTTGTGTTCATTCTGATTTATCTAAATGAAGAACACTTCTACACAAATAAGTTCCTATTACAAGCAAATGAACAATATCTACAAAGATTTGTCTAGTCTTTAGGTAAATAACTATTCATTCAATAGGAACACAAGTGTGTATGAGACTTACAACTCAAAATTAATCAAATTTTGATGAGTATTGTTCTTATTCTGAACTTATAACTAGGCATATCACCAATTCACTAATTGCACAAACTCTTGACAAATAGGAAAGTGCCTCATCAATTGGGTAAATGGAGTCAAATATGAAATACTCAGTAATATACAAATCATTTAATTCTGAAATAGATGGACTATCCTTGTAATGCCTTACACTATAAGAACTCACAATATCTAAAGCATTACTTCTTACCCAAATCTCATACAAGTTCTTACAGATCTATAACTCTCTTCAAGTATTTAATTAATTCTTTGAGTTAAAACATAGAACAGAGTCATACATTCAATTAAACCACTAAAGATAAATGAAAAAATGCTTGATATTTTTATTCATAATCTGCAACAACTGTACACAGGAGAGTACATACTCTACTTTTATAGATTTATTTCAATATCAGTCATTTATATAGAACTATTTAAGAAAATTACTTACATGACCTATACCCAAGACAATTTACTAGTAACTGGATCAAGGGCTCTGCATCATATCTCTTTTGCACTTGAATTCACCCAGACCTTTCTAAGATCAAAAAATTTTGACCTACGTAATGAGCCTTGAAATCCCTTTTATTTACCAAGGGATCACCAAGCATCGATCTCATTACAGTTACATTTCAAAACAAAGTTCTTCAGCACAAAATTTCAACTGCATTTCAAGAATTCCCAGATGGTTAGATGTAATCATTTACCCAACAAGGGAATCAAAATTTTCACATTACCCACCAAAACTAGTCGACACCACCACAACCATTTCAAAATTTCATTGAGGCCTTGTTATCCACATTCACCAATGCAAACCGCAACATTATCATCACAACAAAAATGAAACCCAAACCAACACCAAGACCATGGTACATGCACCCACTTCGCATCCTCACCACAGTAGGAGGCGAAATAGCCGCTCCCTCTTCCTCATCAGTATTCTTATTAACATCAAAACTAGCATGTCAACATTGTGCCTTCACAAAAATTAGGGAAACTATGAGC
Source organism: Sequoiadendron giganteum (assembly GCA_007115665.2). Lineage (NCBI taxonomy): Eukaryota > Viridiplantae > Streptophyta > Pinopsida > Cupressales > Cupressaceae > Sequoiadendron > Sequoiadendron giganteum. Next base: position 40,993,507 of record CM021103.1, on the reverse strand, counting down.
ACCTCTTCATTCACACCAGTCAATTCAGTTAACGCCATAAGATATCGACCATAACCAGAGTGGGTTTCCGTATCACTATCAAGAGAACTATTTGAAACCTCGATGGGTGAATTTTTCCTTGCCAGGGTGCCCCAACCATACCTTATATTTTCTCTTGATCCTTGCATAAAATTCATAGGCTTCCTTTCTTTTACATCCACTGCCTCTTTTGCAATCACGACTTGGCCTCTCGACCGAGAGTTGCATCAGCAACAACTGAGGTAGGCTCCTTGCACTCTTCTTTCAAGATTGAAGGGCCTTCAGGAGTTCTCTACTCACATATGTGGATATTATTACGAGACTTCTTCATGTTGATCCTTGCAGACCTTCACACTGATGGTGGGGAAATAGTCGGCCAACACATCTTCCACAAATACACAATTTTATGATCTTATACAAGATTAATCACTACTCACTACACAAGCACAAAAAATTTAAAACTCCTGATTGCAATGGTGAAAATGATGAGGCTTCATCCACATTTATTCAAAATATTGATGATGTAAATCACCAATGCTCCAAGAGAAGCATGCGCGAGTGAGTGATTATCCGCTGGTGTCTATTTCACCACCATTAATTTCCCAGGTACATTGAAATTTGTGTATCATTCTTCATAATTTTAAGGAAATAGCTCTTCGCATAGAAGGAGATCAAAATAATATCTTTTAAAGAGCATACGCCATTAATTCTCGTTCTTCGTAGAGCCCAAATGACCATCACATGCCTGATTCTAGTTTTTGAATGTGAGACATTGATTCCTCGATGAGGTGGTCCCTTGGATGACTCAGATCGAGTCAATGATGTTTGAAATCCCCACGTTGTCGCACGCCAAGTCCACTAGCCAATGGTGTCCATCCAAGTCAGAATACATGTCCACCACCCTCGAGTCCCAACCAGCCTCTTCATCCTTCAACAAAATCCATGTGTTTCCATCGTGTGAACTGTGTAGGGCGATAGGTAGAAATATTTAATACTCTGCACGACACGTGTTCTACAGCCTTATTGAAATCAGATGGTACGTTAGAGCCGTCGATTCTGAGCCATAGGAGGTTGAGGCCAATAGTGGGGAATGGGTCCCACATCCAATAAAAGACACATGGCACAATCACATAGACTATGCGACCCAACAAAAATGCATTTTATAATTGGTGTGTAGTGTGCGTGCATAGATGGGGGATCCAGTCCTTTCATCTGACGGCCCAAATTGTTGCATGTGCAAACAACGTTAGTTATAAAGAAGGGGCCTCGACTAGGTAAATGGTTCATGACCCTTTAGGAAAATGATTAAAGACTTAGGACTTAGGTCTTTAAAATGGTGAAATATTTAAGCCCAACGTTGGAAGATTTGAAAATTGTGAGAGACACCCGATGACCGACGGGCTTAGGTGAAGTGGCCAATAAAAACAATTGGAAACATGACCTAGGTTGTAACTAAAACAACCAGAAACCTAATAAAGGAGGTCAACACATAAATATAACGCAAGGGTTTAAGACCTTTTAAAAAATTTGAACAAGGGTATTAGACGTTAAAACCCTAAACCAAACCTATCAAGCATAGGAGCGAAAAAATTATCAAAATACATGGAAACAACTAAAAATAATCCACATTTTAAAATATCTCCCACTCTAAAACCTCTGCTATATCTTGGAGATGCTCTGAAGGGGTCTTAAAATCCTCCCCAAAAAACTTTGGAATAGCCTTGAGAGCATTGGCGGGTATGGAGGGCCATACATCTGGGGGCGTAGGTGGTTGTAGCGGGCTACCACTATCCCAAGTTACAAAACTTCTAGGAGCGGGAGCACCCAAGAGAGCTATTGTGAAAAAATTCCTATGGATAGGGTAGACAGGTATTCTGATTTGGAAGGTTCAACCTCCTGGTGGAGTGGATAAAGCTCTGAATTGTGGGCTAACACTTGTTACTCTGTTTCTCCTGACGAGTGATACATAACCTATAAGTCATCTTCTCATTGGTGTCAAAGAAGGTAACTAGGAGCATTGGAAATGGCCTCTAGAAGATTCTCTTGTTTGAACTCTAGGCATGAGATTGCCAGCCTCTCTTCTTAGTCTAATTTATGAAAAAATTTTGACTTCTAATCATACATTCAAAAAATTTGGGTCCCATCGAGCGTGCGAGAAAAAAAACTGTTGATCATAAAATTTTGTTCCTCTCCAAACAACCATATTGGATATTCAATGAGTGGGGGACCAAAATGTGCCTAACTGAATGACCTCCAAGATTTTTAAAGAAAGTTGACTCTTCTTTATGTTTTGGGAAAAGGGGATAGATAGAAATGTAAAAAAAACATAAAGATGGTGATGCGCCAATGCTTTTACAACATTTCTAACTTTAGCTATATCTTACAATTGATGAGATGGACACATAATGCCATAGACCCTTCATTGTTGGGAAGAGAACGAGCAGAAAAGGCTAGAGAAAGCACAATGCAGTCTTTCACATCTCCTCGTGGGAAGCATCCATTAAGGTCCAACAAAATAAGAAACCCTAAAGAATAACAGGAATATTTCAAATATTCACAAAATCCTTCCTCTTTTATAGCATAATGGGAAAAATGACATATTTTTTTTAGAAAATGAAAGAGAATGATGGACATGATCCAATCTCTAAAAGATAGCATTAAACATAAGAGCTAACAACATGTAAAATAATCATTCAGAGTATCTACATAAGGCTTTAACACAATGCTCTTAGCATAAACGATATACGAAAAAGAAACTTGATAAAGGCCATAGAATGCACAATCCCAAAGATTTCTTCTCGATAGATCTAATTCTTATGATATATTAACTGAAAATAGAGGTCGAATGCCAATTCAATGATAGTCTTAACAATTATAACATGCCAAAAACAATAATTAGTGCTCCTTGAAAACTTTCCTACTCCTGAGAAAAATGTAACTCCTTGAAGTAATATTTATCTTCCTCTAAATAAATAGATCGTAAATATGGCAGTTTGAATCTAATAGATCGTAATCTAATCTTAGAGCTTGATTAGATTGCAACAATATTCACTCATAAAGTCTCAACTGCCTCATTTATGGTTCCAAATATTATAGAAGCTTTGTGAAGATATACTACCATAAGAAGATCAAATCCTAGATTGATCATATCAACATGATCTAATCATCCACAATGAGTGATGACACTATCCGATAAGTCCACTCTCAAAAGTAAAGACTCTGCCACACTGTCCAAAAAACTCCGCCCAAAATATACATCCACGGAATGCACAACCCTCCCAAAGAAATTCTCGACATTGCAAGCTAGCGAACGGTTTCAGAATTTGTGAGAACAGTTTCATGGAAATCCCACTGAGCATACACATGTCTTAGTTTGGACCTGAAAAAAAGATGATATAAAGAAAATTCACGTAGCCACCATGTGTTGTATTGTGTGCTTTTCAACAAGAAAATTTTTATCCTTCAGGGTGCAGAGCCATCCTATCATGGAAAAAAGAAGGGCTGAAAATTGAAATGTTGAAGGTAAAAATTGCTCCAAATGTAAATAAAATGAGATTGGAAATCAAGGATAACCCATTTTATCACAAGATAAGATCAATCATTTCATTATTATAGGCAATACACAATTATGGGAAGGTAAAAATGATTTCTTTTTGAATAAAAAAGGTAGATACAACTGTATACAAGTCTATTTGTTATAGATAATTTCTCTTGAAAATCATCAATCCTCTCTATTACATAATAACTTCTAATAATATATAATACCTCTCCCATCCTTTATAGGACTACTCCTTTACAAATCTAACCATTTTCAAATAATTTACGAAATATATGTTTTTAATCAAAATCACAAATTTGCTCTTTTACAACATATTCAAACCTCCAACTTGGAAATTGGGGACATAGGCCTACTTTTTCTCCTTCAAAGACTCCATTGTGGCATAAAGTAGGAATTAGTTGAACTATACACCCTAAAGACCTAGGATCACTCCAAGGAAAGCTCCAAAAACTATATTTAATCTCCTAGATTCTTGCATGATGAGAATGTGTTATCATAACTCTCTTAGTGGCCATTGTAACTCCCAAACTGCTCATTGCTTGAACATAACACATATTTCCTATATCATTGAAATTGTTTTGGACCAGGTGGGAGTAAAAATTTCTTTCTCCCTAGGCTTTAATGTAGCTCAAAGCATTCTTTATGACCTTTAACTTCATCCATTTACCTCATTTCTTCCATGTTGCAACATTCAAGATACACCTCATTCTTTATTACTCCTGTTATGCCTCTAAATTTTTCTTTGGATTCATCTCTAGCTTTCACTCCATCTTTAGTGAGCCCTTTTCTTTACCTAACCTTGGTTTCCATCTGCCCCTCTTTCTCCTTACCTAATTCATGGGTCAAAGGTTCACCAGGAACTAAGAACTTCATTAGAGGTTCTCATGGTTTTGGGAACCATAGGAAGCTCCAACACTTCTTTTCCTTGCTTTTTCTCTCTATTCAACTATTTTCTCTCTGTTACTTTACCTTTTTGGCATTCATTATACCTTGGCCTTTACCTTTTTGCCACTTTTTTTCTTGTCAAAGATTCACCTAGAACAATAAATTATTGGAGGTTCTCGTGGTTCCAGGAACCATAAGAACTCTTTACGCTTCACTTGTCTTCTTTTGTTCTTATCTTCATGCTCATTCTCTATTGCAGGTCCCCCAAGAATTGGGAACCTTGTAAGAGGTTCTCATGGTTCCAAGAACCATTGGAATTATTGACAACTCTTTTTCTTCAAAATAGCAAGGCATGGAGCTCGTGGGTTAGAGAAGGAGTATGAATCATGAACCAATTTGGGGTTTTTATGGTTTAGGGAAACTAGTTGAAGGCCAATAAGATTCTAGGAACTAGCCAAAACTCTGACTGACTATAACTTATCCAATTTCAAACCAATTTTCTCCAAATTTGAATTGGGGATATCTATTTTGGTGCTATGTAGAATGGAAAACTTAGAAAATCTTCACTCGTAGCCAATTTCAGGATTTTTAAATTTGAGTAACTAACTAAGGACATGTGAGAGAAGTATCACAACCTAGAAGCACAAATTGACATGAATGACCCACATATATCTCTCATATCATTTATAATCAATAGGAAGATAAAAGGGGGCATAAGGTGTCAACAATTACTATTAAAAAAAATTAATTCCTTCTCCTTTTTATTTGAATCCATACCCACTATTTTTTTTAACATAACCATGGTATATACACCAAAACGGGGGACCAAAAAGTGGCCAAACATGCAATTTAAAGCACAATGTGTTTACACTTTGAAAAAAGAATAGATCCATAATGTGATTGTATCATGTACATATTTTTTGGAGAACATATGCATTACCTTCTAAACATTTTAAATCCCTTTATTAGGCTTGGAACAAACTTGAATTTTCTAGGCTTGAGGGTTGGACAAACAATTTATGTATCCAAATACATGTTTTGCATAAAAGAATGTAATTTCCAATCCCTCTTCACTAGGTTTTCCCTTTCTAGATCCAAATTATGTTAGCATCTATTATATTGAATATTCTGCATTATGTTGATAATATTTAAATATTATTAACATCAAATAACATATAACTATTGCATGCACTATATATATTGAAACGATGTGCAAGAGAAGCCCTAGCAACACTGTTGCTCATGAAAATGGTGAAGGTGATGTGGTGGATGGCGCAAGAGGAAAAAGTAGAGGGTACTGAACCTCTGTGCAAGATCGAAGGGCTTGACCAAAGAGAAAAAACCTTTTAGGGGCACAAAGGGTGATGATTGTGTGGAAGGGGGTGCTGAGAAAAAATGGTATGCACTTCATTCTGGTTCTGTGATGGAGCTTTAGGATATGCCGCAACCTTCGTATCTTTCCCTCGCCTTTGATCCTTTGTGCTCAGTTCAAGATGGTATTTTGGATTCAGGGATTGATCGTGATGCCTTTACTGCATGCATAAATAAGGCCAACTCTTATCATGCATGTACCAATTTCTATCTGGAGCAAATTCACCAAGCTAACCCTATCCCTATTCTCCATGTTTTTTCAACACATCCATCCTCTCCTTTTGACACTGTTCTTGCTCAACATTTCTTTCATCCTACACTTCACAATGATGCCCCTTCCTTCTTCATTGGCCACTTGGAGGTGGTGTTCTCAGATGAACCCATGGATCTGATCATTTCTGATGAATGCATCAATGTGATTTTTGAGGATATCAAGGGAAGATCTCAGATCATTAGAGTCTTGCGAAGGTGCCCATATTTCGATTTTACTTTGGTGTAGGTCAAGAACTTGGGGAAATTTGTCTACACATATAATTGAATCCTTGGATTTTGGTTTTTTTCTTCTTTCATTCAAATCTGTGGTTGATTGTAACTTCGTGATTTAGAATGACCCTTGGTTATTTGAGCACTCTGGCCCTTTTATCACTCCTTGGACTCCATTTTTGATCTAGCGACTGCCAAGATCACAAATGTTCTTGTTTGGATTAGCTCTATAATTTTCCTTTGGTAATGCAGAAATAGACCTCATTGGTAAGTTGATTAATCAAACCTATCTACTGAACCTATCTAAGGAACAAAGTGACTCATCTTACTGAACCTATCTACCACCACATAGACACTATCAAACCCTGTCTTAGTCTTAGGGAGTCCTACCACAAAGTCCATGCTAATACATTCCCATGGTTTGTTAGGAATGGGTAGGGGTTGATACAAACCTGCATTACTAGCTCCTCCTTTGGCTTTCATACACACTACACACTGCTCCACATACCTCCTTACATCCCTTGGCAACTTAGGCAAATAGTAGAACCTCTACACTAGTTCCATTGTCTTGTTGATGCCAAAATGACCACTAAGAATACCATTGTGCTTCTCCTGGATGAGATTATCTCTCATTGATCCTCTTGGAACACATAACCGATTCCCCTTGAATAACAGTCCACTCTGCAATGTATACTCTGAGTATTGACTATGAAAGTGATTCTCAAAATCAATACATACCTTGTATGCCTCTGAGAAGTCTTCATTTCCCCATAGAGATCCTTGAAACTTTCTATCCCAATGCTCTTTATTTGTATCTCTTGCACTATCATCACTCTCCTGCTTAGTGCATCTGCCACCTTGTTCAATTGTCTCTTCTTGTGCTTGATGGTAAAAGTGAAGCCTTGGATGTATTCCATCCATTTCAAATGTCTATTTCTCAACTTCTCTTGAGTGTTGATGTAGCTAAGTGCCTGATTATCAGTAAACACTACAAACTCTTTAGGTAGGAGATAATGCCTCCACTTCCTAAGTGACTGTACTAGAGCATAGAGTTCTAGGTCATAGGTAGAATACTTTTTCTTAGCTTCATTGAGCTTTTCACTAAAGAAAGGTATAGGCCTGCCTTCTTGGCTTAGAACTCCTCCTACTGCTATTCCACTGGCATCACATTCCACAGTAAACAACTTATCAAAACTAGGTAACAAAAGGATGGGTTGAGTTGCCACTTCTTGTTTCAGTTTCTCAAAACCCTTCTCTACTTCTAGAGTCCACTTGAACTTAGTTTTTAGGTCACCTTTGATTGTATCAAGGACTGGTGCACATATGCCTCTAAAGTTCCTTATAAATTTCCTATAAAACTGAGCCAATCCATGAAAACTTCTTACCTCTGTCCCTGTGGTTGGTGTAGGCCAATTTAGGATAGCTTCCACCTTACTTGGATCCATCTTCAATGATCCTTGGGATACTACAAACCCCAAATACACAAGCTCTTGTTTGAAGAACTCAAACTTCTCTAGGTTGATGGCTAACCTCTCTTCCTACAATCTTGTAAGAACCAATTCCACATGCTTAAGATGTTCTTTTGTTGTCTTGCTAAAGATGAGTATATCATCAAGATATACTACCACAAATATCCCTGTAAAGTCTTTGAGCACTTCATTCATGAGCCTCATGAATGTGCTAGGGGCATTAGAGAGGCCAAATGGCATAACTCTCCACTCATACAACCCATCAGTTGTCTTAAAGGCTGTTTTCCACTCATCCCAATCTTTAATTCTGATCTGATGGTGTCCACTTTTGAGATCCAACTTGGTGAAATATTGAGATCCTCCAAGACAATCCATCAAGTCCTCAATCCTACGAATAGGGAACCTATACCTGATTGTGATTCTATTTATAGCTCTAGAATCAGTGCATAATCTCCACTTACCACCTTTATTGGTTGCTAAGACCACTGGTACTGCACACGGACTGATGCTCTTCCTGATTAATCCTTGATCTAACAACTCCTGCACTTGTCTAGCTACTTCCAAGTTCTGATTTGGTGTAGACTTGTAAGCTTCTTTGTTTGGCAATGAATCTCTTGGTATGAAGTCAATCTGGTGACCGATGGCTCTCTTTGGAGGTAAGGTTGCTGGTGTCCCATCACTAACTATGTTCTTAAACTATTCAAGCAACTTCTAGACTACTCAGGGTATGATTATTTTCTTGGCCTTGTCTTCTTCCTTAGGTTGCACCATAACCACATACTCTTCACCTCCTTGATGTAGATTTTTAATGAACTCCTTACCACTGCTTAACAAGACACTAGGGGTCTTTGACTGTCCTTCTTCCTCATCTGACAGTGACTGCAATTTGAATGTCTTTCCATCCTTCTTGAATGAGATAGTATTTTCCTTTCCATCATAGATGGAACCTCTATCATACTACCATGGCCTACCCAATAGAATATGGCATGCATCCATGGGTAACACATCACAAATCAACTTATCCTTGTACCCTCCAATGGAGAACTCCACTGTTGTTTGCTCATTAACAAGAACACTCTGCCCTTTGTTTAACCATGTCACCTTGTAAGGGTTAGTGTGGGGTACTTTCTCCAACTTCAACTTCCTTACTGCCTCCTCTAAGATGATGTTATCAGTTGAACCTAAATCCACAATAACCTTGCACACCTTTCCAAGTACTTTGCATCTTACCCTGAATAAGGCTCTCCTTTGCTTTGGCTCCTCCTTGACCGGTTGTCTGATCAAAACTCTTCTAAACATCAGGTTCTCCCCCATTTCTAATTCAATGTGACTAACCTCTGGTGATTTGGTACTCATGGTGTCCTCTTGAGCATATGCCACTCTCTTCTCTGTATTTGATGAAGATGCTTTCTTCGGGCACCTATAAGTTGGATGTCCTACTTGACCACAATTATAACACTTCATACTAGCAAAGTATGAGTTGCTACTACCTGCTCCTCTTCCTCTATTTGTTCCTCCTTGAGGTCCTCTACCTCTTCCATAACCTCCTCTAGAAGGTGTTTCACTTCCATGCTCTATGAGTTTAGACTCTTCTTGATTTCTTTGTTCAGTCCCTCTACCTTGGTAGCCACCTCTATGTCCTCTTTGATCTTTGCCTTTGCCTCTGCTCTTAGAAGCCTGATCTTGTTTTCTCTTGCTTCTTTCCTCAATCTTTATAGCCAATTGGTAACATTGGTGTACTATCTTGGGACTTAAAAGAGTCATCTCCTCTTGAATGTTCCACTTCAAGTCATTAAGATATCTAGCCACCTTAAGACTTTCATCCTCTAAAACATTAGACCTCATACAAAGTTTTTGAAACTCCTTAGTGTAAGTATTCACATCTTGGTCTCTTTGTCTCTTCTTATGCAACTGAATCTCATAATCATCTGGCATGTATGCTTCTCTTACTTTGGCAACCATTCCCTTCCAAGTAGAGATAGGCTTCTTGCCTTCCTTTTCCCTCTCCATCTGAATGAATTTCCATCATGTCAAGGCATATCCTCTCAATCTTGATTTGGTCACCTTCACCTTCTGTGCTTCAGTGACTCCATCACACTCAAAATGGTTTTCCATTCCCTCTATCCAATCCATAACTAGATCAACTTCCAATTTCCCACTAAACAATGGTATGCCTTCAAGTGCTTTCCCACTCATGGCTTTCAATGCCTTCAAGAAAGGCTCCTCTTGCAGAACAAGGTCAGGTTCAGGGGTCTTGTCTTCCTCTACAACCTCTTCACTCTTTGGTACCTTGCCTTCCAATCTATCACTGACCTCATCGGTCTTGGTTTGTACATTGTTCATTGCTTGCTCAAGTTGAGCTATTGTTTCCCTCAATCTCCTATTATCTTCCTCTTGATCTTCGACCTTCTTGTCCAGCTCTATATTTGTCACCATGGTTGTAGAACCACTAGACTCAAACTATGACATACATCAATCTTTTGTTGCTCTAATACCAATCTGATAGGGAGGTTGGAGGAATCAATCACTGATTCCTGCTCTAGGTCTTACCTGGAAGACCTCCATGGTGTCTTACTTCACCACCTTAACCTATAGGACCTTCTTCTTGTTTACGTTCCCCTGGTTCTCCTTGCCAACCCAACTACCATCACAACTCTACCTACCAAGTCAACCTTGGTGCAATGTTTACAACTCTTCCTTAGCCCTTAATCCACCCTAAAGGCTAACATACTCCAAAACTAGAACTTAGCTTTGCAGGGGTGTGGAGGTGTTTCTAATAGGTTCAATCCATCCCATTATGGATCTTGAGGGTCCACCTAACTCCATCTTCTCATCACTTCTACCAAACCCTCATTTAGGGTTGGAAAGGCTACTAGCCCTAGGAGCCCCAATTAGGCCTACTTCTTCGAGAAATCAGATTAATTCTCCAAAGTTTTCTAAAGAACATAGAATCTTTCCTTGGGGTTCCTGGTCCTTATGCCCACCACTCAGAGATTCTAGAGGTCTTAACCCTCAACTATCTGTACACAAACTTAATCCTCAATTTGGCAAATTAGGCCTTTTTAAGCCTTTTTCCTGACCATACAGCAAACTGTCAAGTTGTTCTCTCACCAAATGGATTGGTGGAGCTTCCTCCACCATTCTATGCCTTGGAAAGGCTCATTCCTACCCTCTCCACACCGTGATTTGACAGGAAATGGACACCCCTGCAAATCAAGTGCTCTGCACTTCTTGTCTTCCCTAGCCGAACACTTCCACAGTGATTCCAATGCTTTTAAGGAATCCTAACCCTACTATAAATACACCCATGGATTCTAGTCACAATTCCCAAAGGGGCCGTACGATATGTATAATGGGAATTTGATCTAACCCTCCATTTTCTTCTAACAATTTGTCAGATCAACAAATGAAAGGAAACAAACTATCTAAAATAGTGATAGAAACTGAACTAAGAATCTAAATTACTACCACACAATGCTTAAACAATAAGTACAATATATCCTACACACACTACAGTATCAAACTCAATCCATTAAAGCTCTACTTTGAGACAAAACCAAAAATTCACACTAAAAACACCACTATTTCTCTTGAATTCAAAATTCCAAAACCATGCAAAATGCTTCCAACCTTGGTATCATCTCGAGAGCACCCTTAAATAGGGTCTCTAAATCAGTTAAGCTCGGTCTTAACTACTCCTTGGCCGCTTGTAGCTTCCATTAAGGCTTATTTTCAAAATTTTGAAAAACTAACACCTAAAAAGGTCTAAACAGGTCTTAAGCCTTTCTTGTAGCCAAAAGCTCAAGCCTATTCAATGGTCAACATGACCTTTATCAACTCAACACCTGATCACAAATGCCACTAAGGCACAAACATGAAGGAATGTGAATAGGGAGATAAATTGGCCTAGACAAATTGGCCAAACATGACCTTCTAGACAACCTTCCTATGGTGACCTCCTATTGGGTGCTCCTGCACCATACTGAACCTTTCTTCTATCGGATCCAAGGGTTTACATAGCAAGTGTTGTGCATATATGTCCAAAAAAAATTCTTCAACTTCATACCCTATAGGCATGATCCAGATAGTTCTTGGATCAACAACTTCCATCATAGACTGATCAACATCCACCATGAAGCAAATTGAATCTTTGTACTTCTCTATAATAGAGGTAGGAGTCCTCTCCCTAGCTTGCATCATAGCCTGAAAGCTTATAAATTATCCCCACATAATTGCATTCCTTGTTTTTGTATCTACAAAATTGTACAACAGATCTTTGATCTGTGCAGCTACCAATTTGTCCTTTTTCCACTGAACTTTTCTAATTCCCGAAACTTCACCCATGAAATAACAGAATAAACACAAGAGCAAGTTACCATATTTGAAAGATTTTTTCTTGTCTTTCTTTATCTTTGCAAGATTCTCCATTAACTGAATTCTCAATAGAAAACAAAGATCATAATATGCATTTTCCTTCACCATTTGGTAGGCGACATAAATTATTGTGTTAGACACAGAGTTGTCTCGGCTAGAATGATAAATCTTGTATCCAATGACCATAGATGCAAATTTGACATCTATATCGACAATGTTATCAATATTCATTGCCCTTCTGTCATATGTAGAGCCTGTAGCATCAGCGATTGTTTTGTTTTTCATAGACTTCATAATTGGTAGTTCATTGGAAGAGTTTAGATCAGTTATTGCACTGATAGCTTCCTTTTTAATTTTGAACAGAATGCTAAGCCACACAAATTCATCATGCACTCGACTCAAAACATAATGGACCCACTCCGACACTTCAAACATGAGAAATTTGATAATTTGTGTGAACTTCTTTGTTTCCAAGATTTTATGTTCTAGCTTTACATATTAATCTTCACCAATGATATGATTATTGTACAAGTTCAGTAGTTGAGAACTTCCTATTTCTTCAATATTGGCATGAATATAAACCCTAATGTCTTCTGTGTGTAAAAATCCATATGGAACGGACAAAAATTCTCCTAATGGATCAATCTTAAGAGACTTGTAAGGATTCCATTTGAATTTAGGATGAGGTATGTCCTTGACTTTAACTACTAGATGAGTATTCATTTTTACCAAATTACAATTTCGTGAATTTTTTTGAAAAAAATACCTTTTTTTCGCTGGATCAAAATTTGATTGCCGAATCACTTCCACACTTGAATCTCGCCTCAATTCATTAGGGTTCACTTTAGGGCTCTCCAAAATTCTTTTCTCCAAATGCAAAGTGACAAATGAAAATTATAAATGACCTTTTATCACTTGCATACCTAACTCTTTTGTCGCAATAAATGCTTTAACCCTAGTACATTCGATTACCTTGTTTCTGTGTATTGTGATGGGTAGAAATTTTGTGGACCTCCAATATGGCATACCACTTCCTCAAATGAGTTCAACAACATTTTTTGCGCATCTATGCATCTACTGTACACATCCATATCCGGTGTCATTTATCGGTTAGGCGGTTATATGATTTTCTTAACTACTCCCCCTAGGCCAAAGGCCTGAGACTAATTCCCAGAGGAATTACCAAAAGCAAGTTTTGGTGCTGGCACACTTTCTTTAGTAGAGGGTTCTTTCTTCACCCATTTCTTTTGCATATGTTGTCTGACCACATCTGTAGTGATTTTTCCTTTTCTTTTGATTTACCAGACCTTTTCTATTCCAACATAATGTAGCAATGTGTCCAATTTTGTTGCAATTATAGCACACAACATCTATTTTTCTAGACCAGTTGTTCCACTGATTTCCTCTTGATCTGCGCTAGTTAGCAATATGGCCAAGTCTATTGCATGTATAGCATCTGATATTTCTATGAAATTGATTCATTATATTTCTTCATTCATTTGACTTATGACCAACCTTATGACAATTACAACACTCACCTAAGAATGATGGACCACTTTGATTCATTCTACTTCTACATTGAGTAGCCATGTGTCGGAATTTGTTACAATTGAAACAATATCCATTAAATATCTGAGCATTAGGTTGCCTTACCAAATACCTTCCAGATTTGTTCATTTGATTTCCTTGTCTGAATCTCTTTTGCTCAGATTTGGAACTTTCTCCTCCTTCATATCCAAGAGCTTGCTTGTCACCATGAGTCCTCTGACTGCTAATTAGTTCATCAAGCATGGCAGATCTAGCTTTGAACTTCTCTTTGTACTCATTTGTAGTAGCTAGTTTATTTCTGAGATCATCCATTTGCTTTTCAAGTGCCTCTTCATTGTTCTTAGATTGTTTCAATTCATCATCCAGTCGGCTGCATACTTCATATTTTTCTTTTTGTCTTCAATCTCCTTGGTCATCTTCATCATGATAGATTCCATCTCATGCTTTAGGACTGTATTATCTTTGGTAAGCTTTTCACATTCCTCTATCTTTTCTTTCAGGGCTTGATTGAGTTGTTCTTCTTCACTGCTCTTACTGTCACTCTGCTTAATATGATCATATAGTTCCTTTCTCTTCTATCTAGACTTCTTGATTTTGTCTTTAGAGACTCAATGAATTTCTCAACATCTAATAGGTTTGCTTGCAATTTCTAAACTTTAGCCTTTGACTGATCAAGATCATCTAGGGCCACCTAAAGCTGTTGTTGAAGACTGCTTGAATCCATTGAAATACCTTCCATGGAAACAAACTACACTGAGAGGGAGGGTGAATCAGTGTTGTGCAAAAAATAACTTTATAAACCTTTATCTTCAAAGAATTAACAACATTCAACCATAATTCATAAACATGAAGCAAATGAACACAACACCATAACAGAAGGATTTTTATGTGAAAACCCTATTAGGGGAAAAACCACGGTGGATGGCCAATCCACAAGTTAATCTGAGTATACTCAAATTAAGTTTACAAAAAGGGGAGTGCACTTGCATTCAGGCACACTGCCTAGAGCTCACTGCTCAAAGGGAAGGCTCACTGCCTTAAAAAGAAAATCATATTAAAACCATCTAAGAGTTTGAACTGAGAAATATAGCATCTGCAAATGCCTGATTATAGTTTTGTTTAAGCACAATTATAGATCTTCTGCCTTACAGACTGATTCTGCACTTCTGCTATGTTATGTTCATACTCACAATACAAATTCTCTATGCGCAAGTGAAACTGTGCTTTATCACTCTTCTGCTCTGATCTAAATCTTAATTTACATCAATACACAACTCATACCTCATTCAAAAAGATACGGACGGTCTTATATATATATCTGCAACATAGAATTCAATTACACTTTGTCAGCTTCAATAGAACACAAAAATAATTACCACCGTCGGCTAGATCCTTAATTAAATCTCTGTGCGCATCCTCCAAAGTCGGTTAAGACATAGAGGGGACCCAAACAAATATGTACAAACACAAAAATACTTAACCAATTACTTCTCATACATCTACAACATAATACATTCATAAAGTCGGCTTCAATACAAGAAAAACTAGGAATAAGCCAATCGGATCTTCTAACTTCCACACAAATTGATACGAGCCACTGCGCTTTAGCAGTAATAGAGATATTATACCAAAAAAAAATTCCTGAGATGCGCAACAGAAAATAATAACATGAAATATTCATACAAATGGATGAACACTGTGCTACCGGATACTCTATTCTTCCTGATTAATCTTCAATTTGTCTTTCGGTGTGATCGAATGATAGTGTGCGTATCTGATCATCGATTAGAGTTTCCATCAATGAAAAAATCAAATGATACTGCAGCAACTCTTGCCAACATCCCTTTCATGGAGGATTTGGATGCATTGAATCCTAAATAATTCTTTGATCATGACATTGTTTTCGCTCCTCCACTAAAACTCGGGATTTCTCAAACTGTGAGCATTAAAACAAAACCAGATTGTGGGGAGTCAAAGAAAAGGAAAGAGAGGAAGTTTGAGGTAGAAAAGCTCTACATTGAAGGTAAAGAGGTGGTCAAGGAGGGCTCACATTAGACTTTGGAGGTTCTCTTGAATCAAAAATTGAATAAATTTTAATTGTTTGTTCCTTGTTGGGGTGGTGTTTTCTTGTATTTTTCGGCCTCTTGTGGGGGCTAGGCTCCCTTTTGGCTTGGCTTCTGACCTTTTCTTCTTGGTTTTCCCATCTAGGTTTCTTCTTTAGGCTCCTTTCAAATCTCTAGGTTTTTATGTTTCATGGTCTCCTGTGAAGCAAGCTTGTTAATCTGCGTGGAAAACTCATTGCAACCTCTTTTAATTATGTTTTTAATTTAATCTTCACAACTTTACCATGTATTACAGAGCAAAAAAAACATATAACTATTTCACATAGTTATAATTTAGTTAGTCATATATGCCTAACCAGGTCGACTATTTACCAACGTTACTTGTGTATATTTCTACTATTGTTCAATTCAATAATGCTCATTTCCTTCTCATTTTAATATGGTATCAGAGTAACATAAGAACCATGTTCCTATATAAATATTTAAGATAAGAAAATAAAAAAATAAAAAACTGTGACTTTTCTAGTGTTGCACACAAGCCATATGAAGGTGTTGATGCAATGTATAAGCCATTTAAAGCACCAAAATAGAACATCCACATGATAATTTGAATCATTTGGGAGAAAAACATAACAAGAAGCTATCTAAAAGGTTTATATGGCCATGTGAAATAAAATCTCCCTCTTGTGCTACTTGAAAGGTTTATCTCTAGAGGTGTGATCTTTGCATTCTTTGCCCTCTTGTGTACCCTCCATTTTTGGAATGCCTTATGAAATGTGATTCCTATGAAATCCAAGGGAAGATACCACATGTCATTCACTAGTATCTCAAACTCCCTACTTAGAAATCTCTTTCTTCAACCTCTTTCAAACTAAAGAGGAGATTGTATGCAATATTGAAAGTTAACTATTGCATCAATCAAATCATCATAATTCTCTCCTTTACCTCTCAATGATCAAGGATTTTTTTGAATGACAGACTCCATTCTTCTCATGAATGTAACTATTCAGGATTGAGGAAGGACATGATGGCTCCTCTCAACCGCATGTGAGCTTTATCCTTTGCATTAAAAATATTCCTCACCCCCAAAATGACATGGCCTGTAAGAGATGAAAAGTACAACTAGTTTCCATTTGTAGAAGAAGAGGTTCATTTATTCTTATTTTTCTCACTAATTTTTTGGAAATAATAAATATTTTGGAGGCTCTCAAACTTTAGAATAGAAAAGAACTAAAATAATAACCATTATAACTTATTTTTTGAATTCTTTTCCTATTCTAAAAGTTAAAATACTAGTACAAATTAATATATTTCCATTCATTTAAAGAGTATATTATTATTTTATTGCACTTCTGTTTTTATTAGGATCAGTATTGTGATCTTTCACAAGCCATTAATATTTTTGAAAAACACAATTCCAATCAAACTTTAGGGAGACAAAAGGATTCCATCTAGAGAGACAAGGATCCTCAAAACTAATATTAATGGTGACCAATACACCCAAAATCATGCTCCTTGACTCAAATTTTGAGAGGAGACGACTATGCTACCTAGAAAATAAAAGTGCAAACTTGATTTGACTTTGAAGACCAATGGGAAATTCTCTCTAGAAATCTCACCAGACCTACACAAGTTGGTGTTGATCAAACCAAATTTGACAAGGCTAATCAAAATGCCACACTCATTATTTTATTTGGAATTTTTTTATGAGATTCAACCACACATTTGTAGAACCACCTAGTGAAACCTTTCAATTTTTATGTTCCATTGATGTGATTTTACAAAGTCTGATTAATTTTCCCAGCCTAGAGTTGGTTTCATGGTTTAGGGTTTTGATTTTTTCTTTGGTCATCATCATTATTTAGGATTTTTGTCTCTTAAACCCTCTCAAAAAATCTCATTTCAATCCCTTTGCAAACATTCTAATTCGTTGTTGACTTGCTCTCACTCGTTATCGGTTATTTAAGTCACAACCTATGCCTTTGCATCTATTCATTTTCCAGCCCCTCAATCCTAATGTTCTTGGTCGCTACCCATTGGATTATTTTAATAATTGCTTTATTTAGTATGGGTTCCATGTCCTTTTAATGTTTTCCAAGTATCCTTACTATGGGGTTTTAATATTTCATCGTTAATCTAATGTTTTGGACTTAGGTTTTATGTCCCCATCACTCATTAACCTAGTAAGCCCCCTTTAAGTGATAACAATTATGCACATACAGATATTATTGTTTTATGCAGGTTGTCAAATCTAGGAGATTACATCATGACCGCTCCTCACGAGCCTATTGAGTTTTATTTTCTATTACAATATTCACACGAGTTGATGGGTGGGTGCCACATGTCCACTTTACCAATGAGGCCCATCGTTGTTAAATGTAGTGGTTATCAAGCTTTGAATAAATTGATGGTGGAGATGAGAAGGTATGCTTCAATCTTTATCATTCCCCGCCAGCCTGCAGGGGACCCACCTTCATCTCCCGTCCCTCAATGGGGAAGTGGGCATATGCCACATGGAGTAATCAAGATTGTCAAAGGAACATTATTGAATGGGAAATATTATGGAAATATTTCAGTGTATGGATACAAGTGGTAAAATCTGCACTACTAAAAGGACCTTTTAAGCACGTGTTATAAAAGTGAACAAGATCTTTTAATCTTGTCCATCCATCATATCTGAAGGTTATGTGCATGGGCGAACAATCTTAAGGTAAAGCACACACATATTGAAGGTTTTAGATCTAATATGAGCCCTTCCTCATCTCCCTGTTGCTCGCAATTGCACACGGTTCAAGCCCAACAGGGCAGTGGGGAAGCTAACACATGGATTTTCCCATCGCTCATGAAAAGGTGGAGCTTGTGGATGATTTGCAGGCTTTGCCACATGACATATTTTTGGTTGTTCGACAATGATAGTTGTCTACAGTCAGCTTTTTCAAACTTCTTTGACTAAATCTAGATCGTTTGTCAGTCCATATCACTATATGATAAAAGACTAACATTCAAAGTTGAGTTTAAATGCGAACGAGTCATTTGGGTTCGCACGAGCGAACCATAATGGAAAATAACACATAGAGCTACCAAATGGAAAGATTGTAAAGCTATAAAAACTCACTTTTAAAGCATAATTGCAAATTGTTGAAGCATTCAATGCATCCAAGGAGTGCGTGCTACAAATTTTGAGCTCGTTTGATGACCAATTTAGGATTTTCCAGCATTTACAAAAACCAGTAAGTAAAATTGACACTTTTCCTAAGCTTAAAATTTGCTTAGTTGTGATCGCTCTATCATTCTATCATTAGGTTTTTCTTATTTAATGCATTCCTATAAAAATTTGATGTTCATCTTGAACAATTAACTTGTCTTGTCTTGTTGTTTTTTGTGTCAAACCCTTGCCTAAGCAGTAAGCTTCCATTTTGCTGAAAGAAATCCCAATTTGCAAAAAATCTATAACCATGACACCCAAAGTTAAAGCATCTTTGTAGTTTAAAAACTCCTATGAGACCCTTAGTCTAGAACCTAGCTGATCAGTTGAAGCCTTCCACCTCTGAGAAACCTAACTTGGTCAACTATTATTCTGTTGTACACAAATTGTGGAAGGCATTGTTGACAAATAATGTACTATAAAGGATGCCACATTTCCCTACACTAGATGGGCAATATTTAGTTGTTGGTTTGGAATCAGAAACTATGGCATTCCTATGGGCAACCCCTGGAATTTGGATTTGGGGAAGTTAATTGTGCCAAATGTCTGTATGGACATTGACCTATTGAAAGTCGTGGTTGAAAACTATGATCCAGTCACAAGAATTATGAGAAATTTTGATGGGATGGACATGGTGAAGGTCACAAGGGATGAAATTGTTGAAGTTTTCAAGCTCATAGATTGGAGTGATGATATGGTTCCAATTGATGAAAATGAATTAAGGGCAGAATATGAAAGGGTAAGGCACACTTTCAAAATTTCAGTGTTGCAGAATTATTTGGCATCTATTGATGGTCGAAGGATTATCTTGGTCCCATCAGATAAAGAGCCCTACCCTATCAACTACTTCATTTCTTACTTCCATAGAAATTTCTACTCTTTGTGTCAAATTGTTGGTTATGACCCAACTACAGGCATGCCCATGGCCTAGATGTATATGGAAGGACACATCCAACATCCTACATATTACACACTCTATGATTATGGAGGGTGCCTGGTAGAAACAATTCATGAGGGCATGATAAAGTTGAAAAAGGGTGAATTTGGGGTCAGATTCTATTGGTATTCTATATTCATGCACATGTTGTTCAAGGGAGCTGTATATTTTGGTATAGATATGACACTGGAACAAAAGGAAGGTAACTTGGATTTTTCTATCCAATGCTAGACTATAGTCTTGGATAAAGATGATAGAAAATTTGACTATGTCATGTTTGAGAATTTGTTTGCCTCCAAGTTGAGGAGAGTACTGATTGTGAACATTCCAAGGATTCCTGTAGCCTTGTGTGATTTTTTGAGCCCTAAGGATAGAAGTAAAATTTTAAAATTGATCATAATTTTGGATATGTCATCCCTTACCCTAGCTATACAATTTTGAGTGTATATGGCACAATCGTCGCACCCCATATGTTGCCAAAGAATGTACCAAAAAGAATTAGCTTTCTAGAGGTGATTTGACAACTTGGAAATGCTGAGAATAATCATTTGAAAGATCAAGGAAAGGGAACTATCTTCCCTTAATATACTTGTTTTTTTTGTTTTTTTTTTATCAAAGGAGGATGGGATAAGATTAATGATATACTCAAACCTCTGGGAATGAAAAGGGTAGGAGCAAGAAACCATGATCCCAAGGGATTCATGACATGATTGAAAGTAAGGGTTAGAAGCTCAAAGTTTATTCACAATTTTTATTTCCCATAGGATGTGATTAGAAACATCGTTCATTTTTAGAAACAAGATGATAGGAATATGAAGCGGAAATTGCAAAAGGAAATAAGAGCAAAGGATCCATAGTTCATTTCTCTCGAGGAAATTCCAAACTTAATGCAAAGAATAGAGTATGTCTTTCAAAATTTTGAGACAGTAATTGGGAATCTAAAAGGTGAGAGATTTATCCAAGAAAAGGGGAAGGCTATTACAGTAGAAGAAAAAGGTGAGGGGGAAACCCCTATGATGGAAGAAAGGCTAGCCTCTCTAACCCCTAAGGAAAAGAAAGTAATAATGTTTAAAAGAAATAAGAATAGGGTGAAGGAGAAGGAACAAGCAGTGCAAACCTCTTCTCAACAAGAGGAGTAAAGAGTCCCCTCACCCGCACATCAAATGCCAACACAATCACCTCCTAGGTCAACTAGACCTGCATTTATTGATATTGATTCTCCAGCAAGACAAGAATCACCACCTAGGCATCCACCCCAAAAGAAGCAAAAGGTTGAATCAGTTGGCCTAGTGGATTATGAAGAAGATTCTGCAGAAGAAATCTTGGTAACAAAAGATGAAATGCAACAAGGGATTCCTTCTCCACCTAGGGAGATAGTGCCACAAAAACTTGTTCTAAGATTGAGCAAGGTTTACCTCACTAGCATAAATAGCCAGGATGATGTTAGGGAGGAGGCATGTACAATATTCATGGATGATGATTCTTTTGTAAAGTCTAAAGATTTCATGGAATTTGTTTGGAGGGCTAAGAAGGATGAATTTGTTAATAAAATTACAGAAAAAAGAAGCTTACATCTAGAATTTGTGACACAGTCATCCAAGCCCAAGTAATAAAATAAATGAAAGAGAAACTACAAAAAATAACTGCCTAAGAGGGCAGAGAATTGGTAAGGAAAAGTGGCATTCTTTTATTACCTGAATGGGATTTATCTTCTACAATTTCTTTTGATATGGTCAAGAGGTATGATAGGCCACTTTATAATTTTGAGGAAGAGGCAACCATTTCACTACAAGGATATACATTTAGTGAGCAGTGGGATACATTAGCCATTTGGGCCCTAGCCCCCAACACTAAGAAGCTAGACATTGCAAAACCTATTGTAGATTATAGAGGGGGACTAATTATAAAAAGAGTATTTGATACCTCGGCTATTGACGTTGCTACAATGTCAGCTAATGTTGCTCATTTCACAAATGAAAAAATTGAGTTACTAACAGTTGAGAAGGAAAAATTCAAAAATTTGTACAATGATTTATTGATTCAGTATGGCAAAGGCTAACAACTAACAATATAGTTGTAGATTGAAATGGCACTGTTGAAGCAACAAATACAAAATTTGAAATCTGGTGAGCCAATGCAAACATATATTTCTCCTCCTTCTACTTCACAAGAGCCAACACATGTTGTCTCTACACCTCCCACAAGTTCTTCATGGGAAATTGTGCCTTATAATATGAGAAATGTGCCCATTTCAATGGAGGAACCAAGCACTTCAAAGGCACCACAAGAAGAAGAAATTAGTAAGGAAGAGTTTCTTGCAAAGTTGAAATAATATGAGGAGAATTGAAGCCAACATGACAAGATGATTCTTGAAAGCAACTTGAAGATTGTAATTGCAGTGTTGGAACATCTTACTAGAGGAGTTGACAAAAGATTAATTATCATCCATGCTAATTACACTTCCATGAAGAATGCAATAAACAATTTTGATATAGATAAGGAGTTGGAAATTCCCTTAATGGAGAAGTGGATCCCAAGACTTCAAGATTTGAGATTAATCGTTGTGGGATCCAAACATGATGTTAATAAGCCTAATAAAATCCCACCCAACCTTAAAATTGTAAATAGAATTCAAGAGTTCTAGGGAAAGATAGAGCCTTTGGAGGCTAAGATAAGGGAGTTGGTAAAGAAATTTCATGAGATAAATCATGGTCTCATTCCTTACATTTTGAATGATAAATGTGATATCAAGTCTTTATAGGATTGGAGAAAGGAAGCCAATGAGATAATTTCATATCAAGTAGCCAAAATTTTAGAAGAAGCAGATATGAGCATGTTGAAGAAGAATATGGACATGCTTGCTCAGGCAGGAATGTCTCTTGAAGAACTTGATAAGGAGTAAAATCAGGTTTTCACCAAGTATGCCCCTTATAAGTTAAAGGCAGATAATATTATCACTTTCAATTGGCCCTTAGAGGAGGAATTTCAAGCTTGAAAGGATAAATACCTTGATGTCCTTGAGGATTGAGCTACAACTATGGAATGGTAAGCATAATTTTGGTCTTGGGCTTTGCAGTAGTAATGCATAACAGATGAAAGAAAAGCAATACATGACCTAGAACAAGTAAATATTATGCCTTTGATGAAGTATGGGTAGCATATTGCTTTCTTTCCTATTTGAAGTGGATGACATAGGTGTTGACATGGGCATGGTCCTACTTTTCTGCTTTTATTTATTTATGTTTTGGTTTTTGTTGACTTGGTAGCACGTGGAAGACATTTTTTCCCATGGAGAAGATGCTTTGGTATTGTTGCAACAAGAAATATTCCTTTTGGAAGGCAAGGGAATCTTATTCAACAAATGACTTTTATCTTGTATGTTTTCCCCCTCATAGAAATGCAAATATAACCACTTGGGGAGGTTTTGAAATTGAAATTGAAATGTATATCAAATATAAAATTTGATTGTAAGTGTAATTTGGCCCAAAGCTTGTTGCTCCCTTTTTCTTATAAAAGGGACTTCAAGGCCAATTGCACGAGTCTTTGGTTGGTTAAGCATTTGAACTCATGTAATGAGAATTTTGTAATTCGAGCACAAAGGAATAGAATAGTATTGAGTTTGAGGTTGAATTTGATTTTGTAATAGACATAATGGTTTTACAATAGTGACAACATATTAATGAGAATATGAAAATTCTAGAACAGTTTCTCTCCTTGTATACTTTTCATGTGCATTATCAATAAAATGATCAAGGATCTTTTATTGGTCTTCAATCATTTTGGTTGAATGTATGGTTTTATCTCTGATTTAATTCAAGGAATTAATTAAAATACTTTGATGAGATCATAGGTCTATAAGATTTAGTATAAGGATTTGATAAGTAGTTATTGTTTTGGGATATCTTGAGTTGTGTTGCAAAGCAATACTACAATATTCTGCAAATGTTGAGTCTAATCATTTTTGTATTGCATATTCTATATTTAAATTCATTTCACATGGATAACACACTAATCTATTAATTTGGTTATCTTTGATGTTATTGAGTCGATCCTCGCTGTCAAAAAACACAATCTTAAAGAAAAAAATTCATACACCTTAAATTAATGTAAAGTTTTATCTAAGGTCATCCATTCTTTGCTTTAGATAATTACTTGTTAAAGAATTTTCTAGATTCTTGAAGGTTTTCATTAATTTGCAACTTATGAGAATGTATCTACTATTTACAGAGCCCGAAGTGTAGAGGGAAAGCCTAGCAAGCTTTCACCTATTTGTTGGCCAATCCTCACCATTGATCATTTAATTATGAGAAATTCATAGGCAATCGTTGATATTAAGTTTGGTTCTTAAAAAACAACCAATATATTGTTCTTCATTGTTTGGAGAACAATTTTTTCAAATTCTCATCAATAGCTCAAGTCTAGTTTTATGCCTCATATTCTAGATCTATTTTCCATTTCATGTTTGGTTATGTTCAAGGTCTTCTTTGAGATTGTGAGTGCATCTCCAAAGTATACTCAATTGTTATTTCCCAATATTGTGGGTGGTGACTCTGAAGTCTCTTGTGCCGGTGCAAAGTTAAAATTCCAAAGGATGAGTGAGCAAAAAAATTGTGAAGAGAAGTTTGAAGCCATGCATGGAACCAGGAGAAAAATGAAGAAGAATCCTAAGAAAAATCTAGAATTCGAACTGCCCAAAAGCAAGAAGTCATTCTAGATAAATCATAATGATGAAGTAGGTAAGTCCATTGAAAACCCTACTACTGCCTCTCCTAATTTAGATGTAAATGTTCATAATGAAAATGTAAATCAATATGCACAACATTTGGTGTGCTTGGTATAAATGAGGAGAGTTTACCACTGATGAAGTTCTTGATAGTAACCTTGAGATGTCAAAGGAAGAAGAGAGATGGGAGTTTTGGGAAAAGGATAAAAAATTCCCATCCAAAGGTGGAGCCCTTGGTGGTAGATTTGTATTTAATGATGATAACTTCAGAGCAATGGGTAAATCCCCTAGTATAGCCTCAAATCATTCCCCTGAGAGAGAGCTAACAAACCTTACCTATTATACTCTTGAACCTAGTGATTCTAACCTTGTCCTAGAAGATGAAGAAGACATAGACAAGGATATGCAAGGCTTGGAAGAAGAAAAACTTAGACTCAAGGAGTTGGAGACACAAGAAAAGGAGAAAGAGGAGAGAATCAGGGTAAAAATATTAGAAAGAGATTTCCAGAGGAAAAGAATTGAGAACATGAAGGAAGCTTCAAAGGAAGAACCCATTCCTAAAGTTCCTTCTAAATCTATTAATAAGGCAACCCTTGATCCTCTTAAGGTGACCATTCCTATGGGAGCCTCTACTGCAAGTACTTATACTACTTTTGTTATAGTAACCAAAGTCACAGATCCTTTTATTGCTGCTAAGAAATCACAACCTGTAGATCATGGAAAGAAGCTTGTAGGCTAGCCCAAGAAAACCATTCCAACTACAAATACCAACACCAATAAAAATACAAACACTTCATCTATCAATACATCCACCAAGGATGCTTAAACCAATTCTACTCCATCAAATGCACCTCCTGATCTTGAGATATTAAGGTTGTAGTTAGTCAATGACAAGCTGCAACAAGAATTGAGGAAAACTAAAATTTAGGCTACAAATGAAGAACTAGCAAGGAATATCTCATTCCTCAAGATCTCTATAATTGATCCAATAGCTTCAAGCTCTACACACACTAATTCTGATCCATATAAGACCAAGTCAGATGGACATATTCCTGGTGGTAGTGGTGGTGGAGGTGGAGGTAACCATACTAAGAACACTTACTCTAAAGATGGAGAAGGAAGTGGTGGTAGTGGGAAGAAAAGTGCAAGCAGTGACAATTGTGGGGGTGGAAATAGCAAAGGTAATAGCCAATCTGGTGAC
Source organism: Sequoiadendron giganteum (assembly GCA_007115665.2). Classification (NCBI taxonomy): domain Eukaryota; kingdom Viridiplantae; phylum Streptophyta; class Pinopsida; order Cupressales; family Cupressaceae; genus Sequoiadendron; species Sequoiadendron giganteum. The sequence continues at coordinate 40,967,671 of CM021103.1, read as the reverse complement.
CAAGAAGACAATGAGCCTCGAAACAATCATAGAGACCGAATTACTAGGAGGCCAATGCAAGTGGAAAGGTACCAGCAATTGTGTTTTGCTAGGATCCCTAGCTATCCAAATCAACTCCTTGAAGACATAAAGCCTGCCTTAGTTAAATTATTTGGTAACAATTCCATAAATGGTGAATACCATTTGAAGTAATTTGCTAATGTAATGGATGATTTTGAAGTGGAGGCTAAGGATGTGATAATGAAAATTTTCATGCAATCACTCACTAAGGATGCCAGGGAATGGTATAGGGTTCTACCAGCTAAAAGTATCGGTTCCTGGGAAGAGTTAAGGAGGTTGTTTAGAGAACAGTATGGTGATAATATTGATTCAAGGTTCCTCTTGAATCAATTTAACAATATCTCTAAAGTTTCAAATGAAGCAATTGTTTATTTCAATGTAATAGTTTAGAAAGCCATGAATAGATTAGCTCCACACTTGAGACTCAATGATAGTGTGTACTTGGTCAACTACTGTAATGCATTTGATACAAAAATGGGCTATATCCTGTTGGATAAAAATCCTCACACCTTGAGAGAAGATTTCAAGATGGCAATCCACATTGAGAATATCAGAAGAGCAACTAGTAAGGCCGGTAGGAGAGATGATGTTAAAATATTGAAGAATCCAAAGAAAGAAGGCAAACACTCAAGAGAAAAAGGATCTTCTCTTGAAGAAAAGATAAAAAATGTTGTAAATTCTATGAAGGATATCAGTTACAAGCTTGCAAAGCAAGAAAAGGGTCTTACCAATGATAAGCAAAAATTTCAAAAAAATAAAATACTTCCTTGACTGCAGGATCATCCCTATAACAAAAATTGACATAATGGAAATCCAGTTCCAAAAAATAAAATAAAATGAAAAAACCAAAGTTCCTCCTGATCCATTGCAGAAAAATTCAGTGAATTTTGCTGATGAAACACCATGGTGTGTTTTTTTCCAACTGCTACATGCTTTTCAAACATGTTCAATAGCTAGACAAATTAAAGAGGAATAAGCTCAATAAAATTATTATGAGCCAATGGATGAAAATGATGTTGAAGTGAATGTGCTTATGCACAAGTCTGACTTTATTGTTGAGGAGTGTTCCTTAGAGGAAGAATCACATGAACTTGATGTTGACTGCCAGAGGCATGAATTAGATTCCTATGATCAGAAAATTTTCCTTGATGAAGATGAAGAGGTTGAGGATAACATTTGTGCTATGGAAATAGAAGAAATGGATGTGTCCTTGAGAAGACCTTCTGATGCAAAGTACTAGAAAATGACAGTGGCATTGGTGGAGCAAGCCAGGAATACTCACAACTTGAGAAGCAGAGTTTTTAATTTTGATCAAGGTAAGCTTGGTAGCATGTTCATTGGTGCAGGAGCACCAACACCTTGCGATAAAATCAATTTAGTTTGAAGGTGGTAACATGATATATTATTGTAATATCTCGAAGGAGAGGTTGTTGAACAAGTTTGGGAAGGGGTTTCAAAGAAGAAGTTGCTGTTTTTCGAGTTTTTCATATAGAAATTGCTGATCCCGTACATTGTACGGCCTGTACATGTTTTTCCACACTCCAAGCCTATAATGGTTGGATAGATAATTGAATAACCTTTCTTTTGGCGTTTGAATGGTGTTATTTCGTTAAGAATTGAGTGAGATATCCCCATTTTACTATCGGGTGGTCTCAAACACTATGTTTTTCCTGTTTTCCTGAACTTTGCAGGATTGGTACGGATCCGTACGGTATATTTTGGCTCTAAAATCATTTTGAAAGTGTAGATATATGAGTTAACTTTCAAATGCATTTGATTTGAGGGTTTGAACGTTCATATTGAGGGAGAAATCATTGTTTTTCTGAAACTGCTCTATTTTGGTGCAAATTGGTGGTTTGAGAGTATTAAAATGAGTTTTTAGGGCATTCCACCTACTGTAGCCATTGTGACTCGGTGGAATGACCCAATTTGATGTATTATAGGCTTTAAAATTCTATGGAGGACTGAAGGAGTGTGTATGTGGGTTTGGGTGTTGCCCTAGGTTGAGTTTGAGTGATTTTCCTTATGAAAGTGAGTAACTAAAGGGTGGTTTATGAGTTTTGTGGAGAGAATGAACTATGTAATGAGTTTTTAAGCTTGTGTAGGTGAAATTAAGAGTTTCTGAGTTTGTGGAAAGGATTGAGAGGTCTGGCAAACAAGACTTTGAATAAACCCTACTCTTTAGGCTTGTGGAATAAGGGTTTTGTAGAGCAGCAAATGAATGAAGGGATATGCTTTTGAAAGTTGGTGAAATAGGCTATTGGACACCTATCTTTGAGGTTTGAACAGTCATCCTTGTCTAGTTGTAAGATTGAGGGATACTTACTTTGAGAAAGTGACCTATTTAGGCCTAGTGGGACTTGATGGGGGTTTGTGGTTGTTTTGGGAAAATGAAGGTGAAACCCTCTTGAGGGTGAGTTGATGTCCATGAGATTGGAGTGGGGTTCTTGGTTGAGAGTTGAAGTCTCTATTTTGTGAGTGATCTCCACCCAGCCTCTGCATCATAGTGGTATCAGAGCGAGGAAGTAGATCTCTTGAAGATTGAAGGGGAAGCATTTGGAGTTGAAAAGACATCATGGCTATCAGAGGTTTGAATGGGAAGGAGATACAGATGAGGAATGCAGTTTTCAAGACTGAGGTTCAAGTGAATGATAAGAGAACAAAGGATAACACTGAAGAGAAGGATGATAAGAGGCTTGAAGATCATGTGGAGATTGTGATAGGGACAGTTTGGTGTCCTATGAAGTTGATTGAAGACAAAAACCAATCTAATACTGGAAATACAGTGAGTATGGATGTTGGGAATACAGTGGTAAAGGTGGACAATGAGGTGAAGATAATTGAGAAAGAATCCCAAGGGATGTGGCAAGTGGAGGAGAGTGGATTGGTTGAGGTAAACCAATATGAAAGCATGATGATAGGAGGAGATGAAGAACAATTAGGTTGTGTTTCTGAGGTTGGCAAGACAGGGGTCCTTGAGGAAGAACATAAGAGGCAAGGTGTGGACAGTCAAAAGGATGGGTTGCATAGGCCAGTGATGGGGCAGGAAGGTAATGAATTAGAAAATATGGTGCAGGTTAAGAACACAGTGGTGAAGGGAGGTAAAGGTCTGATACAAGGCCTTACCATGGGTGAGAAATTTATGACAGTCAAAGGTATGACAGTCAGCCATCTAGAGTGGCAAGGAACAATGCAGGGAGATATGAAAAGGTTTGTGACAGTTATGGAAAAAGCAGCGAGCCAAGAAGAATGGCATGGGATAGTACAAGAGGTTGTGGGGTTTGAGCAAAAGAAAATGCAGGTTGTAGTCACCATGAAGGGTGAAAAAGAGGAGAATATGAGAAAAGAGACTAAGTATGAGCATGTGCAGGGCCAGAGGATGGCTAGAGGTAAAGAATATGTGTGGTTCCCTAAGGAGATAGAGTGGAGAGTCAAGTCTGAGATTGGGGCAAGGGTTCCAGGTATAGTGAACCTGAGAATGGAAGTGAAGAGGAAGGTTAAGAGACAGAGTATGAAGGAAGTCATTTGTTGCTTCCTAATCTTGTTGATTCTATTGATGGAAGCTAAGCCAAGGGTGAAGATAAAAGAGGACAGTCTAGGTGTGAGTTGTTTTGCATTGGAAGAGCAGAGTAAGAGCATATGGATGGAGACCAATCAGATCATACTGGTGCAGGTCCAAATTAGAAGAGCAAGCATACTGATTGGAAAGATGGACAAGTACAAGCCCAAGGTCAAGATGAAGCAGTTGCATGGACAAAGGAGAGTTTTTCACCGTATTTGTTTTGCAGGTTCAAAGGTTCCAAGGGACTAGGAACATTTTCAAGTTGGGGTGTATGGTGCAGGAGCACCAACACCTTGCGATAAAATCAATTTAGTTTGAAGGTGGTAACATGATATATTATTGTAATATCTCGAAGGAGAGGTTGTTGAACAAGTTTGGGAAGGGGTTTCAAAGAAGAAGTTGCTGTTTTTCGAGTTTTTCATATAGAAATTGCTGATCCCGTACATTGTACGGCCTGTACATGTTTTTCCACACTCCAAGCCTATAATGGTTGGATAGATAATTGAATAACCTTTCTTTTGGCGTTTGAATGGTGTTATTTCGTTAAGAATTGAGTGAGATATCCCCATTTTACTATCGGGTGGTCTCAAACACTATGTTTTTCCTGTTTTCCTGAACTTTGCAGGATTGGTACGGATCCGTACGGTATATTTTGGCTCTAAAATCATTTTGAAAGTGTAGATATATGAGTTAACTTTCAAATGCATTTGATTTGAGGGTTTGAACGTTCATATTGAGGGAGAAATCATTGTTTTTCTGAAACTGCTCTATTTTGGTGCAAATTGGTGGTTTGAGAGTATTAAAATGAGTTTTTAGGGCATTCCACCTACTGTAGCCATTGTGACTCGGTGGAATGACCCAATTTGATGTATTATAGGCTTTAAAATTCTATGGAGGACTGAAGGAGTGTGTATGTGGGTTTGGGTGTTGCCCTAGGTTGAGTTTGAGTGATTTTCCTTATGAAAGTGAGTAACTAAAGGGTGGTTTATGAGTTTTGTGGAGAGAATGAACTATGTAATGAGTTTTTAAGCTTGTGTAGGTGAAATTAAGAGTTTCTGAGTTTGTGGAAAGGATTGAGAGGTCTGGCAAACAAGACTTTGAATAAACCCTACTCTTTAGGCTTGTGGAATAAGGGTTTTGTAGAGCAGCAAATGAATGAAGGGATATGCTTTTGAAAGTTGGTGAAATAGGCTATTGGACACCTATCTTTGAGGTTTGAACAGTCATCCTTGTCTAGTTGTAAGATTGAGGGATACTTACTTTGAGAAAGTGACCTATTTAGGCCTAGTGGGACTTGATGGGGGTTTGTGGTTGTTTTGGGAAAATGAAGGTGAAACCCTCTTGAGGGTGAGTTGATGTCCATGAGATTGGAGTGGGGTTCTTGGTTGAGAGTTGAAGTCTCTATTTTGTGAGTGATCTCCACCCAGCCTCTGCATCATTCATGAAGGAACAAAGTGTTGAAAAGAAGGGAACTAAAACATAAGAATTGGCCAAGTTTAAGAAGGGAGAGGTCAAAGCCAAAGAGAGTAAGGGACCTATAATTTAGGCTAAAAAAGATATTGTAGCCAAGAAATCTGATGAAGTTGTTGTTTCAACTGTTAAAGTTAAAACTCAAAAGTCTAGTGTTAATCAAGAAAAGAAACAAGATAAGAAAAAGACTGAGGAACAAGTTGAATAGCAAAAGGCTCAAGTTGAAGAGCATAGTGTAGTCCCTTATGAACTACCAAAGTATAATCCAGTTGATATGTTTCAGCTATTGTCTCAAGTAAAGGTGGTTGTTCCATTAATGGAAATGATGAGAATTGATGAACATAAGTAGAAGGAAGTGGCCCTTATCAATGGTACCATTAAGACTTGTGAAGATAAGAAGGTGGATACTCAGCCTAAAGTAAGTGGAAACCAAGTGAGTGAATAAAAAATGGAGGGAGACATCGATGAGATCCCTCAGATCTATTTGAGCAGTACTATCATAGCTTGCCCAAACAACATTGATCCATTCTATGTAACTTTGATTGTTGATGGTAAGATCCTAAAGAATTGCATGATTGATTCAAGATCCTCATCTAACATCATGCCAGTAGAGATCATGAAGGAAATGGGATTAAATATCAATTGTGCTTATGGAAAGTGTTATGCCATGGACTCAAGAGAAATCCCAATCATCAAAGTTATTAAATATGTTCCATACAGATTAGCTAATTTTCTAGATAAGGAGTTTGTCACAAGTATAGTTATGGTGGACATCCCACCTAACTATGGCATGTTATTGTCAAGAAAGTGGAGTGCCTCCATGGGAGGTAGCATGAAATATGATATTCCCTTTGCAACTTTTCCCATTGAAGGAAAGGATGTCAAACTTGTGAGGGAACCAATAGCTCCACATATTATTGAATTTGTGAGAGAAGCAGATAGAATCCATTTTGTAGACACCGGCATGGACAACTTTAGAGTTGAAGAGTTATAGGAAGAGGAAGAAAAATAACCTGCATCTCTGGAGAAAGAAGTATTTCAAAAAGCTAACAATGATTCCTTGTGGAACATGCATTTTGATGGATCTTGTTCAAAAGAAGGAGATGGCAGAGGGGTCATACTTATTTCTCCCAGTGATAATACTTTCAATTTTTTATTCCAATTATTGTTTGCTTGTACAAAAAATGTAGCTAATTATGAAGCATTACTACTAGGGCTAAAGCTAGCTGAGAAACATGGCATTAAGAAGTTAAGATTTATTGGATACTCAAAACATGTTGTTTCTTAGGTTAGAGAAAAATATGCATCAAAGAATACTAGACTAAGGAAGTATAAAAATGTTGTCTAGGATTCAATTGAACAATTTGATGCATTTGGCATTGATTGGTTGGATAGGAGCAATAATAGAGTGGCATATTTACTTGCCAATATTGATCTCCTACCAAATGATATAATTTTTTCTGGCATTTCAAAGGTTGAAGTGCAAGTTAGACCTTCAGTTCCTGACAACATAAAGAACTAGAAGGTGTTTAATGATGATGAAGATATCTTGAGATTCCTCTACTGTATAGTGAATATGAAGGTCAAAAAATTGATTTTGGAGCCTTTGTGGAGGAAGTGGATGGTAAGGAAATAGTATTTGGAAAATAAATTATTCAATTGAAAACTAATAAAATTCCTAAAGGACTGGTAGCTTTGGAAATGGTTTTTGATGGCCCTGATAGAAGCAATGCAAAGAAAACATCCACACAGAAAGAGGACCTTGAAGAAGTAAATCTTGAAATAGAGAATGCTCCAAAAAAGGTTTACATTGGGGAGAAGATGAAACCCCAAGTCAAAGCAATGTTGATTTCTTTGTTAAGAAAGTATAGAAATGTGTTTGCATGGTCTTATGATGATTTGAATGCCTATAGACAAGAGCTATTTCAATATGAAATACCTTTGAACCCAAATGCTAAGCCCTTCAGGCAAAAGCAAAGACCAATAAATCCCATACTGCAACCTAAGATGCAGAAAGAACTTGTAAAATTAAGGGATGTTGGGATTATTGAGCCTATTAGACATTCAACGTGGGTTTCTAATCTTGTTCCAATCAGAAGAAGAATGGTGACATCAGAATATGTGTTGATTTTAGAAATTTGAATGTGTCATTACTGAAGGATAATATCCTTTGTCGAACATGGAAGCTATGTTGCAAAAGGTAACTGGTTGTGAGTTGTTATCTATGATGGATGGATTTTCAAGTTACAATCAGGTAGTAGTCAAATAATGTGAGCAATATAAAACAACTTTCAGAACACCATGGGGAACATATGTCTATGTGAGAATTCCATTTGGATTGACAAATGTAGGGGCTACTTTCCAGAGAGCCATGGACGTGGAATTTGTTGATTTCATAGATATATTTTTAGTTGTCTATCAAGATGACCTAACTACATACAACAAAAAGGAATAAGATCATTATATCCATCTAGAGAAAGTGTTCAAAATGGCACTAGAATATGGGATTTCATTGAATCCTAAAAAGTGTCTATTTGGAGTAAAGGAAGGTAAGCTACTTGGGTATATTGTGTCTAAAGAGGGAATAAGGATTGATCCTGAGAGAGTAGCTTCCATAGACAAAATTCCACAACCAAATAATTTCCAAAGGAATTCAATCATTCTTTGGTCAGGTCATTTTCTTGAGAAGGTTTGTAACTAACTTTGTTGAGATTACCAGGCCTATTTCTAAGATGCTGAAGAAAGGAGAGAAAGTGGTTTGGAGTGAGGAGCCTAGTCAAGCATTCAAAAGTATAAAGAAAGCTATCAAGGAGGCTCTAGTACTAAAATCTGTAGATTTTTCTAAGCCAATGCATATATTTTCTTTGCATCTTTTCATACTATTGTTGTTGTATTATTGCAAAAAAATGATGAGGGCTTTGAACAACCCATTGCATTCTTTAGTAAGTCTTTGTAGGCCATAGAGCTTAAGTATGACGTGACTGAGAAGCAAGCATATGCTCTAGTCAATGTTGTAAAGAATTTTAGAACATACACAATGGGAGCTACAATCATAGCTTTTGTGCCAAGTGCTACAGTGAAGGATATCTTCACTCAACAAGAAACCACTGGCAGAAGGTGCAAATGGATCAATAGGATCCAAGAGTTTAACATTGATGTGTAGATTACCAAGTTGGTAAGAGGACAAGGTCTAGCTAAGTTAATGGATAAAACAAACTTGGAGCAAAATCAGATAAATCAAGTCAAGTGTTTTGATGTTGCACCTATATGTGATATGTAGACTTGTGGTTGGTATAGAAGGATTGTTCAATATTTGAAAACCATGTAGTTTCCCAAGGGTATGACTGACAATGAGAGAAGAATTATGAAGTTGCATACCATTAAGTATGTCATCATTCAAAATGAGCTTTGGTGAAGAAGTCCAAAGGGTGTGTTACTCAAGTATGTTGATGGAAAATAGGCATTGGAACTCTTACAAGAAATGTATAATGGAGTATGTGGTAGCCACTACATGAATAAAACCACTGCTCATAAGATTTTGAGGGTAGGTTTTTGGTGTCCCTCAGTTTTCAAAGATGCCCACAAGTTTGTCAAGGCTTGTGATGCTTGCCAAAGGTTCTCAGGCAATCTAAAATTTTCAGGGAATCTACCACTCAGTCCTATTTCCGTTCAAGCCCCTTTTCAATAGTGGGGTATAGACTTCATTGGTGAAATATCAAAAAAATCCAATGGGGGCATTCTTGGATTCTTGTTGCAACTGATTACTTTACAAAATGGGTGGAAGTAAGTCCCACCAAGAAGGAAACAAGTAAAGTGGTAATTGATTTCTTGATGAATAATATCCTAATCAAATTTGGAGTCTCAGAAAATATTATCTCAAACAATGCCATGTGTTTCAAATCTGAATAGTTCAGGGATTTCTGTGATAAGAATGGAATAAAAATTTCTTATTCTTACCCTTACCATCCTCAAGGGAATGGTCAAGATGAATCTAGTAACAAGAGTTTAATGAATATCATCAAAAGAGAAATAGAGAAGAATAAGAAAGCATGGGACTCAAATTCGAGGCTTGCACTATGGGTTGATAGAGTTACTATTAAGAAATCCACTGGACATTCACCATTCAATCTAGTTTATAGTTTAGATGCTAGACTACCTCAGAACAATCCACTAAAGATGTACAAGTTTCTTCAAGAGTATGATGAGAACATGTGTGATGAAATTCAGCATAGAGTTTATGCATTGATACATTTGGATGAAACTAGAAGAGAAGCTCATGACAAAAAAACCAAGATGAAGCTGCAAGTCAAGAACTTGTATGATAAAAGGGCCTCTCCCAAAAAGTTTGAAGTAGGAAGCATGGTATTAATGTGGAATTCAAGAGCTCAGGATAAGGGTAAGCATGGGAATTTTGAAGCATTGTGTCTAGGCCCTTATCTGGTGTCAAACACATATGGTGAGGATTCATACTTTCTCAAAAGTTTGATAGGTGAACTTCTTGAACTACCAGTACATGGACAGTTCTTGAAGCCATATTTATCTTGAAATATGCTCTTCTCCATGTACATTGTATAGTCCTATAAATATATGTATATAGGTTTGCTTGGGTCTGGTCTTCTTGCCTCGTTCGGGCAAGTCCTAGGTTTTTGGGTGTCCTTGTGCTTGGTCTGCTTCAACCATGAGATCTGGAATCTCACCATGCCTATGAGAGGCATACGTCCCCAGTCGAAGCCACTGGTAGAACCCGTAAATTTTTGTGTTTCACTGATGTGATTTTATAAAATCTGATTAATTTTCCTAGCCTAGAGTTATTTTCATGGCTTAGGGTTTTGATTTTTTCTTTGGTCATTGTCATGGTTTAGGGTCTTTTTTCTCTCTTAAACCCTCTAAAAAAATCCTAAATGTCAATCCCTTTGCAAATGTTCTAATTAGTTGTTGACTTGTTGTTGCTCATTCCCAATTTCTTAAGTCACAACCTATACCTTTGCATCTGTTCATTTACCGGCCCCTCAATCCTAATGTTCTCAATCACTACCCATTGGATTATTTTCATCATTGCTTTATTTAGTATGGGTCACTTGTCCTTTTAATGTTTTCCAAGTATCCTAAGTATGGGGTTTTAATATTTCATCGTCAGTCTAATGTTTTGGACTTAGGTTTTCTGCCCCATCATTCATTAACCTAGTCGGCCCCCTTTAAGTGATAAAATTATGCATGTGCAAATATTATTGTTTTATGCAAGCCATCGAATCTGGGAGATTACATCTTGACCGCTCCCTGCACCCCCTTTAGGTTTTATTTTCTATTAAAATATTCACATAGGATGGTGGGCAAGTGCCATTGTCCACTTTACCAGTGAGGCCCATCATTGTTAAATGCAATGGTTATCAAGCTTTGAAGAAATCAATGGTGGAGATGAGAAGGTATGCTTCAATCTTGGTCGTTCCCCACCAGCCCGCAGGGGACCCACCTTCATCTCCTGTCCCTCAACGATGAAGCGGGGAGATGCCACGTGGAGCAATCAAAACTATCGAAGGAATATTATTGAATGGGAAATATTATGGAAATATTTCAGCGTATGGATAGGAGTGGTAAAATCCACGCTACTAAAAGGACCTTTCAAGCACATGTTAAAAAAATGAACATGATCTTTTAATCTTGGCCATCCATCATATCTGAAGGTTATGTGCACAGGCAAGCAATCTTAATCTAAAGTGCACACATATTAAAGGTTTTAGATCTAATCTAAGCCCTACCACACCTCCTCGTTTCTCATAGTTTCACATAGGTTAAGCCAAACAAGAGAGTGGGGAAGCCGACACATTGATTTTCCCAGTGCTCATGAAAAGGTGTAGCTCACGGGTGACTTGGAGGCTTCACCACATGGTTTATTTTGGGTTGGTTGACAATGATAGTTGTTTATGGTCAGATTTTGCAAACTTCTTTGACTAAATCAGGATCATGTGTCGGTCATCTCATTGTATGATCAATGATCGACATTCAAAGTTGAGTTTAAAGGAAAACGAGTCATTTTGGTTCATGCGAGCGAACCATAATGGCAGATAAGACACAAAACTACCAAATAGAAATATTTTGAAGCCATAAAAACTCATTTTAAAGCATAATTGTAAATTTCAACGCATCCAAGGAGTTGTTGCAACTTTTGAGCTCATTCGATGACCAATTTAGGGTTTTCCAACATTCACAAAAATCAGTAAGTAAAATTGACACTTTGCCCCTCAATTGCTTAAAATTTGCTTAGTTGTGATCGCTCTATCATTATGTCATCAGGGTTTTCTTATTTAATGCATTTCTTTTAAGGTTTGGCATTCGTCTCGAACAATTAGCTTGCTTGGTCTTGTTTTTTTTGTGTCAAACCCTTGCCTAAGCCGTAAGCTTCCATTTTGCTAAAAGAAACCCTAGTTTGCAGAAACCCTAGAACCATGGCACCAAAAGTTAAAGCGTCTTCGTCTAAAGAACAAGCCTTTGGTTCAAAACCTCCTGTAAGACCCCTAGTCTAGGACCTAACTGATCAGTTGAAGTCTTCCACCTCCGAGAAACCTAAGGGTCAATTGTTATTCCATGGTACAAAAATTGTGGAAGGCATTATTGACAAAGAATATACTATAAAGGATACAACATTTCCCTACACTAGATGGGAAATCTTTAGCTACTGATTTGGAAATAGAAACTATGGCATTCTTGTGGGAAACCCCTAGAATTTGGATTTGGGGAAGTTAATTGTACCAAATGTCTATATGGACGTTGACCTATTGAAAGCTATGGCTACAAACTATGATCCAATCACAAGGACTGTGAGAAATTCTGATGGGATTAACATGCTGAAGGTCACAAGGGATGAAATTGCTAAAGTTTTCAAGCTCACAGATTAGAGTGATGATATGGTGCCGATTGATGAAACTGCATTAAGTGCATAATATGAAAGGGTAAGGCACACTTTCAAAATTTCAGTGTTGCAGAATTATTTGGCATCTATTGATGGTTGAAGGATTATATTGGGCCCATCAGATAAAGAGCCATGCCCTATCAAATACTTTTTTTCTTACTTTCAGATAAGTTTCTACTCTTTGTGTCAAATTGTTGGCTATGACCCAACTACAAGAATTCCTATGGCCTAGATGTATATGGTAGGACACATCCAACATCCTACATATTTCACACTCTATGATTATGGAGGGTACCTAGTAGAAAGATTCATGAAGGCCTGATAAAGCTGAAGAAGGGTGAATTTATGGTCAGATTCTATTGGTATTCTCTGTTCATGCACATGTTGTTCAAGGGAGTTGTATATTTTGGTAAAGACATGACACTGGAACAGAAGGAAGGTAACTTGGATTTTCTTGTCCAATGTTGGACTACAGTCCTAGATAAAGATGAACAAAATTTACTATGTCATGTTTGAGAATTTGTTTGCCTCCAAGTTGAGGAGAGTATTGATTATGAACATGCCAAGGATTCTTGTAGCCTTGCATGATTTTTTGAGGCCTACAGATAGAAGGCAAGATTTAAACATTGATCATAATTGGGGATATTTCATCCCTTACCCTAGCTATACAATTTTGAGCATACATGGCACAACTGTTGCACCCCATATGTTGCCAAAGGATGTACCAAAAATAATCATCTTTCTAGAGGTGGTGTGGCAACTTGGAAATGTTGAGAATAATCATTTGAAGGATCAAGGAAAGGGAAATTTCTTCCCTTCATATACTTGTTTTTTTTATTTTGTTATGATCAAAGGAGGATGGGATAAGATTAATGATATACTCAAACCTCTGGGAATGAAAAGGGTAGGAGCAAGAAACCATGATCTTGAGGGATTCATGGCATGTTTGAAAGTAAGGATTAGAAGCTCAAAGTTTATGATAGGGAGGTTGGATGAATCAATCACTGATTCATGCTCTAGGTCTTTCTTGGAAGACCTCTAGGGTGTCTTTCTCCACCACTTGCAACCTATAGGATCTCTTCCTTCTTAGGATCCCCTGGTTCTCCTTGCCAACCCAACTATCAACAAAGTTCCTTCTCCCAAGTCAAAACTTGGTGCAATCTTGTAGCACTAGCCATTAGCCCTTAACCTACCTTAAAGGCTACTAACCTCCAATTTATTGAAATGGTTTTACAAAGGTGTGGAGGTGCTTTCAAAAGCTTCAATCCATCCTACTAGGGGTATTAGGGATCCACCTAGTTCCATCTGTAGGTCACTTTCACCAAACTCCTTCATTAGGCCTAGAAGCTAGGTCTCCTACTCCGAGGAATCAGGGTTTTTCCCAAAGCCTCTCCAAAGAAAACCCCAATCTTTTCTTGGGATTCCTGGTTCATATTCCCACCTCTCAAGGATTTTGGGGGTCTTGGGCCACAACTGGCCGTACAATGCCCTAACCTGAAAATGAGCAAAATTTAGGCTTTTTAGGCCCTTCCTGGCTTTTCTGCAACTTGCTAAGTTCTCTCCTCACAAACGGATTGGTAGAGACTCCTCCTCTTTACCATAAATTGGTAAGACTCATATATTCCTTCTCCAAAAGGAAATTTGTCTCTAAGTTAACACCTCTGCAAATTAAGTGCTCTGCACTATGGTCTTTCCTAACCGGGCTCTTCTCTAGCTCGCCTAGGATAAGACTTCCACAATAGCTCCTGTGCTTTCAAAGGCCCCAATTTCCATTATATGTACACCTATAGAGTCTATTCACTAATCCCAAAGGGTCGTACAATTTGTACGGTGGGAAAGTGAACTAACACTCCATTCTTTACAAATTGTCTGGTTCAGACCAGCAACAGTGTAGAACACAAAACTATTTACAAGAAGTACTTGAATACAAAACAAAAAAAATATCTAATGCCACACAGAATTCAAAGAACAACTACCCTACATTATGCATGAGTTACAGTTCCAAAACTAGTCCATTAAAACATCACTGCAATACAAAAACCAGAAATTTCACACAGAATTCACATATGCTTTCCTTGAATTCAAAAAAACTTAAATAGTATGAAAGGCTTCCAACCTCACTCCAATGCCAAGGCATCCCATAAATAGGGTCACCAATCAGTTATTCTCTCCCTTGGGATCTTCTTGGTCGGTTGTAGCTCCAACTATCAATGTTGTTGAGCAACATTTCAAATGTTGCACAGTTGCAATACAACCTTTTAGCCCTCTTTGCACCTTGCAAAAGTCTTAAGCCTCCTATTGATCAAAAACTCTATGACACCTACTCTGTGGTCAACATGACCTTCATGTAAACACAACAAAAATTCCACTAAGATAGATTGCTTAGTTTTCCTAGACAACCTATGGGTGCTCATGCACCAGTTTATTCACAATTTATATTTCCCAGAGGATGTGATTAGAAACATGTTTAATTTTTAGAAACAAGATGATAAGAAGATGAAGTGGATTGCCTTTAATAAATTGAAAAGGGAAATAAGAGCAAAGGATCCAGAGTTCACTACTCTTGAGAAAATTCCAAACGTAATTTAAAGAATAGAGTATGTCTTTCAAAATTTTGAGACAGTGGTTGGGAACCTAAAACCTATGAGAGATTGATCCAAGAAAATGGGAAGGCTATTGCAGTAGAACAACAAGGTGAGGGGGAAACCCCTATGATGGAATAAATACTAGTCTATCTACCTCCTAAGGAAAAGAAAGTAATTGTGTTTTAAGAAAGAAGAACAAGGCGAAGGTGAAGGAACAAGCAGTGCAAACCTCTTCTCAGCAAGAGGAGCAAAGAGTCCCCTCACCAGCACATCGAATTCCAACACCATCTCCTCCTAGGTCAATTGGACCTACATTTATTTATATTGATTATTCACCAAGACAAGCATCATGACCTAGGCAGCCACCCCAAAATAAGCAAAAGATTGAATCAACTGGCCTAGTGGATTATGAAGAAGATTATGAGGAAAAAATCTTGGTAACAGAAGAGGAAATACAACAAGGAATGCCTTCTCCACCCAGGGAGATAGTGCTACAAAAATTTGGTCTAAGATTGAGCAAGGTTGACCTCACTGGCATAAATAGCCAGGATGATGTTAGGGAGGAGGCATGTACAAAATTCATAGATGATGATTCTTTTGTAAAGTTTAGATGTTTCATGGAATTTATTTGGAGGGCTAAGAAGGATGCATTTGCTAATAAAATTGTAGTGAAAAGAAGCTTACATCTAAAATTTATGGATGCAGTCATCCAAGCCTAAGTAATAAAATAAATGAAAGAGAAATTCCAAGAATTAACTGCCCAAGAGGGCAGAGAATTGGTAAGGAAAAGTGGAATTCTTTTATTGCCTGAATGGGATTTATCTTTTGCAATTTCTTTTGATACAGTCAAGAGGTATAATAGGCCTTTGTATAATTATAAGGAAGAGGCAACTATTGCACTACAAGGATTTTCATTTAGTGAGCAATGTGATACATTAGCCATTTGGGCCCTAACCCCCAACACTAAGAAGCCAGACATTGCAGAACCTGTTGCAGATTATAGAGGAGGTATAATTATAAAAAGAGTATTGGATACCTTGGTTATTGAGGCTGCTACAATGTCAGTTAATGTTGCTCAATTCACAAAGGCAACAGTTGATTCAATAATAGATGAGAAGGAAAATTTCATAAATTTGTACAATTATTTGTTGATTTAGTATGGCAAAGACCAACAATTAACAATGCAACTACAGACTGAAATGGCACTGTTGAAGCAACAAATGCAAAATTTGCAATCTAGTGAGCCAATGCAAATAGATACTGCTCCTCCTTCTACTTCACAAGAGCCAACACCTCCTATCTCTACACCTCCCACAAGTTCTTCATGGGAAATTGAGCCTGATAATATGGGAAATGTGCCCATTTCAGTGGAGGAACCAAGCACTTCAAAGGCACCACAAGTAGAAGAAATTAGTAAGGAAGATTTGCTTGAAAAGCTGAAATAATATGAGGAGAAGTGTAGCCAACATGACAAGATAATTCTTGACAACAACTTGAAGATTTTAAATGCAATGTTGGAACATCTGAATAGAGGAGTTGACAAAGGATTAATTAGCATCCATGCTAATTACTCTTCCATGAAGGATGCAATAAAAAAATTTGATATAAATAAGGAGTTGGCAATTCCCCTCATGGAGAAGTAGATCCTGAGACTTTAGGATTTGAGATTAATGGTTATATGGGATCCAAACATGATGTCAATAAGCGTGATAAAATCCAACCCACCCTTAAAACTATAAATAGAATTTAGTAGTTCCAAGGAAAGATGGAGCCTTTGGAGGCTAAGATAAGGGAGTTGGTAAAGAGATTTCATGAGATAAATCATGGTCTCCTTCCTGATATTTTGAATGATAAAGGTGATATCAAGTATTTACAGGCTAAGGAGGCAAGAATGGCTCTTGAAGAATTTGATAAGGAGGCAAATCAAGTTGTCACCAAGTATGCCCCTTACAAGTTAAAGGAAGATAAGATTTTCACTTTCAATTGCCCCTCAGAGGAGGAATTTCAAGCCTAGAAGGATAAATACCTTGATGTCCTTGAGGATTAAGCTACATTTTTGGAATGGTAAGCACAATTTTGGTCTTGGGGTTTATAGCAATGATGAATAACAGATGAAAGAAAAGCAATACATGGCCTAGAACCAGTACAAATTAGGCCTTTGATGAAGTACGGATGACATATTTCTTTCTTTCCTATTTGAAGTGGATTACATAGGTGTTGGCATGGATGTGGTCCTACTTTTCTTCTTTTATTGCTTTATGTTTTGGTTTCTACTAACTTGGTAGCACGTGGAAGAAATTTTTTCCTATTGAGAAGATGCTTTGGTATTGCTGCAACAAGAAAGATGCCTTTTGGAAGGTGGGGAAAGCTTCTTCAGCAAATGATTTTTGTCTTATATGTTTTCCCTCTCATAGAAATTCAAATATAACTGCTTAGGGAGGTTTTGAAATTGAAATTCAAATGTATTTCAAAATGTAAAATTTGACTCTAAGTGTAATTTGGTCTAAAGCTTGCTGCTCCCTTGTTCTTATAAAAGTGAATTCAAGGCCAATTGCATGGGTCTTTGGTTGGTTAATTATTTGAACTCATGTAATGAAAATTTTATAATTCAAGCACAAAGGAATAGAATAGTTTTGAGTCTTAGGTTGAATTTGATTTTGTAATAGACATAATGGTTTTACAGTAGTAAACAACATATTAATGAGAAGATGCAAATTCTAGAACAGTTTCTCTCCTTGTATACTTTTTCATGTGGATTATTAATAAAATAATCAAGGATCTTTTATTGGTCTTCAATCATTTTGGTTGAATGTATGGTTTGTTCTATGCTTTAATTCAAGGAATTAATTAAAGTGTTTTGATGAGATCATAGGTCTATGAGATTTAGTATAAGGATTTGATAAGTAGTTATTGTTATGGGAGATCCTGAGTTGTTGTGTTGCAAAGCAATACTACAATAGTCTACAAATGTAGAGTCTAATCATTGTTGTATTGCAGTTTATTCTAGATTTAAATTCATCACCGATGGATAATGCAATGATCTATTAATTTGGTTATCTTTGATGTCATTGACTCGGTCATGTCTATCAAAGAGCACAATCTTAAAGAAGGACATTCATACACCTTAAATTTTTGTAAATTCCATCTGAGGTCATCCATTCTCTACTTTAGATGATTATTTGTTAAAGAATTTGCTAGATTCTTGAAGGTTTTCATTTAATTTGCAACTTATGAGAATATATCTTCTATTTACAATGTTTATGGTAATTTGGCACAAGAGTATCATTTAGTACATTGTATGGATCACCTTCCTAGGTCTTGTAGAGCTTGAAGTGTAGAGGGAAAGCCTAGCAATCTTTCACCTATTTGTTGGCCAATCCTCACCATTACTGATCATTGAATTATGGTAAATTCATAGGCAATTGTTGAGATTAATTTTGGTTCTTAAAAAACAACCAACACCACCACTAATAAATATTCTTGGGATTGTCTCAAAATAATTTGAGGAAAAATACTAAAATTAAATTCTTCATTTGCAATATTTTATATAGTGTCCATAAATGCAAAATGGTGAAAAAGTAGAGAAATTTAGAAGAGTTGTACAAATTTGAAAGGAAATTTGAGTGCAAAAAACACTTCCCTTATGCAAATCAATCAAGAGAGGGTTGTAAAAGCTTTGTTTGAAATCTTTATTCTATTAGAGTTTCTTTAAGAACACACATGTATTAATTTAATTTTCAAATTTTAAGCACACATAACACAAAATTTTACGTAGGAAAACCATTTCAAGGAAAAAACCCACAAACCTAAGTACATATCCTTTATATTATATTAATATGGAAATTACATACAATGCTCAGAGTCTATGCTCTTGCAATGCATTTTCATAGTGTTACAATTCTAGAGTGAATTCAATAGTATAACAGTATCTCAGATATTATAATAGTCTCTCATTACAAATTACTAAGTCATAAAACATTTTATACATCTCCAATATGGGCACCCAAGGCTTCCATGTGTCATTTCCACAATCTCTACATGTATGTAAATTGTAATGGAGAACATGAATTGGTCTCAAATGTCCACAAAGCATCCTACCAATTATACACTGACATGCACAAACATGCAACCACATGTAGGATAAAAATCACCATAAATAATGCAACAATAAAGCTAGACATCCACCATGACAAAATAAAGTCAACTGCTAATTTAGAACTCAACCAAGACTCCTAGTCACTCTGAGTGACAACTCTATCTTCACAAGGAAACTTTCCCTTCCGAGCTTTAGTCAACAATTCAAACTGATGCCACATGGCATCATGGTGCACCTTTGAGAAGTTTTTATAATCTTTTCATCCCAAGTGAGTGCCTAGGTGACAAGTGTCACCCTTCCTTGCTCTTTGTGCTCATACAAAAGGAATATGCCAACAAGCAGGTCCTGAAACTCATCACACATGGACACTTGGCATCCAAGCACTCCTAAGAATTTTACAAATGTATTTTCCTAGATTGAGCACCCAAGTGACAAGTGGCACTCTCCCATGACATCGATTGACCAGTCAACATACCCCCTACAAAATAGGAAACTTCCTAGTGGGTCCCACTTCCTAAAAAATAGGAGCTACTTAATTTTTTATTTCTCAAGACAAAAAATACTCCTATAAAATAGGAACTCCTAAAAAATAAGATAGAAGGTTGAGACACCAATTCCCAACATTCTCCCACTTGTCAAAGACCTTAAGGAGTCTTTGTATCACTACTTAGGCCACAACGCCCATAGAACCAACACACCATCTAAACTTATTTGTGCTCACTGGCTTTGTTAGTGCATCTACAACATTCACCAAAGTGTCCACCTTTTACAAGTTAACCTTTACATATTCCACCATATCACAAATAAAATGAAATTGCACATAAATATGCTTTGTTTTGGCATGGAAAGTAGGATTCTTCACTAGACATTTAACATTCTAGTTGACACAACAGATAGTAATCTATCCTACATAAAAACCAGCATTTAAGCCAAATGGATTCTTTACAAGCATGAGTAGCTTCCATGTACTCTTCTTCAGTAGTGGACAAAGTGACTACAACTTGCCACTTACTCATCAAACTAATAGCACAACCAAACATAGTGAAAACATATCCACTAGTGGATCTCCTACTGTCAATGCCACTTGCCCAATCTAAATACACATATCCATGAATTCTCATTGAATGTCGAGGTCTATTAGGATAACCATGAAAACATAGGGCATAATTGGAAGTACCTTGTAAGTACCTGAAGACTCTTTTTACCACATCCCAGTGCAACCATCCAAGACTAGCCATAAATCAACTAAGAACTCCCACTACTTGGGAAATGTCTAGTCTAGTATAGACCATAACATACATCAAGCTACCAACAACACTCGCATAAGGAACTCTAGTCATTCCTCCATCTTGGTAGGAGATTTTGGACAATCTGCGACAAAAATCTTTGTCCCCTACATGACAAGAACAACTAACTATCTACAAGTAGCCATGTTGAATCTGTCCAACACATAGTTCACATACTTTCTCTGGCCTAACTAAAGATTTTTGTTAGCTATATCTCTTCTTATCTCAATCCCCAAAATATACCTCACTACACCCAGATCTTTCATCTCAAACTATGCTAACATCTGAGACTTCAAATATGAAATCATTCAAAATCATTCTTTTTCCATTCCCAATAAAAAGCATATCATCCACATACAGGACATTAATGAGAATGCAACCATTATCAATCTTGTAATAGACAAAATGGTAAAATTTAGATCTCTGAAATCCCAAAGACAACACATAGGTGTCGAACTTCTAGTACTACATCTTAGGAGATTGCTTCAAACCATACATAGATTTTCTCAACTTGCATACCATATTCTCTTTCCCTTTCACAATGAAATGCTCAGGGTGTGACATATAAATTTCCTCCTCTAAATCACCATGAAGGAAAGTTTCCTTCACATCCATTTTCTTGACTTCAAAGTCACAAGCTGTTGCAAGTGATAACAAGAATCGAATGGACTTAGCAACGGGAGAGAAAATCTCCCCATAATCTATTCCCTCCACCTAGGAATATCCCTTCATGACCAACTGTGCTTTATGCTTCTCAACACTACCATCAGGACCCATTTTCTTCTTGAACACCCATTTGCATTCAATGGGTTTTCGTCCTTCAGGAAAAGGTTCCAAATCCCATGTAGCATTCTTTTTCAATGCCACCATCTCTTCATTCACGGCTTCCTTTCAGGTATCTGCATCATGCATACCCATAGGCTCTTTAACTATCCTGGGCTCATCAATGTTAGCAATCAAAGAAAATATGCAACTAGAATCTAACATAAAGTAACCAAATCTATCTCATTATCACCTTTCTCGTGTAGACCTACTCAACGTCTGAGGTTGAGGTTCTAGCTCTTCTTCAGAGCTTTCAGAGTTGCTAGAGCTCTCCTTATCATCAGTTCCACTAGGAGTGTGTGGTTCATCCTTTTCAAGTGTGGGTAGAAATTGAACTACCTCACCTCCTTCTTTTTCTCTTCCTTCTCTGGTTGTATATCTACTATGGAAGGCTTCAACTCATGAAATATAACACTTTTTCTATAGAGAACCTTCTCTGCAATTGGATCCCAAAGCTTGTATCATTTCATACCGACACCATAGCCAATGAAGATACACCTCAGTGCCTTGTTCTCCAACTTAGATCTCTTCACATCAAGCACATGAACATATGCCTCACAACCAAATACTATGAGATGCCTCGTCAAGGGCTTCTTGCCAGAACATGCCTCAATGGGTGTCATTTCAACAAGAGTTGAAGTAGGATACATGTTAATCAGGTAACATGCAGTAGCAACACCTTCGGGCTAGAACTTTTGTTCAAGGTTAGCACCACTCAACATACTCCTAGCCCTCTCCATCAGTGTTATTTTCATTCTCTTTGCAACTCCATTTTGTTGTGGGTGTATGGAGTTGTCTTGTGTCTCTCAATCCTATGGTCCATACAAAATCGATTGAATTATGCAAAACAAAACTCACCACCATTATCCATCCTCAAGAATTTGATTTTTCTACCAATTTGGTTTTAAACCAAGGACTTGAACTTCTTAAACCAACTGAAAACTTTATATTTAATTCTTGGGAAATACAAAAAATATCCTTCTAGAATAGTCATCTATGAATTAGACAAAGTACATAGATCTATTTAATGATGGAAAATTAACAAGACCAAATGCATCTAAATGCACATAATCCCAAACCCCAAAAGATTTATGATAATTTGAATAAAATGAAACATGGTGTTGTTTTCCATAATATACAATATTCACAAAAATTAAACTTGAGATTACAATAATCAAGGCCTTCAACAAGGCTCTTATTTTTTAGGGCTCTAAGAAACTTCTCACCAATATGGCCAAGCCTTTGGTGCCACAACATTGTTTTCTCAGCAGGAAGTTTCATTTCCAAAGCATTGGCACCCTTAGGTACCCAGAAAGCACAATCATCAAATGTAGACACCACACTCTTCTTCTCTGCTCAATCGAATGGTGAGGATGAACAATCCAAAGACGTTTTCTTGGACTTCACAAAAGCATTATTGCACTGAATTGTACATGCATCCAGCTTATATAGAGTGCCAATCCAAACGCCCTTAGCAAGCACCATAGCACCACTAGTCATCTTACATCCGCTACTCAAGAAAACAACTTGCACTCCCACATCATCTAGATTACTCACTAACAATATGTTTCATTCCAAATGAGGGATATGCAAAACCCTATCAATCCCCCTCACTCTACCATCAAGGAATTGAATCTTGACTCTTCCATGCCCAACAATCTTCAAGTGAGATTCATCACCCAGATACACATTCCCATCATCATATTCTTCATACTTTGAGAACCAACCTCTATGAGAGGTCATTTGGAAAGAGTCACCTATGTCAATCAACCACACATCTTCCAGTGCATGCATTGCCAAGGAAGTGAAAAAATAATCTACATCATCTTAAGAGGATTTATCAGATTCAGATTAGGAGAAAGACTTGTTTTTCTTTTTCTTCTCATCCTTACAATCTTTCTAAAAATGATCGGATTTACCATAGTTCCATTATTTTTCCTTGGAATTTTTACTAGGAGACTTAGATCTCCTTGGAGACTTGGACTTAGACTTCTTGTCTTTTTTCTTGCCATTCTCCTTCGATCTACCACAAATTGACAGGGCCTCCTTATCCATCTCAGAAGACTTCCTCCACATTTATTCAGACAATAATGAAGCAACCACATCTTCCATCTTGAAGGTGGTGGTTGTGCTTCCAATAGCCACCACCAGGTGATCCCACGAGTTTGGAAAAGAACAAAGTAGTAATATGCGACGATCCTCGTCATCAGTATTCACACCAACATAACCTAGTTGAGCCACTAACATATTGAATGTGTTCAAGTGATCAACAACTAAACCTTCTTCCTCCATCCTCAAGGAATACAACTTCTTCCTCAAGAAAATCTTATTCACCAAGGATTTCCCTTGATAAATGTCTCCAAGATTCTTCTAAAGACTAGCTACACATTATTCTCCTCATGGAAATTTAGGAGCACAAAATTAGCCAAATAGAATCTTATCAGACCCTTGGCTTTTTTATCCATTAAATCCCAATCATATTGGGTGGTTGTTGTTGGTTTTGTATTGGATATAGTAGCCCATAGATCTTGGTCTATGAGCATATCCTCCATTTTGAGTTTCCACAACTCAAAATTTCTATCATTGAATTTCTCCATCTCTATTCTTCCTAATGTGCTTGCCATCTTAAACCCGTAATAATATTTCAAAGTTCTCTTTACAAGAACTCCTATTGAACTGAGATTGCACAAAAAACCCTTCTAACCCACCAAGGATAGAAAAGTTGGACAAGATTGGATACCAACTAAAAGGAAAGATTAGTGCATAAAATGCTTCCCTAATGCAAATCAATCAAGAGAGGGTAGTTTAAACTTTGTTTCAAATCTTTATTCTTTTACAGTTTCTTTAAGAACGTGCATGGATTAATTTAATTTTTAGATTTTAAGCATAAAAAACATAACAAAAAATTTTACGTGGGAAAACCCTTTCAAGAAAAAACAAACACACCAAAGCATAGATCAATTATATTACAGTAATATGGAAATTACATACAATGGTCAGATTTTATGCTCTTGCAAGTGCAGTTTCATAATGTTACAATTCTAGAGTGAATCCAACAACATAATGGTATCTCAAATATTACAATAGTCTCTCATTACAAATGACTAATTCATTAAAAAATTTATACATCTTTAATATGAGTCATTTCCATAGTCTTTGCATGCATGCAAACTATAACGAAGAACATGCATTGGTCTCGGCTATCCACAAAAACATCCTGCCAATCATACATTGGCATGCATGAACATGAAACCAATATGCAATCACATGCAACCACATGCAAGATAAAAATCACCATAAATCATGAAACAATAAAGCTAGGAATCCACCATGAGAAAATCAAGTCAACTTCCAATTTAGAACTCAACCAAGACTCCTAGTCACTTCGAGTGACAACTATGTTTTCATAAAGTGGCTTTCCCTTCCAAGATTTAGTCAACAATTCAAACTGATTACACATGGCATCATGGCACACCTTTGAGAATTGTTTACTAAATTCTCATCCCAAGTGAGTGCCTAGGTGACAAATGGCACCCTTCCTTGCTCTTCATGCTCATATAAAGGAATATGCCAACAATCGGGTCCCAAAACTCATCACACTGACACTTGGCATCCAAGTGATCCTCCTAGGAATTTTACAAATTCATTTTCCTAGGTTGACCACCCAAGTGACAAGTGGTACTCTTCCATGACATCAATTGACAAGCCAACATACCCACTACAAAATAGGAAACTTCCACTTGTGGGTCCCACTTCCTAAAAAATAGGAGCTACTTAATTTTTCATTTCTTGGCACAAAATACTCCTAAAAAATAGGACAGAAGGTTGAGACACCAATTCCCAACAAAATTAGGACACCATTCAAGAATTAGGGGGATATGTAGTACATGACTCTCTTGTGTATATTTTCTTGAGAGCTCTACCCCCTTCATTTTGTGTATTTATCACTTGTATCAATGTGGCTAAAACAAATCCATATTTTTAGGAGTTAGTTCAACAAGAAGAAGAAACTCATGGTGAGAATTTTGATTCCAAAGACAATCAGACCCTCATATAAAAGAAGGTAAAATAACTTGAATGTTGAGGTGGTCCATCAAGTTCTTCAAAATAAAACTAGGAAAAATCTTCGACAAAGAAAAAGAAGTGTCTCATCTTTTAAAGAAAGGGACATAATCTAAAAAAATGTCAGTATAATTCCTTTGGTAATAGTGAATTTAGTCAAATAAATCTATTAAAACCTTCTCAGAGGAACAAAAATAAGAATCCCCATTGGTATATAAATCCTAATAAGCAATATGGCAATGTTGCATCTATAGTTGACTCAGATGATGAAGAATTTTTATATGTTCTAGAAACTTCAGCTTCCACTTCCGGTAGTTAAATTTGGTATGTTGATTCTACTGCATCTAAGCATATGACAAATGAACAAGAGTGGTTTTTTTATCTCACTCCATCAGCTTCATATGGGAAGGTTTTTTTTGGTGACGATACATCTTAAGAAGTTTAGATATTTGGAGATATTTGTTTGCCCCTCAAAACTCATAAATGTGAACTTACTATGGTTCTATATGTTCTAGGGCTCACAAATAACCTTCTGCCAATAATTCAATTACTTGAGCACAACTTGAAAGTTGAATTTTACCATCATAATGGTGAGAAACTTTGTCTCATTAGAGAAGTCTTGAAATGGTGAATTTGTTGCTTGTGCTTCAAGGGGTGGAAAACATTTTCAACTTGTTGATGTCACACATGAATATAAGAACCTTGAAGTCAATTCTAATGCATCCACTATTCTTTGGCATTGAAGATTTGACCATCTCAATTTTTTCTATCTTCTTGTGTTAAGAGAGATATGGTGAAAGGACTTCCCTTGCATAAAATTGAAGTTATTTTCTCTCATTGCTTTGTTGTAAAAGAACATTGGGATTCTTTTCTTTTTGTGAAAAAGAGATCCTATAGTCCCTTACAATTAGTCCACACTGATCTATGTATACTTATGCCATCAACTCATAACAATTCCTAGTATATTCTACTCTTTGTGGATGACTATTCTAGAAAAAAGTGAGTCTGTTGTTTGGATCACAACAATCAATATTTTGAGAATTTTAAAGAATTTTGAGCCCTTGAAAATAGTTATTTAGGTCTATCTCTTAGAGACCTACACTTATATTGAGGGGGAGAATTCATAAGTAAGGATTTTTCCCACTATCTACAAGAACATGAGATAAAAATACAATTGGCCACTACATGCATGCCTCAACAAAATGGTGTTATAGAGAGGCATTATTGTACTATTGTGGAAATGGTGTGATCTATGCTAAAGGATGTAGATCTTTCTCTAGTATTCTAGGTTGAAGTATTTCACACAATAGTTTAATTTTTTAATCGAGCACCCACCAAATTGCTTGAAGATATCACACCTGGAGAAGCTTAGACTAGGAAAAAACCCTCTATATCACATCTCAAAGTGTTTGGGTGCACAAATTTTATGCATGTTCCCAAGGTACAAAGGAAAATTTTGGATAAAAAATATTTGAAATTTATTTTTCATAGGTAAAGTTTAGAATTAAAAGGATATCTTCTAATGGATGCAGTGACAAAGAAATTGTACATAAGTAAGGATTTTGTTTTTCATGGGGAACTAGGATGCAACAAATCTTCCTCATAATCTCCTACTAGTTCTTATACACCCATAAGTTTTTAACATAATGATGAGGAAATTGATGAAGCAAAGTCTTTGTTTCCACTGGTTGTGTTTCACCCTCTTTCACCACTTCAATCCTCATCTTGTATATATAAAAATAATCGTAAGTGGTATCAAGCCATAATGAAGGATACCAAAGATGATGCAATTGTAGATAATTCTATCATTGGGCCTAATACTCACAATAGGGTTAGGGAAAAATTAGGCAAAGATAAGAATGAATAGCTAAGATTGAATTATAAAATAATTTAATCAAGGGTTGAATTTGAATGAGACAAGAGGAGATAATGTTGGCATGGATAATAAGGTTGGCACAAAAAAAGAGGTTGTTGGAGGAATTTGAATAAATATAAAATTATTTGATTTGAGAGGGAAATGAATAATTAAATAATAAAAATATTATTTAATTATAGAGGACATGTGATATGTTTACTTTTTCATTAAATAACAATTTAATTCAAAAATGGGACATGAATAATTAAATAATAAAGATATTATTTAATTATAGAAGACATGTGACAAGCTGGTTTTTAATTAAATAATAATTTAATTCAAAAATGGGAAGAAATTGTCAAATTAGTAAGTAATTAAATACATAAAATTTATTTAATTTAATGGTAGAAAAGGCTAGTGAATAATTAAATAATTATTTAATTATAGTAGAAAGTGGTGAATAATGAAATAAATAAGATTTATTTAATTATAGTGGAAAAGGCATTAGTGACGTAAATAAATAAAATTTATTTAATAAATCAAAGAGAAAAATAAAAAGTAGCAATGAATTAATTAAATAATTAAAATTATTTAATTAATAGAAGAATTATGACAATAACTAAATAATTACAATTATTTAATTATTAGGAGTGAAGGGGAAATTGATGGAAAAAATAAAGTTTGCAGACCTAGGACAATTTTTTGTATCTACACTAGACATCAAGTCTAATTCCTTCTCTCAGTTTGCCATAAATTTTTGGCACCCATGTTCACCATTCTCTTAAGAATTGATTTTAATCCCCAAATTCCCTTTAATATGGATGATTTATCATCTCCAAGGAAGGATAAACTTCATTGAATATTCTAGGGGACATGTTCTAATGCATACAAAGATTCAAGTCTTCAATTTTTCAAAAGTTATCAAATAGCTACCTTTTTGTTGCCCTGCACACATTTTTGTAATTGATTTAATATAGCAACATGATATTCTAGACTATGATTTTAGATCATGAGTACAAAAACATGCTTTACAAATCCCTAATGGTCATATCATAATTTTACCTTTAAAATCTCACATTATAACATGTGTGCACTATGGTAATTTCACCTTCAAAATGTTTGTGGCCAATTTTTGTCTCCCCATCTTTGTACAAATAATTATAACTATTTTTTTTATTTATAACATTGTGTGTTCATGTTTCAGCAATGGAGGCATATGATCTTTATAGTGATTTAGGCACTTATATGGGTATTTTTAGCCGCATCACCACTCTCATTGCCCATGCTAGGGGAAAATGCATTCCTTGGCATCATCTTCAACTCATGTTCTTACCATTATTTTCCTTTGATTAGATTTACTTTATTCACATGATGCATAGATTTATAGGTATTACTTTACATGATCTACATGAATATATTCTTAGCTCACATTTATATTTCATGAAAATAAAAAGCAATGCACAATGTGTTTTTCATCTTAGACTATTAAGCATGACATAACATTTACCTCTTTTTATATAGATAAAAAAAATCAAATCTTATTTTGTAGTGTCGTAAATTGTTGACCCTGACAATTTCACACTACATGTACACCATATTTTTCCTACAACATTAATTATTATAATAATTATTTGTTTCGGGCTAGATTATGAAAATTATCCAATTCCTCGATATCCCAAAAATTTGGGACAAAATCACTCGATCAGGGGTGTGGGTGCCACTGACCTTAAAGGTGACCTATTTCAAATTTAATATTTTAATGTCAATCCTTGGAGAATTAAAAAAGATCCTAGGTTAGCCTAATATCAAAAATATCAATCAAGATGCATATGTAAACAAGTTATCCTAATATCAAGCTATTAT